>VZTG01001077.1:1304982-1464518 GCA_013397845.1 Melanocharis versteri
GCACGGCACTCGCGGAGCCGGCGCTGCCTTCGGGCTTAGGGGAAAGATCAACTCCCCGGGTGCCAAGGGGCGCTCAGAGCAACGAGTTATGTAAGGCACCCCCAGGACGCTTTCCCAGTTACTGTTTGCATAATGGAGACAAGTTGGGGTAGTACGTTCAGATTGTTTTGTAATCTCTGCTCATTGTTTGAGGAAGACAAGGGTCCTCGTATTTGTCCGTCTTTTGGAGCGTTAATCGTGCCTAGAAATGCAGCCATGTTACCTCTCCCTTTTTTGTCTTAAGATTATAAATTAAGTAGTTTCACGCTGATTGACACTTGTATGGGGTGCCCAACAAATGCCACACGAGACCAGGAAGCGTGGTATTTGGGTTTTCTTAACACAGCTGCTGGTGAATTTCTCTTGCCTTCTCCACCTCATCCTCTTGCACAAAGCTACAGCTTTCCTGGTATGAAACAGCCACCATAAAACAGATTTTCCAGAAATCTGGCTGTAATGTAGATCCTAGGGATGGGTAGGAGGTGCCCCCGTTGAGCTGCCAGAGACCCAGCCAGTCTTGCCAAACGTGATGGCGGGATCGAGGTTGCAGGTCCAGAGGGCAAGGAACTGAGGTTTACAACCAGGCTAAGGAGGTGACAGCTCCTGAATTCGGCTCGAGCTTTTGACATCAGAACTTCCTGTGGCCTTAGGTATATCAGTAGTTTCTTTGCAGATCACATGCATCTTTCACTTTTAACTAGAAGTTTCCATGGAAGGAAGCATTTGCCATGCCTCAGTTTTTCTGGTTGTGAAATGAGGTTAAGTACTTATTTAACTCCTTTAAAGCAGTGGAAAACCTTTGGAGGATCGTTCAAACTAGAAGCTGCCGGGGTCAGACATGAGAAATAACTGTCAGATTTCATCAGAGTTAGGTAAAACTCTAACAATGTAGTTAAGATCTCTTTTTCATGAGTGTTGAAAAGGCAAAATACCAAAATTTAGTTTGCCTATGCTTCCTGTCTCCATTCGCAAAGTAAGACTATTAATCTTATCATTCTGGCCAAAGTCTAGCTGTAGCTATTTTGGCTCCCAAAAATAATAAGTTCAGGGCATCACCTAAAACCTGCTCAGAAAAGCTGGTGCAGAATGAGCACATCACTCCTTTTTAGAGGAAACTACACTTCAGTTGCAGGCAAGTTTGTAAACAGCTTGAGAATCTGCTACATCTTGCTGCAAGATTAGTTATAAACATTTTCAGGAAGATCGAAATAATTTTCCTGTAGAATCTGTCAGCACCTGTCCACAATTGCCCAGGGAGATTGCTTGTGAAAATACTGAGAAGGGGTGTTTTTCTGTTCTTCACATACCAGGGTCTGATTCCACTGTCTCTAAAATCAAAGCAAACTCTTACGTAGTCTCTGCAGCAGCTCTTGTGAGTGGCAAAGAGTGAAATCAGTTTCACCTTGGCTGACAACTGTAATGACTTTTCATGTCTAAGATCTGTGTTTAAGCTTCTACAGTCAATGCAGTAGATTCCCTCATTCAGGTTATAGCTTTCTTTTTGGTTAACACGTAGCATAAAAACTGAAAATCCTTAGAATTAAATCAAGGATGAATTTGTTCTTCCAATGGGTTTTATATCTTTCCCGAAGCCATGCTCAACAAACAAGCGTTTGTGGCAGAGAGTGCAGTGATATCTTATGGTTAAACATACGGTCTGTTGTGTATTTATGAAGGTTGCCGTAGTATTAACTGGTTTGTATACTAAAGATATAACATGGAAGCCCAAGCAGATATATTCTAAGTCCAATCAAAAGATTTGTGTAGTTAAAAATACTTGTTATGCATACATGGTTCTGCCTTATCTTTACCGTATAGAGATAACTCTTCTGCTGTGCTGTTTCCATGTGTGTGGTCCTCTGAAGACATTGCCATGGCAGTTGTTCCCTCCTGAAGGATAGCTATTTCCTCTCACTAATACAGGTTCTTTCCAAAATTGTAACTTCTGTTGCTTGCATTTATAGTTTGTAAAGCTGTGTCTGAGTAGAGTTTGAACACTATTCAAGTTCTGGTTTTGAGAGGTAGGTGGCCTCAAGTAGTGCTGGCAGTAGAGGACTTTCAGTACTTCAGGTGACATGTGCATCACCACTACTTTATTTCTGTTGTTATAAGAACACTTACAGGCTTTTACTTCTCAGTTACTAATGTAATGCTTCAGTTTCGCAATGAATGGTCCCTTTCCTCAGTCAGTTCTTGTTTTTAACCTTGAAAAACACAACTGGTAAACTCATGCAATCACACTATATCCAAGAAAATCTTTCCATTTTAGAGGAGTGGCCTATGGTGGTTATTGTAAGCAGGCTGCAATTATTCCTCGGATGTAAAGTAATAAACTTAAAATTAGGAACTCTGTTACAGTTAAACTACTCAGCAGTAATCCATTGAGCCCAAAAGATGGAACAACATCATGTATGAGAGTTTGTATGCAGAATACAAATACAGGATACAATTGTTTTCATGGCACTTATCACTTCGTTTGAAGCGTTGGTTACAGTCTGTCGTAGTGAAAGCTCATAAAAATATTCTTCCGTTTTGAGAGTCCTCATCTTGTTAGCAGGAAATGGAAGGCAGCCTCTGCTCTAACTTAGGTGTTCAGTTGGGCAACAAATTGCAAAACCAGCCTGCTAGACCCTCATTACAATACCTAGCCTTAAAGGCACGATGACAAAATATGTAAGATTCCCAGTCTGTAATGTGAAGGGATTTGTTTTAGTTCTGTCCATTTAGTTGTCAGAACAAAGATTTATATTACTGTTCTCCTCCCAGATATACTCAGTTTTCTCTCCCACTTTCCCTGAAGAATTAGCACGTGCAACTAGCCTGGTGGTTGTGAAACGCTGTATTCAAAC
The DNA here is from genome assembly GCA_013397845.1 of Melanocharis versteri. Lineage (NCBI taxonomy): Eukaryota > Metazoa > Chordata > Aves > Passeriformes > Melanocharitidae > Melanocharis > Melanocharis versteri. Next base: position 1,307,871 of record VZTG01001077.1, read on the forward strand.
TGCACCAGAGAGCGGGGTGTAACAAACCAGTGCCTGGCTTCAGGATGATGGTTCAGGAGGATATAAAGCTTCAGACATGGCTATGTCTAATATTGCTTTTGGGAAGATAGAGTAGACCAACCTGCTTTTGATTAAAAAAAAATGTAATCAGTAGCTTCAGATGAGACAAATGAAAATTAATGGAAAAAAGTCTTCCATCTTGAGCTCTCTTGCTAGTTTTCTTGCATGAAATGCAGGTCTGACAAACTGCTTGGAAAAGAGATGTGTCAATTGCACAAAAAGATACTTTGTAATTCTTTTAAAGTTTTTGCTAAAACAATGAGACTTTTAACACCACCAGCACATTAGCTCTAGCCAGCCAGAATATGCCAGTTTAAGCCAGTATAAAGGGTTGTGTTACCATTTTTGAAAAAATGAGGCTGCTTTTGGTAAAAGTCTTCTCTTTAAAACATAAACAGAGAGGAAATGCTTTTAGACTGCATCTCTTGCTTCAATAATATCCCTTGAAGTGTTCTTCTAAAGCAGCCAGAAAGGTTAGGTTACTTCTGACTGACCTTCTTCAATAACTGCTCCTGGGATGAGGCCGGTATTTGTGATCTTGTGTTACTATGTGAGACTGAAACCACCCAATTTTGTCTTTAGCTTTAAGTTATAGGCTTCATTCACAAGTATGTTTCCTGAGAACAGAAGATTCAGAGTTAGTTTCAGAAGTCTGTGAGGAATGTCTGGCTTGCTGTAACATCAAACTAAAAGTGGAAAGAGGAAAGGGCAGAAGAACAGCTGAAACCTGAAGGAAACAAAAGCAGTAATAATGGAAATGAGAAAGCTACCAAGACAAGAATAGAAGGGAACAAAAATCCCTTAAGGGAAATGCATGAAGGGAGAGAAATACTAGAACTAAAGATGGATGAATAGAACAACAGAGGACAGAAATAGGAGGAAGAAAGAAGGAGTTCTACTCTGTCCCTCCCCAAAATACAAAGAAAATAGCTGGGGTAATGTATATAAAATCAGATAATTATTACTTTCTTTTTCTTTTCAATAGTACCAATTGTATGCTGCTGATAGTCCTTGAGAAGATGCATTATAGTTTTCCGTCTTTCTCAAGTAAAGCTGAATTATTTCTGGAAGTTCTCAGAATTGGATTATATATAAATATGTAAAACAAAAAGAAGAGATTAGCATAAACAAGTATTTGTTCAACAAAAGGGAAAATAATGTCATTACTGCTTAACGGGAGAGAAGGCTGTGGAGATGCTTCTGTGGCATCTGTCAAGGAGGTTGGTTGTTACCCCTTCTTAATTCTGTCACAGGATGAAGTTCATGTTTTAGGATAACAAAGGGACATTAGACGGTGACCTAGTTACTTACGTAAGACAAAACCCACTTTTCACTGTTGACTAGTCCACCTGGGTCTGTTCACATGCTGTGCTTGAGAAAATGAGCATTCCTGCTGTCTTGATACTGTTGAAGGCATTAAGTTTCAGATTCTAACTTGTTCCCAGATTAAAATAGATTAGGAACTACGTCTAAGCTTCTGGAAATTAGGTGTCTTAGAATGTTAATATGTGTTCTCCAGCTAATGGAAGATTTTTTTTTAATGGCTGTTTGAATTTTAATTAGACAAGGAGCTTTTCCTTCGAAGGGATTTTATAAGTAGCAGCATTCACTGCAAGGACAATCTCCCAGGGCCTCTTTTTGTTAAATATGGTATAGAAAATTGTTTCTATGTACAGATTTTATTATAATGGTAACCAAATGAAATTTGTTTTGGTAGAGTAAAATGGTAGTTAAAAGCCATGTATTTCTAAATGTTGACGTTCCTTTTAGTGCAAAACCATAGCTGATGTGTATTAGAATTTATGTGTGCTCCAGATATGCCTAATGGAATTTGTAAACCCTCTGGAACAAGTGGCTGTGGTTCAAGGAGCCTCAAAGCTGTGCACAGAGCCTGGCGACGTTTGTTCAGCCTGAGAACTGCACGGCTCTGGCTTAGGGAGCTTTGAAGTTGTGCAGAAACCCCGGTGATCTCATACGGTTCTTAAGCTATAGTTCAAGTAGATTACAAAGTTGGCAGATGCCCAGAAGAATTTCTCAAATCTATAAACCAGATAACTGCTGTTCATTTTATCTTCAGGTAGAGGACAGAATTTAGTGCATGATGCTTTGGGACTTGCAAATAAATACAGAATGCCTTAACTGTACAAGTGTAAATGTGCTCGAGCAAGGCATGTGTCTTACAAATATCCCTGACCTGAAGCACTTTCAGGTGCAGCTCCACAAATTATTATAAGAAATGGCAGGGAACAAAGGTGTGCATGTCTGAAGTAACTGAAATTAATAATATGCATAAACTGACAGCGTGGATGCATGCATAAAATTGTTAAACTTTGCAGTTTAAAATAAATGAAATGCTTTTATGATTTAGATTTCTAGGTCAGACAGAAACCCATTATAAAAATCACATCTACACATTTAAAAATCAGGGGAAATAAAATTTTTTAAAAATCACACTCTTGCAAAGGAAATTTTTTAGTGATCCACTTCAACAGTAGGTTCCCTTTCCTTCATATTTAACAGCTCTTACAAGCTTACTGCCTCCTGGTTGTGTATTATGGGAACATCTGAGGCATTTGTCGGTTCTGAGCTTTTATCAAAACACTGAGCTATTTATTGTGTTAGTGATCAGGAGGTTCATGAAAGTTAATCAGTGTTTGAATTCATCAGTCGGTTCCATCCACTGATACTTGCCAGCCTGATGGACGCAATGATTTTGAAGACAAATGCAAAACTTGTGTATAATCTATATGTTTTGTTGACCCTTCCTATCAGTTGACTCAGGTTTAACAAGTCTTTTCAGTATCTGATTAATTCCAGTTAATCAGGTACTCAAATTCCCATGGTGAATAGCAGCCTTCCATTCAGGCTTACTGCTCATGCTCTGCAAATGTATTTGGGAGTGAGACTGGACAGGGAGGTGGAGACTGAGAAGACTGGGGTTGATGGAGGAGAGCATCTAAGCATTATAGGATGGATGATGTGATGAGGACTGAAGAAAACCTTTTAGAAATTTGTCAGGACTGCCAGTGAGCCTGTGGGGAGCAATGAGCCTGTGCTTGGGAGACCTCAGGAGGTTACAGTTCAGCGTCTCGTGGTAGTCTCGAGTTCTCATTTCCACTGTCAGCTGCCTGTACCTTTATGGCCTTCATGATGTCCTAACATGGAGCATCAGGGCACAAAACCCTGTCCTTATTGACTTCTTTACCTTTCAGTAATTTCATTTACCTCTAGAATACATCAGTCCAGAAAGAACACCATGTACAACAGAGTACTCATCTTTCTCTCATCCTGTCTTCTGTACATTAGAGGTCTACGCTTGGAAGAGAGCTCTTATACTCAGCACTTTACAAACTCTGTTCTTCCCCTTTTACCCCTAATTATACCCAGGCTGGGAACTAGAATTGTACCATATGGGTTGATTCTGTGGATGGAAACTGAAAATGCTGCTAGCCTAGATCTTTTACATAAATATCAAAATCAGACAACATGAACATCTGCAAGCCTTTATAATCTCTGGGGTGAGTGGAGTGTTTGGCTGGGGAGCTCTGCCTGTTGCTCAGGGTGCCTTGCTCTCTGGCAGCTGGGAACTCCTCTTGGGTGCATATTTAGAAATGCTTCCTGTCTTTGATGTCGGATATGATAGTCCAGTGACTTTAATTAGACTATTTTAACTTTCCTAGCCTTAAATGCAACCTTTCAAGTACATGCCACCATTTACAGGACCAGTAGCATACCTTCTCCTTTCTTTAGCCTTGCTAAGTTCATTCCCATATCCCCTTTCTGCGGAGAAATCCCATCGTGTTCACTGTCAACAGCACCCAGTACCCTGCAGGCAAAGCTTGAGTTCGGTACTGCCAAATAGCTACTTTTGCTACATGAAGGCTTTGGAACGATTCCTTAAATCAAAACGCTGTTTTATCTTGACAGAAGGAACAAAGCATGGGAAGAGGAAAGAGTTTTAAAACCAAAGCAGGATTGTACACATCTTTCTTATCTAAATCTTCCCTGTCCACAGACTGTTTAACTTACTCCTCCTGGGCCTTCAGAGGAACTGACTGAAGTCAGTCTTTTGAGTCTGCTGTACTTGGTGATAGCATCTTCTATATCTGACCACTTCCTTCAGCAGTCCTTCAGTGCGCGCTCTGGACATCACTGGATCGCTGGTCATGGCAGAACCCTGTTGTTTAAATACCTGAGACACCCTGCCTGAACTTCAGTGAGCAAGTCAAGAGGAAATGCAGTGAGTGAGCGTGACCATCAAGAGGAGTGGCAGCAGCAGAGTAACAGTTATGAGGCATTTTCATACTTACTGTTCTCTCTTTTATTCCTTCTCCCTTAAGTGACTAGGAGCCACAATTTTTCCTCCGTCCTCTTCCTTGCTTATTTGTTGAACTGATTTTAGGATCAGGGTGTTGTTCTGTGGGAGGAGAAAAGGGACAACCGGAACAGAAAACCAGTCTGTGTGTTGTAAAAATGTCTGGTAAAATCAAACGAATTTAGAAATCCATTAATACACTATACAAATACAAATTTGCTCTCATCCTGCAAAGCCTGTCAGGCTTTCTTACCCATTTCTCTGCGAAGCTCAGGGAGAATATATAGACATGATGGCTCCTGCCATATGGACTTACAGGAAAAGCAGGGAAGCATTGGTGATAGAGAGAAAGAGGAGGAACATGTATGTAAGGAGTTGCTGGCAGGAACCAAGCAAATTTGGGGGGCAGGAGGGTGGGCTCTTTTTTTCTTAAGCTTTTGCAATGAAAATCCCATCACCCATTTACAGCAAGGTAGTGCTTCAGTTGAAGCAAAATAGTAATCAACACATTTATGTGCAGTAGTGCCCAAAATACGTATGTACGCTTTCCAGGCAAAGCTCACGTATCTCTATCTGACGTTACAATCACTAGTTTGGAAGAGAGCTTCAAGATCATCGCATCCAACCATGTATTTATTCAATTCTTTTCTAGTTTGCCTAATACTCTTTTTTTTTTACTCTGTGTACTCTCTTTTCACAGCTTTCCTATTCCTTCAGACTTCTATATTTCATTGCCCAGTTTTCTACATTATCTTCTTCCAGTTACCTATTCTTTTCCATCTTCCCTCCCATCTCACATTCTCTCATCATCATGTTCTTTGTTAGGTAAACATGACAGCTTCTTTTACCATATACCCTTTTCACCATCTTTGTTAGGGAAAGAATTGAAAAACTGGTGCTCAGCTTTGTAATTTCAAGAGCTGAAGTGGTTTGGGGTTTTTTTTATGGTCTTCTCTTCAGTTAAATACCAAGTTATTTTCAACTAGCTTAAAATCATGCTTCAGTTCTGCCTAATGTACAATAGGTGCCAATATTTGAAAGAATGTATCTTGTATGAAAGAAATTGAACAGAATTGAGCCCTATTTGTGTAAATGCTATTTATACAGCGTTCTTGTACCTCCACAAAGTCCACACTGAGTACCACTGAAGTCACTGGCCTCCTGCTTTTTTGACCTGGCTGTACTACATCTTAAACTGTCCTGTTTTGGTGAAAGCATGTAAAATGGCATGGGTCACTCCACTCTTTCATGGCACAGTAATATTGGCTCCCCAGTTTGTGCAGCTGGGGGAGGAATGCAGACATTGGACTGATTTTGACCATCAGAAGCACTTTTAACACGTCTTTTGTTCCTAGATATGGTGCTATACTAATACATAGCCTCTGAAGGAACTTGCTGAATGAAGAAAGAGCTATATTTCATGATACAGAAAACGATTTGGTAAACTTGATTTTTCTTTCAAATTGATGGAATTATGTAGTTTATATAATTTGTTATATCAAAGAAGAAACCAATTTAACGTGGAGATCATTGTGTTAGAACATCCTCCTGTAAAAGGAACAGTAAGCACGGTGCCATAAGCTATTAATTTACATACAGTGACCTTTGTTCTATCTTGTAGCAGCATAGAGAAAAAGGAAATACTGCATTTTCAGAATGAAATTCACTTTGTAGCCATTAGGTGATGGCTTTCTGATATTCCCAGAAAATGGTAGGAATTTCTTTTGGCAAGACTTTTACACGTTATACTTCTAATCACACGTACATTAGTCTGGACGCTTACTTCTCCGAAGGCAAGAGTGGTGGAAACAAACAAAAAGCAATTCAGTAGATTCTTTCGGAATGCAGCTTCATCCCAGACATGATCTGAAGTATTTGCTTATCTTTATGAAGGCCATAACTTCTCTCTTTACAAGGTATCACAGTTCTTTTTTCTGCTGTTGAGAGCAAGGTAGAATTTAAGACTTCTTGTGCAGTCTCTGGAAGAAGCTGGTAGAGTTCTCTTGTGAACATAAAATTCGAGTTCAGTGCATGCACCCAGCTCAAAACAGATGGCTGGAGAGAGAAATGCCCTAGATAATGCAGCACTTCAGTTAAGCAAGGGGTGGCCCGTTTTACGTTTTCTTTTTTTTTCTTTAAATTGATATTAAATGGGCTTTCTGATAAAAAGCAACAGCTGTGGACTACTGGATTGTTTTTAGCCTACTTTTAGCTCTTCGACTTCTGAACAGTTTTCTGTACTTCAGTGATCACAACAGTCAGGTATCTCTTGGAAGTGAGCATACCTAGCAACTATTTAAACTGATTTATTTCTAAAATCAGAAGTTGTCATCAACAAAACAGCATCTTTGGCTGTACATAAAGAACTTGCTGGATTTTTGAAAGCTGGTCAATAGGCACATTTAAAAAATTACTTCATTTTGGCAGGTTTTTTGAAACACAAGGCTTTTCTGCTTAACCCTTTTTATTTCTTAAAAATATATATAGATGAGCCTATTTATTTTTTTTTTCCTATCACCAGAAGTTTATTTCTTACCTTTGGGCAGAGATGTAAATCTGAGATCAAGGAGTAGATACCAAACTGAAAACTCAGAAATTCTTGCAAGCCCCTGATTTTTAAATTTTTTTTTAGCTCCCTGACTTCTTGCAAAAGCAGCTTTATAACAAAAAGGCCTCTTCTGAGTTTGGTCACAATTTGGAATGAAAATATTTATGTTTTAACAATATTTGTTTTAACACTCGCTTGTCAGCATCTCAAAGAACAACCAGAATGGGGCTGTGATGTCCACTGTAGTGTTGTGTTTATGTAACAGATTCTGTACCACCCGGGCTTTGACCATGTAGCATGTGTTGGTGTTGGACTTTGGTGATACATTATAACTTTCCAAGGCTCCGTTCAAGTTTAGAAGCCCAGTTCTGCTTGTTTGGGTGAGCATACTGTTCTACTCTGTACCTGAGGAACTAATTTGTTCCCAGAATGCAGCGTATCATCGGAATCTTTTCATTCTAGATGTTTCTGCTGCTTCATCTAATGTAATCTAAGGGTAATGTAAAACCATCAGACAAAAAAGTGTGGTTGCTTTGACATGGAAGATCTGCATGCTCAACACAGCTTATAAAGAGGCATCGAGGCATTAATTTAATGAAAGTAAAACTTATATTCAGTACTGAGACACAACTTCTTTAAATTGAATACAGCAAACTCCATCAAATGACAGGTTTACATGTGTGTTGTAGGCTTAAATGACGCTGTATTGCAGTGCCTTAAATGACCTGGTTGCAGAGCATTTAGAAAACGTAATCTGTTGAAACCAGCTTTGCTGCTGAAATCTCTGTGTAGTCAGATACAGCCTCAGTTGCCCATTGCCCTGTATTATGCATAAAGAGACTGCAGATTGATTTAAGGTGGTATTTGGGCCCAAATTATAGCTTTTATATTCTGCCTGAGCATATATGACCATAGGATAATGGGTAATAAAGTGATGCATAATAAAATGATGCCCGTGGTGCCTTCATATTTGAGATGACTTGATGAAGTTTCATGTTTAAATACTCATCATGGTTTAGTAGAATTAATGGCTTTATGATCTACATACAGAGGGGGTTTTTTTGCAGTGACTCACATCTGTGGGAGCCAGAAAAAAGTTGCAGATGTTTGGTACACTGGAGAATTCGTGGCACAGGGGAATTAGTTGTATTCTCAAATGACAAGTCAGTTCAGTGTATCATGTTGTCAGATAAAGATGAGAAAATCTGACTTCTTGTGTATTAGAGAGAAAATGTGGGCATGCCAGCAAAGGGTAACAAACAGTTGCTGAAAAGATAAGAGAACTCAGCTCTGTCATTAAAATATGTCCTCTAAAGAGGTATCTATAAACATTAACTCATCTAAATAACCTTTTAATTGCAAGAGTGAAGATACTGTTTAATTGCATAAAAAGTGAAGCAGGTAAATAAAACCAAGCTTAAATTTAGCCCACACCTGTCTGTTTCTTTAAAAAAGAGAAAACAATGAGACCAAGACAGTGGATTGTAAAAAGTTGTCTTCCTTTCTACTCCCATTCTCATGCAGGATTTAAAATTAACATACTGCAAAAGGTTGCGATTGACCCAGATGGGGAAATAGAAATTAGGTGAAAACTACATTTTTACCTTGAACTCTGGAATGTGGAAGTAAACAAGTAACATAACAAATGAAAGGCAGGCCTTTGCAAAAGAAATATTGGTTTGATACGTATGAAAACATTTGTTCCTAAAATGTGGTTTTCTAGTGTGACATTGCATCATTAAAAGAGATATCAAGGTGCAAAATGAGTAATAATGACAGGTAGAATTTAACTCAGCATTTTCAAAGGCCTGTGTTCGGACCAAAACTGCTTATTCACTTAAAAATATAAAGTTTCTAGGTATTATTTCATTATATATGCATCATCTCCTAACAATTAATAAGCTGTGAAGTTCCTGACTGTTTGCTTTAATAGGAATGTGGAGAGTTAATATACTTTTGCAGCTCTACTAGTAAACAGTTCACAAAATAGCCTCTGTGGTACTTATGTTCCATTTGTGTCACGTATACTGTCATCTCACAAATTCTGAGGTGTTTTTAAAAACCCGAACTCACATTTTTAATGCATTCTTTTTCTTGTCAAAGATATAAATAATTATTAGTCTTTCCTCAATATTAAAATATTGTAACAGAAATCAAGCCTCATTCAAACTCCTTTTATTTTGCCTTTACAACTAAAGACCGCAGTGGAAGGGAGTCCGTCTTCCCTGTTCTTCAAAGTTGTGCTTAGCTCCTTCTGGAGTAATATGAAGGACTTACCAAGTCAAGCTACTTTTACATCATAGTCACCAAGTTGCTCTTTCCCAGTAGTAAGACTTAGCTTGCATGGTACTTCACAATCACAGTCCATCTTCGTATATATGGGAGTTCAAGCAGTACCAAAACTGTTGAGTAAATGTCATAATAAATGAGTCATAATAAAAATCTCGTACTAAACATTAACAGTCTGTTAGCAAGTGAAATCAGACCATTTTAGATGTAAAAGAGTACTTTTTACTTGTTTGAGACCTTTACTTCGTGAGCCCCAAACTGCTACCTGTTTTGCATAGCAAAAGAGTACTTAACCTGTTTGGAAAGAAAAGGAAAAGATTTGTTAAATGAAAGTTAGATAGCAGGAATAGTCAGATGAGGAATTTTCCAATCCGTGCTCTACTAATTTTTAGAAGGACCAAGCAGTTACATTTGTGACACAGCAAGACTTAGGCATACCTGTAAGTCCTACTTGGAGATACTGTGGTAGAAACAGTGAAAGTGTTTTGAGCTGAAATTTGAAACAGGTTCATGGAATCATAGAAGAAATACAGAACCATAATTTGGAAGGATTTTGAGGTGGTTGAACCAGGTCAGCTATGACTTTGTGTAGCTACTGCTTGAAGCCTCTGTAGTTTCTGTAATACTCCTTCAGGTAGTTTCAGACCTCCCCCTTAGCCTCCTCTTTGCCAGACTAAAGAGGCCCCCAAGCTCTTACACATCATGAGTTGTGGGAACATGACCATCTTGATAGCTCTGCCCAGTTTTTCAGTGTCCTTGATCTGGGACATACAGAACCAGAAAGGGAAGTGTGGGAGACACAAATCTTTGCAGGCATGAAGCAGAGCCTCGATGTGCTGGTCACGCTCCTAATGTAACCAATGTAGAGTTTGCTTTATTTACTTTGGGAACATACTGCTGCCTCATGTTTTGCTTGGCATCCCCTGTGACTCCTGGGTCTTTACAACAGCGTGTTCCCAGCCTGCACTGGCGCTTGGGGTTATTCTGCCCTAGCTGCAGAGCTTGACACTTACCCCTGTTGAACTTCAGGAGCCTGCTGTTGATCCAGTCCCCAGGTTTCTGGACAGTGCCTCTGGACTCCTCTTCGGTATGCCAGCTGTTCCTCCAAATTCACTGTTGTCTGCAAAGATTACAAATGCATATCTGCCTTCAGGCTACAGTGGTTTCAAGCACAAACTGCATACTCAAAATCTGCTGTTCAGCCAGTCTGAATAGGGCTAGTAGATTAATGTTTGACTTCTTGGTAATATGTAAAGCAGTGACGAAACCTTCATAACTGTGACCCCAGGAAAATTAAAGTTTATTTATTTATTATCTATAAAATACAAAAACTGCTCATTTTTAAAGGAAAGTTAGAGTCTGTATACTTGAAAAATTGCCTAGGAGTGTTGGTTAGTTACTACAAGTAACTGTGCCTTATAGTGACCACAGTTACAAACACGAGTTACTGCAAGTTAATGCAAGTGGATAGAGGATGGCAAACCTTTGTCTGTACACACCCAACCGACTTAATTCTGCAGAATCACACTGAGGATGAAAGATAGATTATCAGGTGTAGCCTAAATAGGATTTCAGTTCTTTCTGTGCTACATTACTTATTTAGCTGATGAGAAATGCATTGAGATTGACTTGCAGCAGCAATTAATGGGAAACCAATGGGTCCGGATCTCCCAGTCATTCATTCTCGTGGAAGTCCTACAGAGCTCTACCCTGTCTACATGTTGTTGATGTAATCTTTTTGGATTTTAGTACAGTTTTCAGTGCTGTGTCTCTGATTCTATGACATGACCATATTCCTTTCCAGGTAAGCAGGGGAGAGTGCATACCTTGAGCCTTCTCTGACATGAAATACGATGAGCCAGAAAATGTACTTACAAGCTCTCCTGAGTCCCACTGTTTAGTCATATCCACAGTCTGTCTGTCATGGACCATGTCTGTATTAACTAGAGAGGTAAAAGCCTCTACCTAAATTAGGTTCATTTATCCCAGCACATTGTGGTTTTACTTTTGTATTATTACTAATTCATTTTTTTAGCTTTGGTAACAAATTTTTAGCAACCTGGAGCAAAAGGAAGCTTTTCCAAGATAGCTGAATCTACCCTTGCAAAGTTACTTGGTGGCATCTTCCACTTTTTATCCTTCTAGGGCACCTATGGTGTAGATCTGTAGGACAATCAAAAGTTCTGCTTAACTAGATCAGAGAATAATTCCTTTTGACAGAGGCATTTAATACTTCTCTAGTGGGACATAACTGGACTTGTTTTTCGAGATATTATCACAGAGATAAACCTCAGTGTAAAAGGGTGGTGGTGACCAGATGTGTTTCCTGGGATATTTTAGATTTTTCTGCACTAGTAGTTTTTAGTTCCCTCTCTCTGGGCTTTCCTGTACCCTTTTCTCTAGAGGAGTCTGGCTCTGGTTACACATGAAAGTGCTGATGTAGAGTGGAGGAGCGCTTAGTCTGAGAAGGTCTGATACCTAGATGAGATATTGAAGGAGCTAAGCGTGTCCTTGTGCTGGATTTATAGCAGATTTGAAATTATCACCAGTAACTAAACTACTATTCATTGTGCCTAGTTGCTTAGTTTGAAGGGACATGAGGAAGGAGAAAGACTTCTTTTTTTTTTATCTTGTTCTTATAGCTGAATTATCAATTTTCCTGATAAATATTGCTTTAAGGATCAATTGCTTACTGTATTAATTAATATTACCTCAATAACATTCTATATGATGCTTCTATGTGGTAATAAAATGGAGAGGAAGAATATTACACCTGATAATGCTCTTTTAAATTTTTATTGTTTTATGCAGCTTCTGGGAGTAAATAGGATATGGCCAGCAACAAAGCTGCTTTGCTCTATGCCTGCTGATATAGAAACATCCTTTTCTTTTATTAATTTCGTTAAAATATCAGCATATCTACAGTAGTTAAATTGACAACAGCTTTTGGCTTGTGGATAATCCACACGTTTACTCCATGAAATGTCTCTAAGCTTTACCCCTGTAAAGTGTGACAACTTAACTTCTGAACTATTATTTTCTCTTCTTCCCCTTTCTTCCACTTTCAAAGGACCAATTATAATGGCGAACAAAAAGTTTCAGGAGAAAGAAAACAACCACAAAGCTTACTAGGAGAGAGATTCTTTCCTCAACTGTGGTCCCTTTGTGGCTGGCATCTGTGGGAGTTATATATGCTGAACGAGAGGAATTTCCTTGGTGTAAACACTATAAATATAGGATATAGAAAGGACTGTGCTGTTCCTTAATGTTGGTGCAAGATGCCAAGTGGAGGATGGCCTAGGGCACATTGTTGAAGTTTTTCAGACTATTGACAGATGATTGCAAAGATTCTTAGTGCCTCTTAACTATTTAGCAGTCCATAAATAACTCCTAAGTGTACTCAGTTATGCCAAAGGCTGCAACATCCTTGTTACATGCAGGAGCTGGTCAGGAATTGCTTCAAATATCATGCTGGGTTTTGACTTCTGTTCTCTGTGTCTTCCTTCTGAAGTATCACTGCTTCTTTCGTTCCTGTTGGCAAAAGGATTGGCAGCTGATCAGCAGCTCAGTCCTCCCAAGAGTCTGTATAAAATAAATACCATGAATATCCTGGGATACTGCATTTACTCTATAGATGCCTGGCTGGGGGCAGACTGCATTACACATATGCTCTGGATTTTAGGTGCTGGTTTCCAGTGTGGCATTCAGAAACCTGAGCCAAGAGTTCTGGCTGTGTAAATAAAAAGTGCTTGGAGAGTCCAGAATAGGATGAGCTACCAAGCTCAGCAGGAAATCACCCTTAATTAATATGCATGCCATTTTCTGATCAGCATGATTCCTGCCTTAAGCCCAGGGCTTGAAATTATTTCTTAGAGCTGGATGCCTGCATGTTTTCTAAGAAAGTTTGAAACCTTTTTCTTTTCAAATGCAAATGGAGGAAGAGGCACAAGTGGTTTACCACCTTTGCCTTCCTTGGGACAGGCACATATTTATTCAGGAAAGAGCTCCAAAAGTCCAAGCTTTTTCCTCTGCCTGAAATTGAAGCTGTACCCTCAAACCGACCAGGATATAAGACCTATTAGTGGTATGTGTTCATAGCCTGTTAGATAAGGCATATTTTTAAAAGGTGAAGGGTTTTAGTTCCAGCCCTTTTTCCTGTGACTGCTCATTTGTTTTATGCAATGACTGTTTAATATAGAAGTATAGAATTGGTTGGGTTGGAAGTGACATCAAAGGTCATCTAGTTCCAAGCCCTCTGCCGTGGGCAGGGACACTTCTCACTAGAACAGGTTGCTCAAGCCCCATCCAATATAAAATATATCTCAACAGAAGAAATCAGAGGTGTTTCAGTCCTCACATGAAAAATACAAAAATCTGATTTGAGTATGTTTTGGAGAAATTTTGTTTAAATCCTTTCAGGTAGAGGATAGGATTTGGTTTGTTTTCATGTTCACACTAATGTGCAAAAGGCACTTTCATATTTTTGCCCTGTGCTTTGTGTTGGATTCTTTCTCCAAGAATTCCTCCGTTGCCTGTGTGTACAGGGCACATTCAAAGCAGGGCGTAGAAGAGCCATACCCTCAGAGATAGCAATAAGAGTAATATATGAATTTGGTGATTAAGCTGCCTGAGAGAACTGAGAGAGTTCTGGATTTGGGCTTAAGCTAAATGCATGTGGAACTTTAAAGGAAAAAAGGTTATTTTTCTCCAGAATCTGGTGTCTGGTGAATGAGTCCATGGGAAGTAGGCTTCCTACAGTCACCTCTGCATATAAACCTGATTTTTTTCCTCCCCTGTGATTTAAGGATCAGTCAAGATCTTTGTGGTCATCAGAGGGATAAAGGTCTCTGAGAGTACAGTACGCATTCTTGATTTGGGGACATAGCATGTGCAACTGTATCGAGTTGACACAGATCCTTGCATCCCTTGTGAAATGTATCCCAAGGACTTGTTTGTACTTCCCATCTGCCTTTCATCCTTCAGACCCGCAGACTGTGTGCAGAACCTGACCCCTTTCAGTTTCTGTCAATATGACTCTTTACCTAGTCTGAGAGATGGTTATTAAGCAATGAAAGCAAAGCACTCCTCCACTCTGCACACAGTCAGGTCCTGCTTGTGGGGGAAGCAAATGACTTGCAATTTAATCTAGTGAGTGGCATTTTGCAGAAATCTTTTGTCTTTAAAAGATATATTTCTTTTTGAAAAGAAAAAAGGTCTTGCTTGCCTTTTTTATTGAGCTTCCTGTAAATATGTGTCTCTTGGGAGCATTTCACTTGTTTTTGGGATGTTGCCCAAACACAGTTGATTGAATGAGGGATTAATAGTTTAATTAAGAGTCCTGAGATTTAAGACATAGAAAGTAGCCTTTTCTTTTGGAGATTTTTCCCACTGTTTTGTGCTGTCAGATTTTCTTTCTCCAAAACCGTATTTTCAGTGCATACCTATTGCATCATCTCACTCATTCGAATGTTCATCATAGTTTTTTGAAGTAATACTTGAGGACTGTAACATTTGGATTGTGATTTACCTGGCTGTGCCCATGTACTGTAATGTGCTGCCTCAGAACATCAGTATCATGTTTACTGCATTGTCGCTCTTGTATGAATTTTACTAAATAAAGCTCTTAAAGGCTGTGCAGAGGTTAATGATCACTTGTAACTACAGCAGTCATGCAGAATACTAGTCGGTTTTGTGGAAATCTTCATTTAAAACAGGGTTGTATTGAGCAGCTTGTGCACCATTTTAATTTTGCCATCTGATTCTGCAGTTTTATGTCAGTCTTACATGAAGACTCAGTTGAATCCTTTTCCTTTAGAGAGGATCTGAGCTGATCCTATCACTGCAGTGTTTTTATCGATGCTCTACATCCTATGCATTCCTAGGTGAAAATAAATAACTGCATTAATAGGCAACTATTTATCACTAGAGGGATTAACCACAGATGTCTGCTAATCTTAGTAATACCAGGTTTAAATCCATACATGATATCTATAAAGGCAAACTAAAAACTCTAGAGTACGTTTTGGCCCTAAAAGCTTATAGGCGAATGATGCTGACAATGTAGCCTTCGATTTGTGATATGTGGGCACCACAATCTGCCTGCAAAGTGCATATTGTTGATTTGGGACCATTTTAGTAATTTTTGCTAAACTGCTAAATTGAAGGACTATTGGTATTTCACCAGCCAAGAAGCATGGCTTTCAAAACCTGACATAATTTCCTCTGTATCCTTCATTGACATTAGAGAATACTAAAAGCCTTTTTCTCCAAGGCATGAGGAGACTGTCACACATCTATTGGCCTTTCTGTGGTCAAAGGGAATTTTTTAATTACAGGTCTTAACAGTTGTGTGTTTAGGTGGAAAGGTGCATTTTTATTTGATAGTCTTTCCCTCTCTTTCCTCCTTGGGACAAAAATGCTTTGATGAAAGTAGCGTTAGGAAGGATAATACAGGCAAACAAGTACTTACAATTATATGAGTGTTTAATTGTAAGACATTTGTAAATAAAAGGGTTTAGAGGCACTTATTAGATTTGCAACCAACCTGTTTCTAAGAAACTTTCACTGAAAACCTAACAATAACACTAATGGCAGGTCACTTCCATCGTGAACTTATTTGTACACACTCATCAAATTCAAACAGTGTATTTTCAGGGCTAAAAGCTTTCATGCATGGTTTGTAATTATCATGCAGTTTGTAATTAAAAGTAGGGGCTTTTTTGGTAATTTTGGGGAAAAAATAAATAAAACCAAATTAAAGGCAAGTTTTGAAGTCCTCTGAGAACAGCATAAACCACCATTAAGACTTAGTATCTAAGGAATATGTCACCTCTGGAACATCATTGTGAAGTCCCCCAGTCTGACAAGATGCAGAGGCTGCAATTCAGCCTTCTGCTGGGATAGAGAACTGGGGGAAAACTGTATGTTTCCATAAAAAGATAGCTGCGGGGATGAGTGTAGTAAATCAGCTGGTTTAGGATATGTATCTTGTCAAGAAGGAAAATGGAACTTGCATGAGTGTTGCTGCATTACAGAATGCCTTATGTCTTTTTAATTAGGAACCGCTAAGCTAATTTAATTGCTGCCTTTATTTATTTTATATTTATATGTTAATGTAAAAGAATAGAATACAAAATTACCCTTATAATTATATCAAGGCAAATACTTACTTTCCTTGCTGAGGTTTCATTGAACTGTGTTGTGTGAGCCCCCAAGCTGTTCAATATCTGGTATCTGTTCTGTGTCGGACGTCAGAGAGGTTTCTCTCAGAGCTGACATGCAGAGGGGACTCTTTCAGCACCAGACACTCTGGCCGTAGCTGCCACAGAGAAACTCAAGTTGATAGCTGGATCAGGAGAAAATGGGTTGCTAGAGTGTTCTGATCAACCTTGAATTTAAAATGAGCTGCTTGAAGATCCAACAAACAAGACAATTTCTTTGCCTGGAAAAGGACCAGGAAATTAAAGTTATTAACTGAAAAAAATGTAAGATTTCAGACCAGGAGTACAAAAGCAGATTCCATAAATTATTTATTTCAATTACATCTTCATTTAAGCTGCCAAGATACCTTTAAAAATATAGCACTAAACAAAACAAAAATATAGCACACAGAATACATGTAGAAACATTATTATGTTCTGTTATTGGATCTATAATAGTCTTTCCTTAAATCTTCATAGCTTTTCCTAGATTAGTCTCTATTTTCCACTGCTCAGATCCATTTTATTTTCTGTAGTAGATTGCTCTTTGGGTTCTAATCATACATGTTATAGCTTTGAAGATTGGAGTAGCTAGTTTTAATCAAGTCCAAAGTAAAGAACTGAAAGAGAACGTCAAAACCAAGATCCTTCTATTCAGATCCTTTCCAAAACTTCATTTGGTTGAATTGCCCACAACTTAATTAAAACAACAGTAAAAATACTCTATATTTTTACAGGTTTATTCACTTTATTATCTCATTGTATGTCAGGACCTTAGAGTTTCTGCAGATGTGTAAGACTACTCAGTTACCCATCAATAAATAGTGACAGAATCGGACCCTTACCTGTATAGTGAGTGCTTATCCTACAAAGATTTAAGATACAAATTGATCCCCTTAACTTACAGATTTTATACTTGTTTCAGTTAAAAGATGTTGAGGGATAGGAATGAGGAGAGAGTGTTGCTAAACCACTTCTTGTAACTGAAATAGCATTCCTCTCTGACTGGATTTCTTGCATCCCAGACCATTGATCCTCGAGCTGAGAGTCTGGTGGACCATTCAGTGTTTTTCCACCTGTCCCTTTTGGCTCAGTATTATGCAGAAGTGGATGACCAACGTTACCCTGCAAGACTTGCAACATTTTGAATCCTCCCCGATAATTTGGCTATTACAGTGATTGTTGAAGGCAATAGACCAGGCAAAGCAAAATCAGTGTTATGTGTTTATGATTTACACAACCTAATCACATGGACTAATAGCTTCACGCAAAAATGAAGTCACCTAGTACAGCCTCCTGTGCTAAGCTGGGTAACTTTGAAGCTGGATCAGGTCGCTCAGAATATTTTTTTTTTAATGGGGCTTGGGGTTTTTTTGGCAAGCCAATTTTGGTTTTCCAATACAAATTTGAATATAAATTACAGTGTGAACTTTATTTTTCTGTATTAAATACACATCTTTTATCAGAATGTGGAGAAAGTAAATCTAGAACTGATTTTGGCACTAAAAGTATACAGATAATATACACTGAGAATAGTCTCCATCTGCTGCTGAAGTCTCTCTCATTGCCCAGAGTAGTTCTTGGGATTACTTTCCCTATGAAGATTTTTGTCAGTGAACATTTCTTTAACTTGCTATCTGCTGAGGCTCCCATTCTGTTGGCTCTGAGCAGGTTGAGCAGATTCTTACTGTGTTTGCAGTTTTACAAGAACCAGGCACCAAGTTTTCACTTTCGCTTTGTATTTGCCTAATAAGGAACTTGGAGCAGCAGTAGACTGAACAATCCTAAATGTTAGGAAAAAACATATAACCCAAGCAACACCCCAAAGCAAAACCTCAGCAGTTTACTTTCAAGGTTAGTTTCAAGATTGCATGCAAGTAAACTTGTTAGAACCTTGCCATCTGTATACTATTAGGTGCATATTTGACAAAAAAAAAGGTAAATGAAAAAAGCTGTCAAATGACTCTTGAACATTCAAACAGCTTAAAAGCTCTTTGTGTGGTAATGTTGGCACAGTTCCTAAGTGACCAGATGGAATTTTATTAACAGCCAACAGGACAAGGGCTGAGATTTTGTTTCTTAACTTACTATTTTTGAAACGCTTGTAGAGGATGTGTCAGAAAGCTTGATGTACTTTCCTACTACGCAAAATTACACATATACCTTCCCTTAATGCAAAGATGAAGACTGCTTCAGAGGTTGTCGTTTCTGTAAGGTAGATAAGAAGAGAGTTATGAGATGTAAGGTAATTTAGGTATCACTGCTTTTTAGTGAATTTCAGAAAGGGTTTTTTATATACACAATTTGTATATTAAAAGCAGAACTTAGAAACAGGCTTTCTAATAAGTAGACTTAAAGAATGTATTTTATAAAAAAGAACAAAAAATACCTAAGCATTAAAAGAGACTTGATTTCTGATAACAGTAACCACTGATAGTAGTGATATCAGATTTCCATTTAAGGATTCTGGTAAAGATATTAAGGCCACGCAAATTTATGTGACTTCTCCCTTTCTGGCATAATCATGGATTTATTTATTCTCAGTAAGAAGTACCTGAAAACTGAGAATCTCAATTGTTTCCAGTAAATCACAGGATGACCATTAGTCCTACAGAGAGCAGCTGAGAGACCCAAGGTTGTTCAGTCTGGAGAAAAGAATGGTAAGAGGAGACCATATCACTCTCTACAACTCCCTGAAAGGAGGTTGTAGCAAGGTGGGGGTTGGTCTCTTCTCTGTGGTGACTGGGACGTGGGGAAATGGCCTCAAGTTGTGCTGGGGAGGCTCAGGTTGGATATTAGGAAAAATTTCTTCACTGAAAGCAGGAAAAGGCTCCCCAGAGAAGTGGTAAAGTCACCATCCCTGGAAGTGTTCAAAAAATGAGTGGATGTGGCACTTTTCAATATGGTTTTAGTGGGCATGGTGGTGTTCAGTCAAAGAGTGGAATCGATGATCTTGGAGGTCTTCTCAAGCCTTAATGACTCCATGATTCTAAGACCTTCAAACCAGACAGCTTAAAAGAAAATAAACAAAAACTGTAACATTCTGTGGACTCATGGTTCACCCTATTCCTTCCAGGTGCTTCCTTTCCATATTTAAGGTTTTCAGGGAACTCATGATAGCTAGAAAAGTGCTGTGTAGTCAGAGATTAGTATTTCATAACATCTGACAGAAGAACACTGATGTGACATACAATTAGAGCTAGCAGTACCAATTTTGAGCCTGGGTATCTTACCCAGACAAAATTCTCACTGTTGCTAGTGAAAGGTGTGCCTGAGGGCTTTATACAGAATCAAATCCTGTACTTGTTCAGTAACTCAAGCTGGTATCATAAGTATAGTTATGACAGATATTGCACTGTATGCTTGTACAGCTGATATGCATTTACTTGCAGAGGGTAGGCCAAAGACCAGAACCAGAGCTTATTGAAGTCAAAGAGAATTTTTCTCAGTCTCGGAACTTTGTATCCTTAGCTTTGTATTGCCTGATTTTAATCTATTTATTTATGTATTTGTTTTATTTCTAGGTTCAGTAAGAAGAAAAAGTAATTTTAACTTGTTTATCGAAAAAGCAAACAGTAGAGTAAGCTTGTGAAATTGATTAGGAATGCATACTTTAAGTCTAAATTGTTGTCCCACATTATAACGTCCTACAAAAGTCCATTCAGACTAACTTGTAACATTACATATGTGTTATTTTGTTGCTTAATAAGCCATACTTTGTATAGAACTTGGAAAAAGTACAGAGAATTGGCAGCCTTGTTAAATTATGCAACAAAAGAAATCAGTGTTCTAATATAGTAAGGGAAATAATTTAACAAAAAATTAAAAAGCTCTTTAGGAAAGTGTTTTCCTCTTACTTGTTTGTGTAATGTCTAGATTGGCATTTGTAGTCAGCTAACTTGAGTCACATTAGGATCAAGACTTTTAGAATAGGTGCAGTCAGAAAAGGTTAGACACAGTAGTGTAGGCAAACATCACCTCAAAGAAAAGATAAAGCTGAAAAAGCTTGATACATTTAGTTTTAAAGGTGCTGTTTCTAGACTGTACTGTTTCTGTAGTTTAATTTTCTTCTGTTTGTTTTCTAGCACCTGTTCTCTGTTCTTGCTGTCTTGACTTGACAAAGTGACTCTTGCTTGCTAGATTAAAAGTGCTTCAGGCAGAAATCATCTGGAGGAGCAGAAAAGGAAAAGAAAGAAGACAAAAGAACACAATAAACCACCTAAAATAAGTCGAAAAAGAGCCAGTAGAGAGATGCAGGTGGTGCTGGCTGCATGTGTGTGTGTGCATGCATAGACACATGCAGATGTGCAGCTTGTCTCTTCTATACTGCTCCATATGGTTATATGTAATACAGCATTGTAGGGAATGATAGATTCGATTCGTATTAAGGTTACTCCTTTTTTTCCAAGATCCTGTTTCAGTCATGTATTGACTCTTCAGGAAGAGCTATATTCTATTCCAAGTGTCCATTTTAATTTGCTTGATGAGTTTGGTTTTTTAGCATGAGCAAGAAACAGGTTTGGACTATTATCTGAAGTAACAGTAGTCATTTAAGATACTATTTTGGTCCTGTTGTTTTTTTCCCCACAATTTTTTTTTGATTCTGTGCATAGGCTGGGCAGTAATCCGGAATAATCTGGTGGAGGAGACCTTCTCTTGCCTCTTACGTTGCAGTACTTTGAAGCCACGGTATAAACTAAGGAGGGGTGGGCATGTATAGAGAAGCATTGATCTGACAATTTATAGTTGAATGTTCCTGAAAAGAACTGGATCCCCTTCTGCCTCATGTGATTCCTGACGCTTTCCTGATACCTACCCATGATGTGTTGTGGTCCGCTTTACAGAAATGTGAAGTGTAATCTGCATCTGAAGACTCCTAAAGAATCCAGAGTGTGCAGTAATTCTGGAACCTGAAAATCTCATGTTGGAAAGCCCACTTCCCACGCAGATACTTTTAACCCTAAATTTTCAGTTCTCCCATTCACTTACACAGTGCATTGCTTCCCTCGTACTTTATAAATACATTCTGAAAGCAAGCACATTCATATCTTTGAAGCATAATGACATAATGTAATGGTAGTAACTTTGTAATTGCCAGTGAGATGGGAAGTGATCCTTCATTTTTTAGTAGTATCTGGTAAATAAAAGGAGAACCACTTGCCGAGAAGGAGGATATGGAAAGACATTCAGCTGTTCTTTGACAGAACATTTGTCCTGAAAGAGAGAGGTGTCCCTTGGATAAAACAGTGTTCTTCATGTGTACATCTTGGCATGCACTGTATTGAATGGTTAATATTTCACGTGATGAAGTATATGTGGGTTGATTTAATTCAGGAACTTTGTGTGTTTAAAACCATTTTGATAATGTGACTCAGTGAAGATCAGGCACCTGGAGAAAAAAAGCTATACGAAAATACGATGTGCAAATACAAATGCAGTCTTGTCAATTAAATTGTAATTCTTTACAAATTGATAGCCATCTTGATGTTTTTTTCAACTAATGCTAATCATAGAGTACCAGAGAAGATCTTTCCATAAACTGAGAAACAAATTATTTGAAATAATTACTTTTTCTATCATTAGCTGATTTTTAAATGAAATTTATCCCCTACAGATTCCCTTTATCAAGCAATTTTCTATTAAATGGAAAAAATCTATTTCATTCTTCTTCTAGGACTGGTTTTAAGCAAAATCTTTCAGGGCTTTTTA
The DNA here is from genome assembly GCA_013397845.1 of Melanocharis versteri. Lineage (NCBI taxonomy): Eukaryota > Metazoa > Chordata > Aves > Passeriformes > Melanocharitidae > Melanocharis > Melanocharis versteri. The sequence goes on from VZTG01001077.1 coordinate 1,329,991, forward strand.
TAAAGCGGTAAAGTTATGTTGACTTCACTGAATTTTGATCGGTTTCTTTAGACCTTAAGATAATTCCAGATCTGCAGTGTTTAATTATGAAATATAAAGATTCCTAAATCTGTACTACATTTTCCTAGGAAATAGAAAAAAAATCTTTCAAGGTTCTGCAAGATCTCCTGAAATGTCATTCTTATAGTCTAGCCTTTGCAAGTAATGATTTAAGTAATAGAAGATCATTAATGTGCAGAAACCAATTACAGCAGCTACAGATCCATGTACCTTGCCATAGTGTAAATGTTTTTTGTATTAGAACCTATTGTTTATCTGTGACTACAGTAAAAATAATACATGATATTATTTTCATAGATATCAAATGTCCTCCAAGGGGGGAAAAAAGAAAGCAAACAGAAAATTCTGCATTGATAGGAGATTTCAAGTGTACTGACTATTGGCTGATGCCACGTTGTTTGGGTTTCTATCCTGATTTTGAATACAGTTTGACTAAGTAGCCATTAGTGTGTATAGGCTGACCTGATAATTACAAAAACTAATTAGGTAGCTCAGGTGGCAGTGAGTCATTGCTTGTCAGTATTTTCAGGTGATAAAAATGAAGGCTCATGTCAGAAGAACAGATGCAGAAGCAAGTGGATAAATGAAAGAGTAACAAGTCTCTAAGACCAGATGGCATATATCTAAGATTCAGAAAGTGTTTAAGAATGAAGCAGCTGAACTGCTGTCAAAAATAGACACTCTCATTAAAATTAGTTACTATGCTGGAAAAGTAGAGCAAATGTACCTAAGTAAAAAGCAGGTTGCAGAAGGAGCCCTGCAGTTAATGATCCATCATTATATCCCCGGAACTAGAAAATTTGTTGGGAAAAAAGCATTAACCCACCTCAGTGAACATGGTAGGTCAGAAACAAACAGGGCTTCTGTTTTTAAAAAAAAGTTGTTTCCTGATTAAGATGTTGGTCTTCTCTGTCTGTAGCTGGTCTTCTGGCATTACTAATCAAAAACTAATTCTTCACTGGTGCCCTCTGACAGCATATAGGTACTTCCTGATTAGATGCCAGGTTTAAAAATTTCCTGGGTGGGCTAGGAAGCAAAGAGTTGTCTCTAATTATGGGTTTGGGTGGTTTGATAGAAAACATTGTACACTTTGGAGCGCTTGAGGGCAGCTGCTACAAAGAAAGGAGGGGATGGAGTATTTTTTGGCAATAGGCTAAACGTGAGAACAGGATTCTTCTGTCTTCAATAAACTCTGTATTCGGAGTACTTTGCATGTCGATGTGAACATTTGTATGGGACTATCTTCTGAAAAACTATCCAAGAGGAAGTGTCTCAGTTTATATAGGTTCAAAAAGGACCCATGCTGGACATTTCTGCCAGCTTATTCAATGTCCTGGGAGCTAAACAGCTCTCATGGTTTTGCGCCGGTCTTCTATTTTCTTTGGAGAAGTGACATCTGGGGCCATTAAAGACCAAAGTTGTACTACAGATCTCACCAGCTTCTGGCTTTCTGCTGCAAAAAGTAATTCAGGCCAAATATATAAATCTCACACAAATGGATTATGTGTCTGATCTTTGTGTCAGACACATAATCCTTTTGTGTCAGGTTCTCAGATAATATCACCTCACAATGTACTTTGCGTTAAAAACAACTGTGGTGAGCCTGGGGTGGATAGCTCCTGTGGGTTAGTTTGGTCTGAAATTCTAGTAAGTTCAAGTCTGTACAAGAAAATGAAGTACTTTCTGCAGTCTAGCCCATGTGCATGTACACACTTAGATTTTTAGGAGATTTATGCTATTATAACACAAGGAGACCCCTGAAATGGCACCATTCCTTCTGCTCAGTTTGATGTCTCATTGTTTCCTGAGAGGCAGTGGAACAGACTCAGAAGGCTCTGATGTTAATACAGCCACCATCCCTGTAACAGCAGAACTGCTCGAACTTTTCTTATCTGATCAGCATGTTTCAGTATATCCCATTTCAATATCTATTAATTCTGAATTCCTTATCTGTTAAGTTGCATGTATAATGCAATAGTCTCTTTAATAACAACAGTCTACAAAGTGTCAATCAAGAGATACAGTCAGTGTTAATGATATGTTCAAAATCCTCATTTTGTAGAGAAAATATCTATACTGGATAAAATGTTTTAAGATATATGAAAACCAAACAGTCCAGACAAAAGCTGACCATCTAAGTACTCAGCTAAGACATTCTAAATACTTATTAACATCAGTCTTGGAATAGGGCTTTTCCTGTGATTTGGGTGAAGATGCTGTGGGCTCAGCAAAATTGGCAAGTTGGTTCTTACCCTCAGAAGCTGCATTACTAGAAAGACTATTGGGTACCTTTGTCAAACTTTTTGCAGTCTAACCAGCATTCCTGTGGCCCTGACCCTAAACAAAATTGATCAACTACCAGATTTTTACTAGGTGAAAGAGCAGTTCTTTTGTATAAAACAAGTCAGTGACTGCAAATAGGAATGAGTCACAGAAAAGCTCTCAGTAAAAAAGAGTACATTGACATGAAATGGAATATTAAAACATTCACTAATGTTAGTTTCTGACTAATTTTCTCCATAAAAATGCCTGCACAAGAGATAGCAAATGTTGCAAGAGATAGTAGTAATACTGTGCTACCAAAAAGCAATGTGGGCAATCTAAGTATTTAAAGTGCTTCATTTTTTATGAGTGTTTGTGCAGGAGTAGTTATTGGGGAAAATAAAATGCAACCGTAGGTGGAATGGGCCAGACAGGTCTGACAGCTCTTGGCAGACTCCACTTCCTAACTTATCAGTTTGTAACATTAGGATTTATAGGATTAAGGTGTGTGGGATTCAGAGCTTTTTGTCCAGATAAGATAACTAGTTGTTCTGAATCTAATACAGTAAGCCAGACCTAAGTATGAGAGACTCCCTGGAGCAGGGGTCATCAACAAAATAGTTGATACTTTTGTTAAACTTCAGACTTGATGCCACACAAATTCACAACGTCATATTCACAATTCACAACATGACATTCAAATGATACCACACTGTTGACCAACTGTACCGTAGGGAACATTACTAGCCAGTTTTTACTTTTACCATCCTAATCTTGCCCCCTTAGATCTTCTTAATGTGAGCTTCACATGACTTGCACATTGACACAATGTACCTATTCACACTGCTCTGATACTCAGCCAAAAAGATTCCTTATATTGCTTTTATTTGATGGAGTTTTATTGCTGAGAATCTGATCAGCCTATGCAGCAACAAGCCTATTGGAAACAGCTTCTATAGAAGGAGAGGAGGAGACACGAAAGTAAGCAGGAGTTGATCACAAGAAAACAGCAGGGGTTTTGTACTTGGAAGAGAAGCATTTGCAGCTTCTTCCCTAAACAACGGGTTTAGGGCAACTGTGAAACAGCAGGAGTCGGGAAGCCTTGTGTGATTGTGTGGTGAGAGCCCTCTGGAACACTACTGCACTTCTCTCTGAATATCCCTGTCAGTGTCATCTCAGACTATAAGGGTTTGTTCTTTTCAGGAGAACAAAAGAAAAAAAATTTAAAAGATAAGAAAACCTCTGAATCTGTTGAAGATGTGTTTGTACACGTCCAAAATTCTTGGGTTTCAAAAGTAACTGTCTCTTTTAAAGTATCAGCTTGGTTTAGAAAGGAGACGGACTAGGACAAAAAGAACCGAAGTGAGCAAATAAATTCTTTCTTGAAGGATGATTTCTTCCCTCTCTGCTCTTGGCCTTCTGACATTGTGTCAAGAGATCTGTTGTTTCTACAGTATTCCTATTATGTTTTCTTCTTTAGCACAGAGTGGTTAAGTATCAAGCTGCAAGAAGTTTAGAGTTGCAGGCTTATTAGAAAATCAAGGATTACCGAAATTTATTTTAGAAGTACACTTTATGCATATGGTTTCTAAATTAATCTCTACTGTTATATTATTTTAAAAATACAGCATCCAAGTATACCTAGTGGAATGGCAATTTGGCACATAGTGCAACATAGTTTCATAAGATATTTTAAAAGTAGTATGGCCACAAGTACCATTGCCACAAGTGCCCACTGATACTTGAAGTGTGTCTAAAGTTGCATTTAAATGGCCATGTGTGTCAGTGGGATGTGCACATGCTTGGTACCATGAAAAATTGAGTTGTTTGACCTGGGGAATGAAATATTTGGATAGTCACATTTGAACAATTTTTCCCAAAATGCACAATTTTGCATATCATCTGTAATTGTGTAGTATTAGAATAGTGGACTTTCCCCAGAAAAGCTTTACATGGCACTGAGCAGAAATAAGTGGTAGGAAAATAGACTGGGGAGACTTTCCTAACTCTATTGCAGGTTCTGATGTGGCGAGGAGTGAAAGAAATAACAAGTATTTATATAAAGCACTCATCTCTGTACAGAAAAATGAAATAATAAGAGGGATCTTGTGATTTATTGAGCACAAGTGAAGTAGAGGAGTCTGTAAGAGAGAAATAAAGTCTGGGTGTGCTCTCTGACAATAGTCTCTATTCACAGTCTGCAAAATCTGGTGTGACAGTGAATTTCTTATCTTTGCATTTTCTTCTTCCCCAGATTATAGGAACCCTTGTTTTTCATATAAATAGTAGATTGAGTCTTACTGTAAATGTTGCTATAGCTTCAAAGTGTGTGAATATACAAGGAGATGAGATGCTTGTACGGAAGGAAGAGAATTAGTGCTATATTAGCAGAAAACTGAAGAGAAGAATAGCAGAAGGAGGCAGGTGAAGAAGGTATGAGAGGAGGTGGGGAATGCATGATGTTAAATAGCAGTACTAGGGCTGGTCATTGAGTACCTTACACCTGTGTCTTTTGACAAATTCCAGAGGTATTTCCTGAATAATGTATTTAAGCAATGAGACTTTGGAGTGCATGTTCAACTTTACTGTTGGCTAAACGTGATTCAAGAGAAGTGCTGCAGTAAGCCAGCTAGAGAGTAATGTGAGTATGAGGGGAAATAAAATTTAGGGGTTTTTTCCCTGATAGCTTGTTCCTGAAGATGGCAGTTCAGCATAGTGAGGAGGTGGTAGGGAGGAAGGTTTTTAAGGTCTCGAAGAGCCACAACCAAGTGTGGTTGCCCAAAAGGCTTTTGCAGAGTTGCCAGCATGCTGCTGGCTGTCTGCATTTAGGAGTACTGACACTCCTGGCTATAGTGTTGCTAAGAACGTATTCATTACTGAAGAGACAAAATAACTGCCTGATCATAGACACATATAAGCAATTTCATATATAAATACTGAGCACTTCAGAAATTAAGTATCTTACGTTTATCTGTGTGGGATATTGAACGACAAAAGCATATGCTAATAAAAATTGGAGGTGGAACAAAAGCCACAGCTTTGGCTGAGAAGCAAGGCAGCTCCAGGAGTGAGAGTCCACCCTCTTCATGGGATGCCTGCTGTGTCTGCACTCCTTTCCTTTGCACCATCCCATACATAGGCAAGTGAAGAGGAGGCAAAGCACAGCAGGTGCCAGCTCACCGGTCAAGGAGGCTTCCTATGCTGGTGGGAAGCTCTAAGGCCACACTGCCTGCCAGTCAGGCTCAGAAGATACCAGTGATGCATTGAAAAGAAAATGCACCTATGGCTGTGTTGGGCTTGGGTCAAGGCTCTTCGATCAGCCACTAGGAATAAGAGACAGTGAGACACTATTTAACATTATTTGTTTTGAGTAACACTTTCTGCTTACTGTCAGAGTTGGCATGGAAACTGAATCAGCGCTCGTTTTTAAAAGAATAGTCCGTTCAGAGTGAGGTTAGTCATCAGCGGGCTTACCAGAGGCTCAGGCTGCAGCTGCCAGCACTTAAACCTTGCTCATGAAGAGACAGAATCCTCAAAATGGTAACGGTCAGACTACCCCAACCTTTATTACGAAAATAGGTGTCTTTTGACAATGATGTCATGTCATTTGCATTTGGATGGTGGTGGTTTTTTTTTTTAAAAACGGAAGAGTTAATTATCTGAAATCCACAACAGAACTTTCTTATTTCGAGAAGATGCCGTCTGTTTTTATGGATCAGTTGAATTTAAAGCGTTAACACAATTCAAATAAACAGTGATGTTTGTAACATTGTGGTGGAAAATGGCATAATTCTTAAAAGGCTCTAAGCTTAGCACTAGGCATCTGTGAATAGTCAAGATGGAAGCCTACACAGCATGCAGAAATTGGCATTTTCAATTACTTTGCCTCTATTGATGAAGAAGATCAAGATGTGCTTATTTCTATGCTATTTTATTCCCACACACAAGGGGAGAAGCAAAGAAACGGCTGCTGGTTTTCTGTACCAGCAAGGCTGAGAAAATACTGATGGATAAATTGCTGTTCAGTGGCATTTCATAAAGCACCTGCTGTGACATCCTGTTCTCAGATGCAAAATGATAAATGTTTATATAAATTTGAAAAGTTTAATTTCATCTCTAACCTTTGACTCCTGGCTTTTTGTATCCTCAGAATGCAGACCATACATGTCGTCTTCATTGATGCAAGAACTGTTTTCTTTGCACTAACTATTTACATTCAAAACTATAGCACTGTTCCCAAATTGATGAGGACACTGATATCTTTTTCCTTTGTTTTTATCAAGCAGATAATTTAAGTGAAGCCCTGAAAAAGCTGAAGATAACATCCACTGACAGCACAGCAGATAGCTTGGAGGGATGCTTGGACTGTCTGCTTCAAGCTCTGGCACAAAACAGTAAGTTGTTTGGACCTTTAAAATTTTAAATCATATGAGATCAGTGAATTAAAATGTGGCAGAAAGACTGACTCAAGCGGTAGGCTGCTGGATTGGCTCTATTGCGTTTTGGGGGTTTTTAACCCAAATGTCTGCAACCTTCCGGTAGCAGCGAAGACAGTGACAGGTAAATACCTGAATATTTGGAACAGCTGTAGTCCCTTCCTTTGTCCAAGATGAAGTAGAACACTTACTTTTTTAATTGATCATTTAAGAAAAAAAGAACAGAGATGGAGAAATAAGCCTGATAAGATGGGGAAAAGGATTAAGGGAGCTGCATGCTAATTCTGGTTGAAAGAGCATAGTTTCCTATTTGTAATGTATTTCTCCTCATGCTTCCGATCACAGATTTCTTAATTCCAGGAGTTTCAATTAGCAGAACTAGGCTGGATAACCAAAGGTGATCCAAGTTTGATATGTAGTATGGTAACAAAAATAACATCAGAATGGAACAAGATGTCATTTTCACCAAAAACTTTAGAATGCTTGTCCCCACTCACAGTAGACCAAAAAGTAAGGTAAATGAAGATGACAGTTCATAAGATTTTTCTGAGTTTAACTTTCTTAGTGCTTCAGATTGTGGCAGAAGAAAAATACGTGTACAATTTCAGGTTGAAAAACTTCTCAGGATAGGTACAAGCAATGATCAAAAATTCTTTATTTAAAAAAGAGCTAGTCCTTTGAAAATATCAATATACTCAAAAGTACATACTATTAATAAGTCTTGGTTTTTTTCACATTCTACAAATGTAAAATTGGTTTTTGTATTCTATAAATCAAAGCCTTTTGGATTAGTTGTTGTAAATTACTTGATGAGGTTTTTCACAACTGAATATAAACACCATCCGGATCAAGTCAAAAATGGATTATAACAGTGTCTGCATTTAACAGTAGTCAGTTTTTACTTCTCATTATTTTAGAAGGAGATTATCCTCTGGAAAGTAATAAAATGTTTGGGGTTTAAATCAACTATTTTTTTGAAGGTGCTGGATTTATTTATAAGGTATATCCAATACTTTAATCCAACCTCCAGTTGCACTTATCTCCACTACTTTAATACTTAAACAATAGGTATTAAACAGAAGATCATATGAAAAGTGACAACTTACTGGTGTAAATAACAGAGTTTGCAATTTTGCCTGTGAAGGTCACATAGCTGTGTCACAGAACTAGTCTGGTAGGTGCAAAATAATTTTACTAATGTTCAGCAAACTTAATGATGCTTCCTTGCAACCAGATGACTCTTCTGTGTCAGTCTACGGCTCTGCTCTTCCTTCCAAAATCTTTTATCTTCTAGCTTTGTAGCTGCCAGATCAGATAAACAGATTATTAGGATTTTGACCTCTCTCTTTGGGATAGTTTTAGAAAATTTATTCTCTCCACAATTTCCCATGCTCTTTGTGTGTAAGTCAGTGACATTGATATAGCCCTGCTGAGCTGCCCTATGATACATATCTGCACATATTTACATTTGCCCAAAATTGAGGGCAACTAAAATAATGCAGTGAAAATTAGATGGGGCAGATAGCACCGTTTTTTTAAACAGCTTGCTGGTAATTAGGAACTAGTATATCAATTCCCTTTCAAGGGAACTGGACACTTCCATACCTAAGTTTTGCCAAGTCTCTTTGGACAACAGGCTTTAGCTCTCAAGGTTGTCTGATGATTTGGGGAACAGACTTCTGGCTTGACACAATTTTATGAAAACAGCAGTACCTTCAAAAGACTTCAGAGATTGAGGTAAATTGCATATAATGGATTGATTCAACAAATAGATACAGAATCAGCTTTCCAAACACTTTCTCATAGCTCTCATCCATCCAGGTAACATCTTAATGTGGATTTGACTGATTGATTTTTAATTATAGTGTATATTACCATATATATGATACCTAGTTATAAGATACACACTGTACCTTTGTATCTGTGTATAAATTATTATACAATAATAAGGAGAAATCAAATTGTTTATACAAAAGTACATGTTAATTGTAATGCAGAAATAATTTAAATAATATTTCATAAATAGTTATTCTGCTCTCTTTTACTATATTTCTATGTGGATGATTAAATTAATGAAGCATACATTTAGATTATAGTTCAGTAAATCATCTTACTAATGTGAGAGAAAAAAGCCATGCAAGGAATAGTTTATTTTAAGAGAATTTTATAGGATTATGATTTTGTTGGGAGTTCATGGTAGTATTGTAAATCACAGAAGTTCAAGTTTTATTCACTGCATTAAGACTTGGAGATAAAAATATTATCTTATATAAAATTTAGTACATTACTACTATGCTAATGCAACCCACTCCCATCTACTGCCAGCCAAAATCAGTAGTTAAACCCAGCATTACTACAACAAATTGAAATTTTCAGCAAAGGACAACTTCAGTTTTGTGTACTGCATGAACACAAGAATGTTTCAGTGACCATTACACTGCTTTGAATTGCGGTCTGCATGCAGCATAGGTTTGTGGCTGCTGCGGAAATGTTAGTTAAATTCCCTACTCTCTAAGAAGACAGTGAAAATTATAGTTCCATTTACTTTGCATACAATCTTTTAAATCTTCATTATGTTAAAACATTACTTTCTTCTCATATTTTCTACTGTACAGAAAGAGATGACAAAGCTATGATGAATATTGTAACTTTTCATTTCTTTCTATGTAATCTGCTGTGTTCTCTTTCGTTTTTCACTCTCCTTCTCAAAGCTGATCTGTTGATAATCCTAGACAGGTGTAATGCCCTGGAACATGATACCTCCTGCCTGACTTTAGGAGCTACTCTGCCATTTGTCACACCAGTCAAATTAAGGTGCATGCACACACATATGCTATACTACAGAAGGGTGAGTCAGATACTCAGCTGAATGTGATAACTGCTGGTAAATATTTGGCAAGCCAAATTCAAATTGTTTAAACTACAGTTTGTCTAGGAGAAACTTGCATAGCTCTTCACATATGAGACCTGGGTCTGGAAATCCTGCACAGATGGTTTCCTTAGGAGACATTGTTTGGAAATATATATATTCCTATTTATGCAGATATTTTAGTTCTTGTCTGTCACCAGCACTTCTGTCTGAGGCACTTCTGTCTGAGGCCAGTCATACATGGTCTAGCTTGCGGCACTAGAGAAAACTGAGGAGGTTAAGATGAAAGAGGCAGCAATGACAGAAGAATAAGACATAAATATGCATTATAAATGCTTTAGAATAATGACATACCTCATTTTTTGTGGAGTTCCTTTGGGGATTTTGCAGCCATAAAGTTGCAGTAACATCGGTTGAGATTCACAGGTAATCTAAGAGCTGCTTTCACCTCTGTGGATCTACCTCACTCTCATAAGCTGAGATTCTGTCCACCTTGCTTCTGAAAGAAACACACAAATACTTGATCTCTGTCCACCTGCAAGCACTCACCATCTGCTAAACTTCCCAAAATTCAGATTTTTAAGGAAAGGCTGGGGTACATGATCCATAAGCATTATTAGCAGCAAAAAACCAGAGCCAGCCATGCACTAAATGAATTACTGGCTTATATTCAATCAAGAGGTGAAAGTCATGTATTACATGTGTTTTCTTTTAACAACTATACATTAAAACAAGTTACTCCATTGTCTGCTCCATAAAATCTGGATTAATTCTATACAGACATGGATTGACGTGTTATTGTCTAGAAAGAACTTTGCTGATCTGGAAGCAGACTGTTTACAGTGACATGGAGTGTAGAACAATCATAACAATCAGAAAAGGCACAAACCTCCTCAAAAGTGTGAGTAAGACATGAACAGAAGAAAAATAATTTCAAAGATCATATGCTTACATTTCTGGAATGAAGTAAGTGGAGTATAATTGCTTTAGTTTGTATCTTGTACCCAAAGAAAAATATGGGTATGTACTGCTATTGGATGTTGGGAACAATTGGTTAATTGTCTTGTATAAGGAATTACAAGAAAAAAACAATATTGGCCATCATTTTCAATCAACATATACAAATTTATACTTGTTAAGAGACATTTCATAAATACTGTGCCTATCAAAAAAGTGCATTTATGTTAAGATCCCTAAATAAAGGTCCACAAGAAAGGACTGCCTGAGAGAAGAAAGCAAAAAGAAAATAGAGGTTTTCTTTTAAACAGCAGGCTCTCTGGGACATAATTATTGCAGTAACAACAAAAAAAAGTTACTGCTAGTCCAGACATGCTGTGTTTCAGATACAAAAAGTTACAGCAGACATAAATAACCCAGTTTTGATAAATGAGAAATCTGAAAAATCTGCTGAGAATGTTATTTTTGGCTCTGCTGTACTCAGTGTAAGAGGCTGAAAATGCCCACTAATCCCAGCTTTCAGCACCTGGCTCTGAAAATGTCTGACATGTAGTTGAAGTGCAAAGGCTGGCACATGCATTTGAAATATTTTTTTACATATACTTTTTAGGAGACTAAGAATATGAGTTTACATGTTTGTGTGAAAAAATGGTTAAGCAAAATCACAGCAATAAAGATAAGTTACGTGAGAGGACAAGGCCCCAGTTTTGAAAAGGATTTAGAAATGTTGGAAAGATTTGAAATAATGCACATTACCTTAAAGATGTGGCTGGCTAAGGTGCCCTGTTTTCTACTTGTTGAGCTTTGCTGATACCTGGTAACTCAAGGAACCATCACATGAAAATTTTAAATTCATGCTTGAAACTGGAAATCTCAGCATTATTCAAAGGCTACTTTAGCATGTCATTTTTCTTCCCATAATGCACACAGTTTCTTAATAGTATTTTGCTTTGCCCCAGAATGTATTTTGGCTGTATGCTGGAGCCATGCATTGTTTAGAATATACTGGCTGTGTTGTATCAGAGAAAATAACATTGTTTCAAGTTCCCTGAGCAACTTCTTGTAAGCCTTTGTCATCACTTCCCGCTGTTCCAGCCTTACGGTGTAGGGACCATGGGCTCCTCCCTCCTACCTAAAGCTTCTTGTTCTGGCTTTCTCTTGGAAGTCGCCAGTGGGTTTTCTGAAATGTGTTTGTTCCTATTTGATGGCATCTCAGAAGAGTATGTGTTAGCATCTGGAGTGCCTATAAAAATCTTGGGTATCTGCAGAGACAGCAGATTTCTCACATTCCTTAGTCAGTGGGGAAACTTTTCATTGAATGCCCTGAATCTTTGGTAGGCACCTGCTTTAGCAGGCATCTAGTTTTCTCTCTTTAATTATTTTGGTGGATTTCCAGTTCTCACAACCATATGTTTACACAGAGGGTATATTTCAGTTGGAAATCCATTTTATTCTGTTCTTCATAGCCATGGCTTCCATATGTTGTTGAATTTAGTTAGTACTTGTGCTTCCTATACTTGATGTTCCTTTTCCTGATCTTCACTGGCCATAGAAGATGGAACAATTCCTCTACTGGAGCAGAAAAGTCATGAAGAATTGAGAGTTTTATAACTCTGTAATTCAGGGCTCAACTAAAAAAACCCTGAAATTTTAAAATGTATTATTGTTGCTATTAATACCTTTGATTTGTAAAAGAAAAAAGCAAGATTTACCTATTTTTATCTCTTTAATTTTTGGACATTCTTGATTGTTCTGTGTTCGTACTCTTATTTATTCATTGCAGAGTCAGGTAGGCAGCTATCTGTTTAACTTGTAACACTAAGTGCCATCTGATTTCAGTGAAGTCTTGTACCTCTTTAGTACACAGAAGATTAAGAAACAGTAATTTCATCTTTTGTTTCCACAGCCCTCTCACATTAGCATGAAAATATCTATCCTCCTGCCCCAAATACAGAAAAAGTTTAAGTTGTAGAACCTTTTGTCATAGCAGAGTTATTCTAAGGCACAAACAACTGAAATCACTTTCGTTTTTTCCCATTGGCTAGACATCTTAAGCTTTCTCCATTCCCTTTCATGGAATGGAGCATGGAGAAAAAGCTCCACATTTTAGAGCTTGCTCAAGCAAACATATTCTTAAGCATCAGCACACTAACCTTTCTCTGTTTTGAAGAAACTGTTTGAGCAGAGTAAGAGTGAAATGATGTGACTGTCATTTCATTTGGGTTGTGGCCAACGAACAATGCTTTCCTGATTGTGAATGCTTGCATGGTACTAAAGCTTAGAACAATAACTGTCTATAGGCCCTATTCTGACCCTCTAACTTCCGGACACACTTGTTTCATATAAATAAAGAAAGAGCTTTCAGCATCCCTGCAGCTTTAGCACACTTTACAAACACGTAAGCTGTGACAACACAAGGCAGTGCATAAGCACATCAAGAGAGCTTAGCACAACCAAGGGAGCAGGCAGTGGTACTAATTGGATTAGTGGCCTATTAAGACAACTGATAACTAGTAGAATTACATTCACTGACAAATAGCATTTCCCTGCTTTCTTATTCCTCTTTGATCTTTAGCATCTCCCTTTCTTCTTAGCAGCAGTCTCTCTTCCAGGAGGATTTTTGATCCTCCTCGGATGTGCTCTCCAGTGATCCCTGGTATATGTCTCCCACCTGTGGTCTTGGAAGGAAAAGGAGGCCACCCATGGACGTATACTCAGACCCAGCAGACACTGGTGTAGACACTGAAAGCTTGGTGGCAGAGAGATTTTCCAGTATCTGCCTGTGTCCGTGAGCATTCTCACTTTCTCACATCTTGCACCTGTGAGATGTTTTGCACCTGGTTGTTGTTAATCTGAGGGATTGTTTGGGAATGGGTGTTAGGACCTGGCCAATCAACCTGAGGGGTGGACGGCCAGGGATCCAATGACCTTATACCATCCCAACGACCTAGAGTATAAAAACCTGTCTGCATATAAATAAATGGTTCAGCTCTTCCCGAGTTTGGCTGGCCCTTTTCTCTCCATGCTGTGTCAAACTACGACAGACAGGCCTGCATGTTAATCCTGACATGCAAATGTCTCAGCCTGAACATTCAGACAAGCAACAAACGTTTATGGTGTTATCCATGAAGAGCAAATACGCAGATGGAAGCTAGAACATCCTCCTCCATTAAGATAAGAACTAAACAGTATCATTGCTAACTGTCTACTGAAATTTATAGTTATCTGCTGAGATTAAAGTGTTCTTTAGGAAGATAGTGTCCTTAGCCTATGACAAAGATTTTAGGACTTTATTAATATTCCTGGTTTATCTTGGAAACTACAAAAATATTAAGAGTAGCACTAAGCTACCCATAGTACCTTGTGGGACTTGTTTTCTTTACGTATGGGAGACATGAACTAGTGTCTGTTTAGCTACTACTAAATCTTGATTCAGCATCTTTGGACTTCAGTGGAGCAGGCATAATGCATTTAATGTCTATTCAAACCAAGGGAGGGAGAGGGAGTAGAAATGAAAAAGGAAGAAATAAAACTTAAGTAGGTGAGTAACAAGGAATACAGTGGAACGTAAGATTTTTATTTTAGAGGAAGAAGAGAAATGGCAGAAGGGAGAAACAGATATAAAGATAAAATTTTTGAAAGAAGAAAAACAAGCTAAATGCGGGTACCTGAGTGGCTGGTAGGAAGCAGTCAAACCAAAACTCCACATCTCAGACCAGCAAGAACTTCTAGTCTGCCTCTGACACAGACAATCTCTTGTAACAGAGCCAGGGGTTCCAAGTGAATTGGGCCAGCTCAGCCAATCAAGCCATTAAGCTTACCTGCAAAGATTTCTAGTTAAATGCCCTGCTAAAAGTTGGGGATTCTGATGAATATTTTTTAAGAGGGAGCTTTGGCTCAAATACTGTGTTACAAAATGTTCCTTCTTTTTGCTGAAAAAAGATGTTTGTTGCATCTTAGCTCATGAACTGTTGCCTTGTCATGATATTGTACACACATAATCCAGAAATGTTTCCTCACTAAGTGCTGTATATAATATATTATTACAGTATAACTATACTAAATCAAGGTGACTGCTTTTTATTGGACCGTCTCTCAGTAAACTGGCTTACGCTAATGATACTGAATGGTAATCACTGCTGCTTAGTGGGATTATATTTTACATAAATTCCCCTTAATAGTGATGTATTTAGTTAGTGCCAGATAGTTAAATGTTTATCCAAGTGTTAAATTCCAAGTGCTATTCATTGAATACACAATGTGCCAAATAAAGATTAACTATTATATTTTTTCTTTGCAGAAGGCATCAGTGAATAGCAGTTCCAGATAACAGAATTGACACATCTTTTTTTTAGATTGCCTCTGCATTGCATTTTCAAAAGGCAGGCCTTTTCTTTTGCTTCTGTATTGCATTTCAAAAATGCAAAGGAAAACGCCTGCCTTTTACCAAAAAAATACATTTAGAGATCATGCAATTCACAATTTCAGGTCTGCAGTTTCATTCTTAGCTTTGCCTCAGTCCCTTATAACTTAAAAATGGGATCTTTTTTAGATTAGGTTTTCTTTAAGCTACTCTGATAGCACAGCTCACTAAAAATACCAGTAGATTAAAAAAATTCCTTTATGTATAGACATACTCTTTCAGTAAGCAAAGGGTGGAATTTCACAGCAGGCATTTCAGCTCACTTAAGAGCACTCTTAAGAGATTGCTTAAAAGGAACATGAAACATTTCCTGGATATAAAATTATCAGCTTTCAAATTTGATTTGATGTTAATAAACTAAATCAAATTTGGAAAAAGGATTTTACTCCACAGGACTAGCATTTCTGTTACACATTTTGAAAAACTAAAGCATGAGAATACCCTTTACCCTGGGACTTGTACTAAGTTCAGTCAGTACAAGTAAGAGAGGAGGCAGGGGAAAATGTCCACACAGGCTGAATACAGAACACGAAGATGTGAGTGTATGACATTTGTACTAAGATGCCAGACAACAAACTTGGCAGCTGAGGCACTGACATCAAACTCTTTCAGCAACCTTGCTACTGAAGTGGTTACATCCTGGAGAGGGTGAGTCAGAAAGGGGGAGGGGGGAACAGCTCGGATAAATCCACCAGATATGTGCCAGGGCTCTAAACTGGATCCAGTTCAGGAACTCAGGGGTGCCAGGCTGCCTAACTTTAATATTCTGCCTTGTGCTGTGACCTATTCGTGGAAGTATATGTGCATTTTTCTTCATTGAAGGCAAAGATGTCATGTATTTTTTACTTCATTAGTACCTGCAACAGGCTATTCAACGGGTAGAATCTCATCCTGAGATTCACTTTTTATACTTTGGATGTAGCTTTTGGAGAATTTAATCATCGGGACTCATGCAGCTAGTTGATTGATAAATCTGTCTCTCCATCTGTCCTTCCTTCCTTGTTAGAGCTGAGATTTTAATTACAAACATCTGTGTACTGTCTCTTTCTTCATTAAAAATAGGAATTGAAGTTGCCCTGTAGCTGCTGACAGAGACAAAACAGAGCAAACACCATGATGGAAACATTTGTACAGCTAAAGGAGAATCCTCCTTCCTTGCCTCATAGGTGTCTAATTTGAAGGATAAGTGAGCAAGCAGATTTTGGGGATTTCCCCATGTGAAGAGGAGCATGCCAAAAATAAATCAAATGTATACAGTTACTTTTATGAATAAATTATTATTATTAACAGGTTTTTTTCCTGTTAAAGTAACTCTTGATAATTAGAACAGACTCCTTGGTTAAGGTTTGTTGAGCAAAACCTCCTTGTCAGTAGTGCATTCTTTGTTTCATGAGTGCATATAATTTGTTTTTCTGAGGTTCTTTACTACTCACTTTTTGTGCTTTTGTAGCCAGACTAAATCTTCATTTAGTGGTTTGAAAAATGCGGTGGGAGGCTGTGGATAGAGGGACAATGTTTCTTGAGGGAGGCTGTATATGGAGAAAGCATCAGTGCTTACACTTGGTCACATGAACCTTCTTACTATGGTGGTTAGGAGCATGTGCCAGTTCAAAAGATATCCCTTGTTCCCTTCATTCTCTTCCCTTCTGCCTCCTCAAAGAGCAGATGGAAGGTTCCTTTCATGATATATGTGGTTCATCATTATTTATTCATGTGTTCATCTTTCTCTTTCTGATGAGAGTACGTGTAGGAGGAACATTATCAAGCCAAGGTAAATTTCTGCAGTAGTTCCAGTAGGTTTATAAAACATCTTTGCAGCTAGAAAGGCATGCATTTTTCAAAAGAGGACATGGCAAACACTGTTTCCTTAATAAAGAGTACCCTCACGAAGCGGTTTATTTATAATTCTGTGGCATGAAGCTGCACAACACGGGAATTATTGCAGTGCTAGCCGCCACAACTGTAGGGTTACTAATAATAGTGTAACTTAAACTCACTGTTCATAGGGGATAGGAATGGGGAGCCTATAGCTTTCTTCTGCTAGCAAGGCACTGCTGATAGATATGCCTTGCCTTTCTCTTCCCTCTTTCCGCCTTTTCTTTCACTTGAAGGTCTACAAAATAATACAGAGAGGAGAAAAGAGTGAACAGAGGGAAGTGAAATTTCAGAAGAAATAGAGCTGAGGGGGAAGAGAGTGTAGAATTTAATTCTAAACACATTAGATTTTTTCCTATGATTTCTGCTACTTAATTAACTAGTCTGATAGCTATGGTGCTCAGCTCTCCAGCTCTGATCTGTGGCATTAAAGATTTTCCTGCCCACACCCTTAACTGTTCTGACTTCAGGCACTGCAAAAACCTGCATATTGACACAAAAAGCAAGCATATTGACATTTTAATCACTCAGCTGTGACATTAATAAGATTTTGACACTACATGATCTAACATACCCCTTGTCTTGATATCTAGTGATACAATGAGACATCTAAAGCAGCAGGCTTAACCTTAGAGGGTTTTTCCCTCCAATTATGCTGTATTAGACTGTGTGCAAAAGGGCTGCTTTTAATGCAGCATTATTACAGTCCTACAGTTCCTTAGCTTTAAGACAGGGGACAGCTCTAGGGGTGGGCTGGTATAAGCAGACTGAAAATCAGGCTTTAAAAGAAAGCATTTGAAATCACAGATAGCAAAAGGATTATGAGGTGTGGCACCCTAATGTCAGGCTATCTACATTGCTAGGTTCCTTTCAGACACAAATTTAATAGATTTTAAAGGCAATGCAGTTCTGCTAAAGGAATGTTGGCTGTGATTTCCTTTTTGGCCAGTATAGAAAGCACGGGAGGAGAATATGTCGTAGAGATTTTGCCTAGGTCTTTTTTGCTCCTGGAGAAATTTTTTGGGTTTACATGCTCCAACTGTAATTGAAATAGCAATTTAAAAGATGACAACTGAAATAAGTTTTCAAAATAATTTAGCCTCTCATAATTTACTAGGAAGCCCAGAATGAAACTAGCATGCAGAAGATTGATATCCTTAATAAATAATACCTCTTTAATGCATATACACAGAGAGACAGGAGGCCAGGCAGGCTTTCTCCAGCCTCTGAAGAGAACAAATAAAGGCAAGAGCTGAGGGTTGCCTATGCTAAAGCCACTAGCAGTTTGTAATTCTCAGCAAACCCTACTTTATTTCTCCTAGAGCCAGGCAGTGGTAGGGGTACCAGCCCTTTGGCAGCATTGGTGTGTGTGGTCTCCCAGTCTCAGGTTCTGCAGAATCAAAAACAACTGATAGTTTTTACAATCCTGGTGAAAATACTGCCACATAAGCATGACAGTCCATTGTCCACTCCAAAGAATAACACCACACACACTTCATTTGTGTCCCTATGTCCCTATATGTTTTATGTATTTATACAGGACACATGCTTTGTGAGCTGAGCACAAAGGCAAGTCACACACAGGACTGTTCACTCCTGGTTTGCAAGTGAAGGAACTGTCCCATTTGGGCAGTATAAGAAATGCTTGTATACCTGCAGCTGTGCTGAAATCAGCTTCAAGACTTCCAACTTGGCATTCTCTTCTACAGACGTGCATTTTAACACTTAGTACCTGAACTGAGCGTACGGCTGACTCTGCAGACAGGTGGAGGGTTGTTGAAGATCTTCATCTGGACTTCAGGGGCAGCCCTGTGCATCATTTGCCTGTTAAGTCTTCGTCCTTTAAAAGAATATAAAAAATACTGAGCAAAAATGCTATATTTAACAAGGCAATTTTAGGTTTATCTATAAGACATCTTGTTCTGGTTAAAATACTCTTCCTTGTTTAAGCATTTCAAAACTCCAGAAAACTGGTTTCCTACAGCAAAAATATCTGCTGATTACATGTGACTTAAGAAATTAATTTGTATGTTACAGCACATTCTCTTTTTTTTTCACTTTCTTTATTAGAACTTTAATATGATGAACACAGAATCCCTGGAAAAAATGGATTTATATTGCAGATACAAAACAGAGTAATGTGCATGAGGATGGAAGAGTAATTTTCCTGGCACATTCTCTTAAGATGCCTTATATGGAGGATCTACTATAAACTACTTGCAAAGATTTAGTGTCATACTGTCATCTCTCTCTTTGGAAACTGAATTAATTTGTATATTACACCAAGTGTAAATTGTATGTGTTCTGCAGAGGAAGAGCAGTGCTTACTTAGACTTGGAGTAGACAAGCTGAAGCACCCTGTGGCATTTTTTACACCTAAGGCAATTCCTGGCAAAAATGCCTCAGAGAGCACTGTGGGCTGGTAGTAGTAATTCTTCTGCCTGATGCCATAGTAATGTGCTTTTCCCCAAAATAATGATGCTTGAGCACTCACCCAGGGTAGAGTAGAGATAGGGGTGTTCTGCACTCACTGCTGGTCAAATTAATCCGTCTTCTCTCTTTTATGGCTAGCAGAAGTTTGACATTGATACCCAACTGGCTAACAAGAAACATTAAGATGTTGGTTTGAAGGGACTAGTATATGCAGATGTGCCTCCTCTACTGCTTCAGTGTAAGAGCAAGTCACTGGTCAGTTTTTATCTGTGTGATCCCAGGCAGCTGATTTCCCAATTTCTGAAAGGTCTGTTAGGGCTGTGCTTTTATTGATGTTCACTTGCTTTTCTTAATAAAATAAATCAGGGTGTATCTGCTGCACACAACTTGCCTGGAGAAGCATTTAATTTTATTTTCCCACTTCTTGCAGGATGTATTTAGTTCTACTTATGTAATTTATGCTTTGCACAGTAATGAGTCCATCAAACTACAGACCAAAAAAATAAGACTGGATACTGTATATCTCAGCAGCGTGACAGGAGAAAATGCCTCAATGTCTCCTGCCTAAGTAATACAGGTTCACACATACCCATATTTTGCATTTTGAATTCTGTACTTTGAGTTTTGAACTTAAGGGAGAGAGAAGCTCTTCCTTAAAAGACATGTGAGATGTCTGGACTAGTTTTTAGTCCTGATATGATTTTCTCTAAATTCAGAATTTCATTTTGCCTGCCTGTATCCATTAGAAAATACTGCTACTAAGTATATGCTATATGTCAGAGTTTATAAAAGCTTTCAAATAAGCCATAAGCTCCTTTACATTATATCTTTTAAGAGGTTTTTTCAGTGTATTTCAAAAATTGCAGTTAACTAGATTGCAAACATGTTAATAATAATTAGCATTCATATGATGCATGAGATGTTGAGATTAATCTTTATTGATGCCTAATCTGTTTGTAATCAGATGTCATCACTGACATATTGCAGCTGAGTGGTACTAGCCAAACACCAACAACCCGAGTTGGAATTACATACAGAAACGGGAGGCATAACTGCAATCCAGACTTGAAGTTCTCTGTTTTAAGTCTGTTTTCTGTCATGTAGACATAACCAGCTCCCAGACACTGAAGCATGTACATACTCTGTGTGAGCCACAAAACCCATGTGAGTCACCTCTGCCAGGCTTGTGCTGGCTTCTGTTCAGGGGCAGCTGGAGTGGATCTCTCCCACTCTGAGGCAGCAGAGTGGTCCTGGGGCTGCCACAAATCAAATTCAATTGCAGCCCTGAGAGTGGGGAAAGGGAGGAGGAGAGAGGGGGTGGTATGTTATTATCGATTCACAGGTGAAGCACAGACAAAGAGTGATTGCAGACTGCATTCAGATGGATTTGTTTTGCTTTGCAAAAGTCATCAATTGGAGCATCTCACAGTAAATGCTGAAGAATGCAAGTAACTTCCCTTATAAATGGCTTAAGGAGTCATGCTGCTTTCTAAAATGATAGCTGCCATCTAGTCGTTCTGTATGTCACACTAATATTCATCTCAAATAAACCATTTTTTAAAGTATTAGAAAAATATGTCTCAGCAATCTAGTACCTTGTCTTTAACTGCAGTTGAATCAATGTTGGTTTTCAGTTTGTTACAGAGCTGTTGGCCAGCAGTGTTAGGTGGGGCCCTGTTAGGGAGCAGCTGCACAATTCCTCTTACTACATACAGAAAGGGGAGAGCTTTTGTCACAAATCTTTGATATGTACTACAGGAAAGTTAGTGTTTTTCCTTTTCCTTTCTACTGAGGCTGTACTGAAGCTACTGAGTAACAGAGTAACATAGAAGATAGTTAAGTGAGTGTAAGAGGAGTCTACAACCAGGATCATCTTAGCTCTCCCTCTTCTCCAGTTTCTGATTCCTACACTGCATTAAGCTGTACCCTAAACTGTAAGGACTTCCCCCATCCTTCCTTGAACGTTTCCAATAATTCATCTCTTCAGAGTGTCATTCCTTGACTTTTACATAATACCTTCATCTGCTGCATATCACTTTATGAGCTTTAGTCTTTCTACCAGTCTCTCTAGTATTTTCCCCATGTAAGCATGAGTATGTATCTGTATATACTTATATAGTACTCACCTTATGAAGGTCAATTGATTAGAAATGGAAAAGTATTAAGTTCTATGAGTATATCAGATAAAATAAGTATGGCTACTGAACTAACAGATGGCTTCTTATATGGGAAAATAATGACTTTCGTAATTACTTTTGAGAAGACTTCCCTTCTGCTTTTCTTTCTGTTCTTCCCCAAAGCAATTTGATGCACAAGTCATTTTTGTGTGATGTGTTTTTCAGATATGGAGACAAGTGAAAAAATCCAGAAAAGTGGAGTTCTTCAGGTGTTCGCGAGTCTGTTGACGCCACAATCTTCCTGCACAGCAAAAGTAGCTAACATCATAGCAGAAGTAGCCAGAAATGGTGAGGTTTTCTACAAGAACTTTTCTGCTGGAACATCTTCAGTTTTTCACCTCACTTGTCAGTATGTTTTACTTCATTTATGTTTTCATTTTATAGATTAGACGCCTTTCATGTCCCTCCCTTTCACTCTTTTTGTTTTGTCTAATTTTTTTCTCTACTTTTTAATACAATCAAAACAGTATTTGGCTGCTGGAATTCCTTTTACTTTCATTCTGTTTAGTTTTTAAGACAGTAATGTAATTTATTGGGCAGAAATAGCCCACCACTGATGAAACTCATTTCTGTATGAAAAGCATGCAGAAAGAGACAATGTGTGCAGCCAGTTATGCATAGTGCCCATAGTTACAGCAGTAGCATCTATACAGGTGGTTAAGGGGTAGTAGATCATTTCTTTGGTCTGAGATTTGTCATAAGATTATTACCATTATGAGGCCTTTGATACCACACCAAAACCAATTAGCCCTACCTAAAGAGCATTATATGTGTTAGAGTAAGAGCCCGAAGCCCCAAATAAGAATCAGGTCCATTTTGGTATGTATTTTATATATATAGTATATAATATAACATAGGAGATAATAAAAAAACTATTTCAATTTTTCTTTAGACAGGATTATCTTAAAGTTCACCCAATACCTGCATATCTTGAGCTCAGAAGAATGGCCTCATACCTACAGGCAGACACTATGGGCAGACCCTGTGATGAGGGTAGAGGACGTTTGTGGCTGACTTTTCTCACTCCTGGACTTGCTGCCGTCCCAGCTAAAGAGCCACAGATTCCGTTTTGGACTTTCCCTCCCCGCAGGCTGGCCAGAGAAAAGTAGGATGTTTCTTAACTGCTGTCCTGGCAGCCTTATCGCTCCCCCTTTGTAAACTCTCATGCTGATGCCTCTTCAGGGAAAGGGCTATATTATTGCTGACTCTTTTCACATTCCATTTCCACCTTTTCTGAGGAATCACAAACTACAGCTTCTTACTGATACCCCCATGGTGACCTTCATTGAATTTACTGGTTTTAAGACAGAGCTATATATGGTTATTCAGAAACAACTCCAACAAGAAAAGAAAAGAGATATGTTTAGTTTTTAAGTATTAAAGTTATTTAGATAAAGAGCCAGTAAAAAATGTATACATAGAAATTTAAATTTAGAAATGTTTCAGAATGATAGAGATTTAGGCAAATATATAATATGGGGTTTTTTCTGTACTTAATGAATTCATAATAAGTACATTTAGAACATCACTGTCAACCATGTTGATCACAGCTGGTCCTTTTAGCTTGTACCTAAGGAGGAAAAAGTTAAGAATCAAATCAATGTTCACAATAGCTAAACTGAGTACTATGTATTGTTTCCTCAAAGATTCTCTTACAGAGCATTTTAGCCAGTATGTTTCAAATCTGAACTAACACATGAAATGTCTCAATAGTTTCTAACATGTCCTTTTTCCTGACAGCTTTTAAACTAATGCTTTATGTACACTCTCAGAAAAGCTGGCATTTTACCTGGTTCACCATACAAAATAGCTTCTGTCTTTTTCTTAGAGTCATTAGCAGGTGTAACTGGGACCTCTGTCAGCCAAGGTTAAAGTGAAGGTATTCAGAATTTATTTAAAGTGCCCAGTGCTTTCAAGACTGGGATCATCTGGGTATTTCTCATTGGATTCTAACTCTGTTGAAATAGTTGCTTAAGCAGGATAGCAGGGAATACCTTATTTGAATTCTGTTGTTTTCTTTGTTTTATTGCATAAAAATACAAGAGTTTAATGCTTATATTGTACCTGTTTTCAACAAACTTCAGGGCACTTTGAGAAATTTGTGTTATCAACATTCTATGGATAGTAGGCGTTAAACTCATTCCGTGAGTGATCATGCCATGCAGCATTGCCAGAGCTGGGAGCAGAGCCTCTGATTTTGGGTGTTACTGATAAAAGAGCATTTTTTCCTTCCCTGCTTCTTGTTTTCCTCTTACATTCCCCTCATCTGATCATACACACACATACATCTGATCACATCAAATCTCTCTACTTGCCTTAGTGGTTTTGTCACGTTTAGTCTTTTCACCTCTTTGTGTTCTTGCTGTTCCACCTCTTCTGCTCACATGACTCTTCCTCCTCCCAGCTTGAGCTCATATTTGTCTCTCCTATTTTAAACATCCAAACATACAAAGCTCCCTTTAGTCACTCGTGTCTCTCCCACTACAGCCATTTGCCTTTCAACTGCGAGCATCATGAAGGCTCAGATAGACTTCTTACATGGAGTTTCTCTCTCCACTTGTGGACCTTTAAAACTCTCTTCCAAGGTTTTTAGTCTTGTGTTCTTTGTCAGGTGCAGGAATGAGAGATCATCATCTTCACAGTCTGTTGTACTACAACATGATTACATTTCTCTTTCAAAATCTTGTCCTTCTTTTGGTTTATGTCATTCTGTCCTCAGTGGTTCTCCTCCTAACTTCTTAAGCGATTCTTTGCTGTTTCCTTCAAAGGATCTGCTTCATTTCTCTCCCAGATTAGTGGAAACCTTGTATAAAGACTCTCTTCTCAATTACTTTCTCATTCTTCTATTACTTCTGTGTAGTATCAGCTGCAAAAGTAGTTGCAGTTACCACATTTTTGTTCCTGTTTCACAGTTCTATTTTGATACATATGGCACCATTTCTTTCACTTCTTGCTCTTACATGACCTTGATAAATACAAGTTTGCTCAGCGTATTGACCAATGATTTTGTTGCTGAAAAAGCTTCTGCTCACTCCAAATGGAGGAAGAGTTTCCTACTCCTTTTTTCCACGTGAGGAAGAACCTAAACAAACAGCAGAACAGACTTGAGATCTCTCATTCTTTTAGGAGAAAACAAGTTTCATTTCCTGATACAGACTAGGAGAAAAAAAAATATGACTTTGATGATGGCGAGACTATGGTAAGTTAGTGGGTGCAAAGGAAAGTGATGCAGGGATAGCTGAGGAACAGAGAAGAGTTTTTGCAGGCAGTTGAGAGGAAGAGGCTGAGGGGACAGAGAAGACAGAGGAAAAAACTGAGTACATCTAGTAAATAAACATTGCAATGAATTTGAAAATGGGTGATAAAGAAATACACTGAATGTTACAAGGACATAGCAAGACCAGTTTTAAAGACCAGATGTATCTGATATTTGTTATGTTCATTACAATGGGTATTACCACCATCTATCACACTATAGCATCTGGCCACAGTTCTAAAATGTTACAGTACCTTAGGAAGGTGGGTGAATTGTGCTCACAACTATCTTCTCTTGGACCTGTGCAAGTGTATAGATATTGCCAATTCTTCTTAATCCGCGTGCTGATGTGTCAGAGTTATATCATCACATGAGAATTGCTTACCTCTGACAATTCTTTAGCTAAAATAACACTGCAGGATTAAATACAAAAGAGACTAGATTTTGTAGCTACCAGAACATCAAAGAACATTGTAATAGGTGCAGCAAAGGGAGTATTTGAGAAGATGTATTTGTATTTCAAGCATTGTATGAAATCTTTGAGTTATTGGCATGAGGAGTTCTGTTGATCCAGAATCAGAAAAATGTTCTTGTCTGTTTTTAGGGGGATGGTACACTCTGGTTCATTCTGTCTCATAAATGACTAAGTAACACAAAGGTAAACTCTGAAAGATCCGATATTGTTTAGGATCAGGCAGAGGCACAACTTGCCCCTCTACTCAGCCCTGGTGAGGCTGCATCCTGATTACTGTGTCCCATTCTGGGCTCCTCAGCACAAGAGAGACATGGAGCTCCTGGAGCAGGTCCAGCAGAGGCCACAAGGGTGATGAGAGGACTGGAGCATCTCTTACAAGGAAAGGATGAGGGAGCTGGGGCTGTTCAGTCTTGAGAAGAGATGATAGAGAGGGGACCTTCCCAATGTATGAGGAAGAACTCCTTTATTGTATGGGTGACCGAGCACTGGAACAGATTACCCGGAGAGGCTGTGGAGTCTCTTTCACTGCAGATATCCAAGAACCATCTGGATGCAATCCTATGCCATGTGCTCTAGGATGACCCTTCTTAAGCAGGAAAGTTGGACCAGATGAGCCATTGCAGTCCCTTCCAATCTTACCCATTCTGTGATTCTGAGATATTTTGTAGTTCAGAACAAATCAAAAACATATTGACCATTTGTCTTACAATACTACATCTCTAAAGGGTGCTCTGTAGTAAACTGTGAAGTAACACTGGTGTTATCAGGCGGTTCCTTCTATAAACCTCCTTTTTAAAATGTGCAGCACAATGCCTGCCTAGCTGTATCTCCTTCTGGAGAACAGTCCTTTATGTCTCTGACACCAGGATAGTTCTCTATCACTTGCACAGATAATATTCTTATGAAATAATATGAATATTCTTATGAAATAATTCTTTTGTTCTCTGTGGTAAAGAAAGGGCAGAGAGCTTTCCAGTGGATGGGTCCTCTACCTTTCCTCCAATGGCAGGCATCAGTTAGATTGTGGAAAGCTACAGGCCTTTGGGCTCACATAAACTCTTGTATTTCTCATTGTCTTCTTCTGTTCCTTTCTTCACCTTCCAAATAAAAGCCTGTTATTGAGCCTTTTTTTATTTTTTTCATTCTTTTAAAGCAAAAGCTTTTCCAGAATTCTAATAAGGGAATAGAGAGTAAAAAATGCTGTTCTAGAATACCAGTTTTAAGTCATCTTTTGTGTTATTTAGTAATTCTAGTTTATGTTGAATTTGTTGTGAATTCACGGTTCTTTTCAGCACTTCTTTGTGATGCTAAAAATATGCTTAGTCTGAACTATGTTAAATTAGTTTCCATGGAAGTCAATTAAATACCCTTAATTCCTTCTAAATTAGCAAATAATGGAAAGAATTAAGCCCAAATCCTGACTTGGGCTTATTCTCTAGAAACTTGCATGAGAATTTACACTGTTTGTCTGTGCACATGTTTAGTCACACAAAAGGCCCAGTTGCCAGGCCAGTGTAACTGGAATTGATGGAACTGGAAATAGCTGGCCTGGCGTTAACAGGCTTTGCTTTATTTGCAGAATTCATGCGGAACCCCTGTGTGGATGCTGGGTTGATCCCTCCCTTGGTGCAGCTGTTAAACTGCAAAGACCAGGAAGTGTTGCTTCAAACAGGACGTGCCCTGGGCAATATATGCTACGATAGCCGTGAGTGTTGAAATCTGCTGTATTTTGTACATGCTCTTGAGGAAGGGAGGGAGTGTTTTGGTGTTGTGTACCTTGTGTGCTGCGGGGTCATTTTCTTCTTTTCTTGGTTTTTATTTACCCCACGATTCTTCTGATTGTATGGGAAAATTGAACATCACACTTGCATAATGCTTTTGTGACAGAAAGATTAAAACACCTTTTCAATGTTGTGATACGACTGGATATAAGAATAGGAAGGTTTTCTGATCCTGGGTTTGGTTTTTTGGGGTTTTTTTTCAAACATAATGAACTAGGTTTTAAAGGAGCAGATGCTACATATGCAGAGGCACCGAACAGTTAATTTTTCCTCAAACAGAGTGTGTTGGAAGGGAACAGAGTCAGAACGGAATATTCATATTCTAACCAGTCTCAAATCTGTGCAGAGCTACATATGTGGGTGAAATGATGCCTGAGTTATGTTGCTGATTCTCAAAATTCTTATGTGGCCAATCAAATGCTCCAGGATTACATATTGGTATTTTTAGTAGTCAAGGGTGATGGTGGGGGGACGTTGGTGAGGTTTTTTAGCTTTTTATGGGCACAATAAATTTTTACACTGAGAAGCAATTGACTGTTGAAATGCAGTTGTGACTGCATGTGCTCATTACATGCATGGGTGTGTCATCTGCAAAACCAAACCAGCGGTTGCAGTGTTTTGAAAACGCAGCCACATTATCCCTTATTTCAAAGTTTTGAAAAAAGCCAGTGCACAATAAATATGGTGCAGAAGCAGAGACACCAGGAACATGTTTTTATGCACATGAAGGAATTAGAAACCTGTGGATGTCTGCAGATGGGAAGTGAGATGAAATTGTAAAATCATTTTGTTATCCTGAGAGTTAGTGCCATATTTTATATGGCGAGAATTTTTCTGCATACTATGTTGCATTTACCAAAAGTTCTGTTGTATGAACACTGACTACAGCCTTTCTCCTTGCTACTTTTTTTCATCTGCATTTGAAAATGTACATTTTATGTTGTTTTAAATTACCTTGCCTTTGACCTCAGGGAAGTTAATCATATATTGACATTTCCAGTTACAGACAACTACTGCTTGAGGATGTTAATGTATAATTCTTTCATTTAGGATTTTCTTTAAGGTGACCAATCAACTGAACAGCTGCTTCCCCATGGAAACTTCAAGTTGAAGCTGTTAAGCTTCCTATAACATAATTTATTTACTATATTCTATTTCAGGATTATGTCTGAGATCCAAGGTCACTCTCAGGTGCACTGGTTTATTTAATATAAGTAAAATCTATGTAACTGTTCATGTCATTATTGTTCATCCCACACTTTTTCATGAACTACAATAAGGACCCACAGAAATGGTTTTGTAGCATGAGGTTTTGTGGACTACTGCTGGCTTTTACAGTGCAGAATTTATCCTGTACAGAAAACTGTATTACTCACCTTGTGTTGTCCTTCTGTGGAGCAAAGCTGGCACTGATAAAATCTACAGTAGGCAGGGATGTGTTCTGTGTGCCATGTGTTGTCATGCTCCTGTGGGAAGACAGTCGCTACCTTCCCTGTGTATTTGAATAAAATTAATGAGTAAAGTGTAATAAAATGTGACAAAAATCAAGGTTAGCATATTGGATTTGAGTGGAAGAGGCTATTTACAGTGCTTAGTTGACACATCCACCCTATCTGACATTTTCTATGTTAACTTAATGTGTAATTGTTAAATAGTTATGCACTCAATCTTAAATTCTTACTTAGGAAAAATACTTTCACTATGCTTATTACTAGAAAATTTAATATATTTCAATTTTTTACTATTGGTTTTCCCTAATTAAAAATGTTATATATCAATAGTATTTTTTCTTTTCAATTGAAATAAAAGCAGCTGTTACCCTTCTGGTAATTGTGATTTGTATAAGAACTTGAAATACATCACTAACATATTTTTCCATATACATGAGCTTTTTTTGCACTTCTACAGCCCGTGTAACTATAACATGCAGCAATGAGGAATGTCTTTAAGTCCTAAATCAATGTTGGGCTGAGACTATGCAAGAAAGCCCATGTTGGATGGCTCATAGCAATATTTCTTTCTGTTAAAAGACCCAGTTGTCTTGTATTTCATCCCAGCAAGCGCACAACACTTTGTTTAGTGACAGCTTGTGCCAAAATGAGTTAATCGGGTCTCTATTTCTGAGAGAAGTTGGCGTGGTGCAGGATGAAAGTTGTGGGACAAACAGCTGCTTCTGCAAGGAAAGCCAATTAAAACTGGCCTTGAAGAGGAGAAGGATTGCCTGAATTGTTTTTCCTAATTAAAGGAAAATAGCAGTGGTTTCTCAGTGTTCACGGATCCCAGAGTTGCTTCTTGAAGGCAAGACCATTTCCACGTAAGTTCAGGAGTGGCTACTCCTGGAGCACAGCTGCTATGGAAAGGTAATTCATGACTAAGTACCAATGCTGAAAGAGGTTTAGTACCTTCCACGAGGTAAAAGGGGAATTACACCTGGCCAAAGACCTCACTGAACAGATTCATTTCCTCACAGAAGAATGAAATGAAAACCTGTTGACTTACTGACAGATTTTCTTGTCTATTAAGTTTGAGGTAGATGTGTTATTGTCTGGGTGCTCATCAGTGTTAGTCCTCTAAAACACTACTGAATCACCTATTTGAGCATGGAAGAAAATACAGAGAATTAAATGCATTACATAAACAGTTAAAGGGGAAAAAATAGGTCAAACTTATACCAAGCAGCCTTGAGAGCATCCTTTTTAAAGTATTTGTTTTGAAGAAATCTGTGTTATGTGAATCTCTGAACATCAAGAATACAGGCAAATATAATTGCAAAGCAGAGTAGAAGGAAGCTTTGTTAGTACTGATGAGGCTTCTGGTCTCCCAGCCTTCTCTTGTATGCAGAGATGAAAGAAACAATTCAGGCAGATAAAAAGATTTTAAGTCAGAAGTAATGAATTTCAGACTGTCAGAAGTAACTGTATGCAGACTGCTCAGTGTAGCCCTACAATTTAAGAACAGATACATTATTGCATGTTCCTGTAGATCCTGTAATTGTTCTACATGCTTTATCTAGTAAACACCACATACACCTCAGCCCCCAAATTTCCATCAAAGCAGAAAGTGCAAAGTAAAGAAATGGAGACGTGATCTCTCCTCTTCTGCCTCCTGCTTTCTCCCCCACTGTATCTGCAGCCTGTACCAAGTACAGCTGCTGGTACTTCCGAATCTTCAGACAACGGAGTCCTCAGCCTCACTCATGGGCAGAATTTTATCAGAACTATATTATTAGATGCAAAGCTCCTAGCCCATTCTTTCCTTTTAACCACCAGCTATGTGGGTTTGCTTATGATCAAAGCTAAATTCTTAGGCATTGTCCAGTCAGAGCATAACAGCTATCTTAGCTGCTTCACCACTCTTTATCCATGAGTCAAACTATAGGTACTTGTCTTCTGTCTGTCTGTCAATCCCCTACTGTCGTTCTCCCCAGTGCTGTTTCTTTAGTAAGTTTATTCATCAAGGGATATTACAGAGGTACAGATGTTACAAATAAGGGATACCTCCCAAACTCTTCGAAGTTCTCCCTGCACCTTGGCTCCACATGCAACGTAAAGATCTCATCTCCATTGTTTGGAAAAGGTTATGTTTAATACGGTTCTTGCTGCAAAAAGCAATGTCTTAAGTCAGTGCAAAATGGCGAATTCTGCTGTAGAAGAATTATTTGCTAAGAATTATTTAGAATTTAGAATTCAGCAAATAATTTAGAATTATTTGCTAAGAATTATCTGCCTAAGAATTATTTGCTACCATCAGCTCTGGCCATTGGGGTATTAAGTTAAAGAAAAGCATTCTCCAAATTGCACCTTGTGATCATATAATGAACACACTCTGGTGATTAGTACACCCCTTGGCTCTCTCTGGTGGCTTTTTTCACAGTAGACTGGGAAGAGTCTGGTGACTGGCCTCATGTGGCTGATCAAGTGCATGGGGAACAGGGAAACTGAGACTACAGTTTTCAAATTAGGCCTACTTTCTTGCAAGAGCAACAAGACAATGTGGGAGAAAGACAAAACCTGTCAGTAGCCAGGTCTCTGTCCTACTCTGACACCCCCCACACCAGTGCAGTTTGTCTAGATGAAAGATCAGGCCAACCAAATAAATTTTATCAAGAATTTTAATGGATGATGACGCTATATTAAATTAGTATTATTTTCTTAGCAAATAATAGCCTCAGAATATTTTTTATAATGAAGTTTTTGATGCACATGCTATCTTAATCTCAGCGATCCTTCCACAGGTAACTTGTTAAATACTTCAGTTCTGAACTGATTGACAAACTGTTTTCCCGTGTTTTTATGTAGCATTGTGCACGTGACAGAGACTGCCATAGTTGTGCTATAAAAGTGATAATTCTAAGAGGAGATGAAAGGCTGGGATATTTAGTGCCTGATTCAGTAGCCATACAAACTAGAGGGAGTCATTCTGATTGACTTCAGTTGAGATTAGATTAGGCTCTTACCCATTAGAAAATAATTCCTTCTTGCTGTTTAGAGCATTCACATACTCTGAAAGCTAGCAAAGGGAAGTAAGCTCTCCATGTGTCTTGTAATGGAAGTGAAAAATTTCCCATGCTGCCCTTCCATGAGATACATATTAATGGTGGTGCTTAGAGACCTCCTTGGGGAATCCAGAAGTTACTTCTTTTTGTACCACAGCCTTGTTTCTTCATGAAACCGCCAGCTTGGGTACATGTTCTTAGCAACCATACTTGGTATATAAACATCTTTCAGAGTTGGAAAGAAGATAGGAATGCCAGCTCATTCTATAAAAGCTCTCCTCTGACAGCTGCTTATCTACCTTTCTCAGCAGGAGATTTTTTGGGTCCTTTTCTCATTTCCCAAGCTGTACATTTCTTTGTTATCTATGCAGTCTTTCTTGTATTGATGGCAAGACTCTTAGCTGAATTTCACTTATGTAGCCTTTTACATAAAACCAGATCCCTCTTCATCTTAGCCTTAACTCCAGAACATGAACATTTTATCACTTTTTTGTTAAAAAGATCTTATACATGCTATAAATTCTGTAAAGTCAGCTGCCTATCTTATAAGCATGTTCAGATCTCTTGCAGGGATCTGGTAAGAAAGGCTAAGTACAAAAATAAGAAACTGCTCAATTGTACAGTTATGTTCTCTTAGGAGATAGGATTAATTTCAGGATCTACAGGAGAAAATCAGACACTTCAAAATAAAACATACTGGAAAGAAGTCAAATTCAGTTTTCTTCAAAAAATGGCATAACCTTTTTCATTACCATATGGAAAACCAGCAGAATCCTAGAACACAACTGATGTTGATAATAGCACACTACTGGCAAATCCTTTTTATGAAGGTCACCCTGATTCATGCAGCCAGGCAGCATCTTACCACGATTTTTCACTTGTCATTGTACTAGATCCTACCAAATGCAAATGCCACCTACTAAGCTGTTTCCCAAGAAATACCATGAAATCAAGGCCAGAGTTCTTAAATTGTTGCTTGAAAGCTGAGTGTTTTGCTTGCAGAGAATTCAAATTCAAGGTTTTGATTGTACAGTAACGGTGTTTTAGCTTTAGATCTGTCCTCTCTGAGGCACGTCACAGTCTTAGAAAACTATAGCGTTTTTCATTTAGAAATCCTTGATAGTGTAGGTTTTTCTCCAAGGCTCTGCACACAAGTATTGCATTAGCTAGAAACTAGAGTATATGTATGCCAACATACACTTCCTCAGTAATACTGAGTTCTTACTAGCAATTAATCATGAATGTTCTTAGGAAGCTGTTAAACAATATTATTCTAACTTCTTATTTTACAGCTGGCCTAAATGGAATCAGAATGATGAGGAAATCTTTCTAGAGTATCAGAAAGAAGGCATTTGAGAGGTGATGCAAAACCCATGAGTTCTCAGGCTAGGCTCCTCCTAGGCTTTATGATTTGGGACAAATAGCACTGACCCCAGACGCAGGACTTGTCTAGATCCCAGGTCCACTTATTACTTTTTCAATTCTTGGAATAATTTTCTTACTTTTTCTAGTGGGGAAAGAAAAGTACCCTAGTAGAATCCACAAATATGCTTTATGGTGGATTCTTTTGGGTTTGTTCTACTTTTTCCTTCTTGGGCTTTTCCCAACCTACTCCAAATTCCCATGGGTTTCTGAGACTGCTTCTCTGGCTGCTTTGGTGGAGACCCACAGCTCATTCGGGCTCCTTCAGATCGCAGCACCACTGTCACATAGTACCAGGCTCAGCCTCTTGCCAAGCTCCTTTCAGCAGCAGCCAGCAGCACACTTGTGTTCTGCACCAGACTGCGACCATGCCATGCTCGCTTCACACCCTTCCTCTTCGAGAATTTGAAGCTGAGAGACAGCATTGCACTGCAGGCCTGGGAGTAGGAATTCTAAAATAATTGTGGTGTGCAGGTCTATTCTGTTAATAGCATGAGATGCTATAAATGCCTATTTACCAGTGTAGAAAAACTGCCTGCTGTTTTACTGTATAATTGGGTTCCATGATTTATTTCATGCTGTATGAAATACTAAGCTGGCTTCAGCTCTGACTTACACTCTCATAAACCTAGAGTAATTTGTTTGACTGCAATGGAATTACTAAGGAGTTTCATAGAGTTATAAAATCAATTGAAGAGCCTGCTGTAAGCATATTGCATATGAAAAGGAAGGCAAAGGGAAGTGCTACATTCAGCTTTGAGGACCTTTACCAGACTTTAGTATATCTAAGTAGAACATTCTCTTTCTTATTGGCTTCTTTAATTTCAAATAGAATTCAGTAGCAGTAATTACTACATTTTAATTACACACTGAAGTATCCTTGGAATCCAGAACAAATGACTTGCCAATACTGAGTCTAGTAGTATTGTATGTCTCGTTGCTGATGAAAACATTGCTGCTGCTATATTGCAATCTCAGATCCACTAATAGCATTTGACTGGAAGTGAAGTATTGAAGTCTTGAGCAATAAACTCATCACTATTTTTTGTCTGAAATCAGAAACACATGATTTTTCTTGTATTAATATGACATAAGAGGAATGTGACAAATAAGCAAATTTTATTGAAATTAAATTGTGGTCTTGAATCTGGCTTGCATTTGGCTGCTGCCTCAGCATAGCATTAGAGAGATTGCAATACTGGCACACTTACCTTTCCCTTCAAATGTTCTGCCAAGCTCCTGACTCTGTAGACAAAAGAAATTATGAAAGAGATTAGGGCTTGTTGGCATTGATATCTTGTGGTCCACACATTGAACATATTATGAAGAGTCTACCAAAAACATCCCTAGATATCTATTTGGATACATTTAAAAATTGTATTTGTTTGTTAGAATAAACTAGTTGCATAAGAAGGCCAGTACACTGCTGCATCAGTTGTCATTAGCCAAAAAAATTTCTGGCAACAGTTTTATCCAAAAAGATCAACTCTACCTATTTTCAGTCCTTGAAGGGGCTGTATTAAAAGACAATGTTCTGCTAGTTTACTTTTTCTAGTTTACTGTTTCCATATTTATTATTTTAGCTATTATTCTAAGGGAATAACTTATGAAACAGTATCCTCAATACTTAACCTTTAGGGCTAAGGATAGCTGCCAGCATTTTAAGATGAACTGACTACAGGACAATTCGGTTTATCCCTAAGGCAAGCATAACTAATTCAAGATATTTTTTTCTTTATGAAGCAAAATTTTTAAGCTTATATTGATTGATTTTAATCAGTAAGCAAATAAAACAAAACTGTACTTAAAATTCCTGAAGGAATTAATAGAGGAAAGGGAAGTTTCAGTACAAGACAGAGCAACCCCAAAAATTATCTTTCAAACTATTAAAACATGAATCTCAAAATACAGTATTGCTGTGTAATGTCCCTTTTAGGCAAGCACAATTTAGGCAAGCACACAGAAGACATGGGGAAAGCAGCAAACAATAGTAGTGCAGTATAATCACATGAAGCTTATTTTCCTTGAAAAAATAAAATTAATGAAGTGCTACTGTGTGTTGTGTAACAGGGTTGTGGTCGGTAGTCACGCAGTCAGAGAGCTGACAGGAGCAGTGACTAAAAAGCATACACAAACCACACTGAGGATAAAAAGTAGAGTCAAGTGTTAAAACTGAATTACAGCATTGCATGAAAAGTTTTAATCTTACAGTGCTCAGACAGGAAAAGAAAAGGTAAGCTCCCAGTTTATGTAGGTGGCAGTGTTCTTCCTAGTGTCTACATAGATAATGTCATTTACACTAGCTCAGGGTTTGCCATTGTTTCTTGAATATTTTCTCTTTCTATTTTTTCTACACGACCAGGATATTTTTTCCTTTGGAGTTCTGCAGTTTTTTCTTTACACATGTTCATAATATTCTGTCACATCATAATTTCCTTGCAGCAGCCAGTTTGCTATCACAGGTCATTATGGTTTCAGGTGAAAGACTAAGCAGCAGGAGCAAATGAGTGCCTCACCACATTTGCAAAGAGAACCTAATTTAAAAAACAGGGGGAAATAGAAATGGAACATGTAGAAAGAACAGCACTACCACCCTCCTGCCCTCCCCCCCACTTCCCAACTTGGGTTAATGTAGATTAGTTCATCTTTTTAATTAAGAAAAATAAGAAAGAGTTATCTGTAAAGCACTGGTCTAACCTAAGCAATATTTTGGTCAAAAAAATGCAGGATTGTAGCCAAATGCAATAAAGATGAAGTAATTAAAGTAAAATGGCAGTATGTCACTTAAATGATTTGATTGTTACACAAGTAAAAAGAATTTTAAAATAAATACTATATTTTTCCCATGTCACCCAAATTTGCTGTCGTGGCAATTTGGTTTATGCAAATCAGGGACCTTGATCATGCAGATCATCCTTTCCCTCTCTGACTTGCACCATTTATACCAATACAATTATTTACACCAATAAACTTTTGCAGAACGTGAATTGGGGAAAGGATAATTCAGGTTTCCAGTTGCAAGACAAAACCGGAACATTTCAAAGTAAAAATCTGATACTTCAAGCCCGAAAGATCATTTTTAAGAAATGCCGTCAAATAATTTTCTAGCTGATTATCTGAGAAATGGGTGTATTTTTTAAGCCTAAATATTTTCCGGTATCTCCTTCTACTGTGGCACAGCCCTTTTTTTTCCTGATTTAGATTTTTTTTCTTCTTAATATTTTGTGACTTAGTGATTTGTTTTAGGGCTTGGTGAATTAGGAACAAAAACTCAAGGGAAAACGATGCAAACATGGCTTGAGAAAAGCAAATTGAAACTACTCTAAGTGCTACATTGTAAGGATCTAACAATCATTCACACTTTAAAAAAGTTTGTTTGTTGACTTTGGGCATGGTTGAGCAACAGGAAAATTTGACAAGGCTGTTGTTCATAGAGGCAATGTGAACAGTCACAGTAATTTGATAATCCACTTAAAACCCTTTTTTTGCATAAAATTCCTTTGAGCAACTCAGGATAGAAAAGGGGACTGTACTAACTCTTAGAGACAGTTGTGTTGAATTGAGCTAAAGAACATTGTGGAAGTAATAATGCATTCTGTAATAAATCTTACTGTACATTTTACAGGGAAAAAAATCCCTCTGGTTTCTTAGGTTGTCATTCTGGCATCTTTAGACAGTATTACATGTACTTAAAAAAAAGCTATATAACAGCATTGCCCTTTGTAAGCTGCAGTGAAGCATTTTTAAGCAGAAATGTGAATGCTGTCATTAAACTGTTCAATCACTGTTCACTTAGGAATAGCAAATGTTTATTTAAAAAGGTCACAGGAAAAAAAATCAACACAGCTTCTGGGAGGCTTGGAAGCACGTTAAGTGTGGGAGTTCATAGAGCTGCTGAACTGCAAGGTAATAGTTGGATTGAGAACAAGACGCAGCAACATGCTGTGGGCTTGTTTTGACTGTAGATGATTTGGAGTTTGATGAGTATTCTCGTGTGCAAAATCTGTTCCTTAGCGACAGAGGAGTAGTGAGAAGTGAGTTGGTGAAACGCACACGAAGCATTCTGAGTCAGGACTACACTTTCTGCTTGGGGATGCAGTGGCGTGTCACAGCAGTGCCGGCAGTGGGTAGGCAGGACCTTCAGGGTTTTCCTCCTACATCTAGCACAGGATTCTTTGTCGCCCTGCACTAACGAGCTGAGTTAATCCTCTTGGGCAAAGAAGGCAGCACCAGGAGATCCTAATTATAGCACTCACCCAGGTCTGTTCTGCCTAAGGCAGAGGAAGCAGCCACACAGGGTGAGCTCCAGCATGGGAAAGAGGGAAAGTAACAAACTCAATTATGGCATCTCCTTTGCAAGTCTACCAGCCTATGTAGTGCCGTCAAAGGCTGGCACTTACAGCCTGCCACCTTCTTGGGGGGGATCCTGAGGTTCATTTGTACCTAACTTTCTGAGTATACCATAGAGACAGACATTTCTTGCAGTGAGATTTGTTTCTGAATCTTCCTGCTTTACTTTTGCTGTCTGTACAGTAGAAGCTGGTTATCTGTTTACCTAACAAAAATATTGTGTGGATAAGGGTTTTGTCATGTATTTGAAGTGAGAGACTATACAGCAGTTTTTAATACATACCTTCTTTGACAAAACAGAGAGAATTGAATTTAAAGGATATATGGCTTAGATTTGTTGCAAAATATTATCACACAGTAATTTTCAGTAGAGTTCTGCCAAATTCTGTCCAGGTAAGGAACTTAGCTTGTAACTTTTTTTGTGTGTGTGTGTTTTAACACTTGCTTCCAAACCCTCACCCAATTCTACCTTTCTATTATTCTTTGCTTACATATTTTACATGTAGTTCATTAACATCAAGACAAAGGGTTGAGCTTGACATTTGATTCTTACCTGAATTTATCATCTTTGTTTGTTGATTTAAGTTGCATTATGGTAATTTGAGGACCACAATCTATCTGATCCAGAATCAGTGATTCAGTTTCATTTTGCACACCTGTTTTGACTCACAGAACAGATGAGTTAAATACAAAATCATGTATTTGCATACATTTTCTAGTAAAAAATACCAGAAAAGGATACATAAAGCAGAATGCTTCAATATTCCAACCCAAATTACTTTTATTCTCTGCTGATATGGTAGATGTAAGCACTGAGTCTAATAAATACCTGACTATATTGTTTTGCTGTATTCTGATGTAGGACTTCCTTTTGTTTCAGCATTAGAGCTACATTTGTTATGATATCAAGGATATGAGAGATTTCTTTTCTATTTGTCCTTTTCTAAATAGTTGTTCCTTGACACACAGTCCTACCTTGAATTTAACTGTTTAATTGATTACAGTTTCTCCTTTTTCAAAATGAAATAGGCATCCCTGCAGAGAAACACAGTTTTCTGATATCCCAATCCTGTGCGCAGTAGAAACAGTCACGGCAGTGAATTTATTCTGCAAAACTCTTACTATTTTGGTAATAATTTTAAGTTAAGACCTGCCAAGAATTACCCTTTCTTCAGCTCCATTCGGCAAATTTTCTGAAGTCCCTATATGCAATACTTAGAATCATGGTTTTTATATATAGTATAAGGGGTATATATAGTTCATAAATTGTATTAACAAAAATCGGAAGATTTAGAAGCTTCTTTTTGCAGAGCTCTGGAACACTTGGAAGATCATATTATAAATGTGTACGGTCTTGGGTTTCATGCTGAATACGTTGCAGAATGGCGGAAACTTGGTAGCTTGACCTCCACATACAATGGGGAGAGAGAGGAGGGATGGTAGAGTGGTGGATAACAAGGAAAAGAGGAGATTTGCTTTGGGGCCATGAAGAAATTGAGGAGAGGGTTTGTTTTTTTTCTTATATTGCAAAACTTTAGTGATTCCCTCCTCCTTCCCCCCCAGGGTTTTGTTTTCATCCAGATTTTCCAGCTGACTCCAGTGGTAGCTCACATGGAAATCTCTCCTTTTGGAAGCCCTGGAATTTAGTTTATTGACTGTTGTCTACTGCTTACTGCCTGCTGGGGAAGGAAGCAGTATTGATGATTACTGTAATAGAAGGCCTATTTTTCCTTTCCTACACTGTTGCATCAAATCTGATTTGTTACATAGGAAGAGTTCCATACAAAGATTATGATGTGTTATTTAAAACCCTTCAGAACGTTGTAGTCTTTTGTAGATGCAGTGCAAATTTTTCTTCTAGCCATACAAAAAAGTATCTGATAGTGGTATTAAATGTCAACTATAGAAGTGCAGAGAACATGCTGTGTGGCAGAGTGAGTGCATGAACAGTTGCCACTGGGAACTAGTACCTCTGTCTGCTTTGTCCATTTTATTCCCCTTTTTAAGCAACCCAAGCAATTTATTTTCTGTATTTCAATTTCTTGATCTGCATAACAGTAAGAGTAATTTACCTGTATGTGGACTAGGCTGTGTCAAGTGCTCAGAACCTCCCTCTGGCAAAATTCAGTGTATCTTCAGAATATTATTTATCAGCTCCAGCAGCTCTGCCTCAAACACTGAACTTCTTTACAAAGGTATTAGTGCCAGGTGGTTAATTCTTTTTGTTGTAGGTGTTTTCACTTTCCTAGCTCTGTTGCACTAAAAGCTGGCCCTCAAGCATCTCTCTAGATGAATCTCACAACACTGGAGGAATTACTTCACTCTGTTTAAAAGCTTCATTTTGTATGATTACTGTTACGTTCGGGATTCGACGGTGGGGTTTGGTTTCATTTTTTTTTTTTAATGTAACTCTTTGTTTTACAGATGAGGGCAGGAACGCAGTTGACCATGCAGGTGGTGCACATATTGTAGTAGACCATTTAAGGTCACTGTGCAGTAAAACAGATCCAGCCAGTGAGAAGCTCTTGACTGTCTTTTGTGGCATGCTGATGAACTATAGCAATGAGAATGGTAAACAACACCAAAAATTTGCTTTATGTCTACCAGGAGAACAACCTCAACAAAAAAAGATAAAACGTTAAAGTCATCTGTAGGTTTACATTGTGGATGCTTAACACTAAGTTGTTCTGAAGAGATCAGGGACCTCAATTCACATATACAATTTTCTGTTTCAGTAAAATTATGTTCCCAAAAATACTAGATATATTCCTGACACAATTCCATATAACATAAGTTATATAAAGTTTTAAGATCAACGTCTGGAATTTACTTTTTTGTCTAAAAGCACAGCATAAAGATGTATCATACAGATTTACAGAAGTTAATTAAAAGGCTACATTAAGTCCTCTCTCATTAGTATCAAATAACATCATAAGACTAATTTGTTGCAGACATGCAGTGTTGTTAATTATTTAAGGGTATGTATGCCAAACAGTTAATAATTTTTCTCCTTGTGAAATGTATATAAAACTGTATGTTAGGTTGTTCTTAGATAAATGGGTAATCATTTATAGGTATGTTCAACACTATTCTGTGTCTATAAATTATAAGCTTATGTTCGTTATCCCATTAATTGGAGATGTTTAGAGACTGGGACAAAAACACGAGAGTATATTAAATGAGAAACTCTTGACCACTGAGAATAACACAACAGCATTCTACATTAGTTGTACAAACTAGTACCTAACTTGCTTCTGCACACAAGTGTTTTAATGTACCAAAGTATATTTGCAGCATTCACACATTTTCAAGTTTTCAAAATGTGAAGAAAATTGGAATACATTAGGAAGGCTACAGAGAGGCTGTTCTCCTGACTTGCAATGGCACAGATTACAAATACAGTTAGTAATTACATTTTCTTACTTATTACTTACTCACCATTTCCTGAAAGATAGCACTTGCTGTAATTCACTTTCCAATCCTATGTCCCCAAAACTCTTCTACTTTTCAGGATGGTCCACAGGCTTTATTGGATACATTTTTAATCTGCTTTATCATCTCTTCTAGCATAGTTTCCATGTGTATTTTCTGTGCCATCTCTCTGGAGATCTCAGCTCTTTGTGTTACTCATCCAGCTCCAAATATAACTGTTCTATGTGTCTCATCTCTTTCTCTTGTTCTTACATCACGTTTTTTCTTCCTCTTTTCTTTGTATTATCTAAGAATTCTTGTTTACAGTACTTCTTCCATCTTCTCTAAATAGCAACTTTCTAGTTCCTTCATTTCATATAGTTTCCAGGAACTGTTTTGCTTGACCACATTGCATGAGTGTCACATTGATTATATTTCATAGTGTTAACTCAGTACTTTCTTTGTTACAATATTTGGAGCAAATAGATATTCTCACCTCTAAGCTACCAGAATCCTCTGTATTAATTAACACGAATGAGCATCCAGTATACTTGGTAGCTCAAGACAGATGAGTCCAAAAGCGATGTGTAGAGATACTGTTACCAGTTTTGCTTCAGTGACCAAGCTCCCAGCAGATCTTCTCTAGGAAAACTAATTATGAGATAAATCTCCCAAACAAGCAGCTTCTGAACAGCTTAACTGTTAGGAACATTGAATAAATGACTCATTCCATCTAGTAAGATAGCTTATTCTGATGCAATCAATAAAGCAGTTGTGTGGTTCAGTGACAGCCAGGAGGATTCACTAGCTGCTCTCCTCTCTGCTAAAGGACATCTTTCATCTCACACACACACACACACACAATCCACAGGAGCCACTGAAGCAGTATCAGAAGTGAGAAATGCAGGAGTATTCCAAGCTCTTGGATCTGGGTGCTGACCAGCCCCATGTTCTACCATCACAGGGAGCAGTGCTGGGGCTTTACCAAAGCTCCACCTTACCCCCATGGTTGTCTCCATGAGGAAGGGTCCCTTTTGTAGGAACCCAGCTCATGTTTGACCCAGCATTCATGGGTAGGCTGTGTAAGATTTGTGTCCTCTAGTTCCATTGTTGCTCACTGACTGGGGGCAACCATTGAATTAAACCCTGAATAATATGCCAAATCAATATTAAAAAAAAAAAGAAAAGTGATTTCAAGGACTACATTTTTAGAAGAAAACTCAGTGACCATACCTGTAGCATGTGAATGGAGAAATGGGTCGTTGACCTGTCATGCCAGTTTTGTTTTAAGAGTCACAAGTACAATTGGACCATAATTGTGAGCTGATCTAAAAATATCACCTGTGGGCCATTGTAAATTTTCAGGACAGCAGTCAATGTCAGCTAGGACCCTGAGACAACCACTTATTTCCATGTATTGCCACAGCAGGTGAATAATATTCTGACTAAATGCAATTCTTTGCTGACCTGTTAAATATCAAAACTGAGATTGCCCTGACAGTTAATTGTGCTCACAGCTTAGTGAATACCATTTTTGGGATTTACTTGCAAAGGTTTGATCCCAGCTACTTACAAAGAAAATAAAACACTGCATTGGTTTTGCTGAAGGATGAGCAGTATGGGTTTGCAGCCTAGAGTCACAGATTTCTTTGTCCGTAGTTATGGAAACCAATTGGACAAAAATAAAAGAAAAAATATTAGGTAAGGAGGAACTGTTTCAGTCTTTGAAATAGCACTTCTGCCTTCTCTTTTCATGTTTCTATAATCTTTTCCAGCTTGGCATGCTATGTTAAAAAGTTACAGGTGGGGACTTGGAAGATTTCTTTAACTGCTCTTAATGACTTGCACTCTTTTAATTTGTACTAGCTATCCAGATAAGGACCATTGCAGCACAGTTGGTTCTTAGTTGCATCTAATTATCTGTGAACACCCTCATATTTTCTAATCATCAGCATTTTATGAGCAAAAGAGTGTATAAATTGTTTGATTTGATTCTAAACAGTTTGTTATTCCCAGCCAGCTAATTGCCCTCTTTTTTTCCTAGTACTTCAATATTAGTAACTATCAACTGCCTTATTTTTTTAACGAGAGATTCAATCTTGAGTACTTTAAGGGATTTAACACACATGAGTTTTACAAAAAAAGGCAACTAAGGAGCAGCTACAAGTAAGATTTCCTTTTCCTAAACAGAGGAAATTAATGGAGCATTCTTGTATCTCATCCTGATTCTGGACACTCAGCTTGCAATTGTAACTCCAGTCATAACAGTGTTGTCTAAGCTTTAAAACTAGGATTCCTTTTACAAGGTTCTTGTGTCATCTGCTTGTGTTCAGGAATTATTTTTGCTTACTGTCTCTCAATTCTTTCTTTGCTTCCTTGGTATTTTATCATTTCATTAGTAACTACAAATGTTAAGACAACAAACTCAAACTTTGGCATTTCTTGCAATTCTTCTAAGCTTAAAAAAAAGTGTTGGTATTTAATTGCATTGCTAGAAATGAGAGGGGTTTTTTCTGATGGAAAACATCCCTTTGCCTTCAGCCCAGGTTATCTTGACCCTCTTGTCATAATTGTATTTTACTACCCAAATTCAATCAGACACAAATAGCTCATCCCTGCTCTCAGTTATTAGCTTCTGTGTAGCCATTAATCTGCTTAAGAGCAAGAAGCAAAGCAGGCTTGGATAAAGAGGGGAAAACTAATAACTAATCTAATAAAACTAACAATCATATGCAAACACTCACGTAAAAGAGTTAGAAATATGAGTGGTTATTTTGCAGATCTCATAATCCTGTGAGCCAAGACTATTTGCAAGTTAATGGGATCAGTCTGTAAGGTAAAGGAATTGTCTCTCGAGATCTCTAAAACAAACCATGAAGGCTTTTTAAAGAAATGCAGAAATTATGGAAGAACTAGGCCAATTGGCTTACTAGGTAGTGAAATTGGAGATCAGAAGTTAACTGGATACAGTATGCATGTGTGAAAATATACATTCATTTATATATATGAGTGTATATATGTAGATAAAAATAATTACATTTAAAGATTGCTGCCTCATTTCATTTCATTGCAAACTTCAGTCTGTTGAGATTGTCTTTCCTTCAGTACCTTCATAAAATGTGATATCCAGATGTTAAATCATACAACTGCTGAGCCTTTCTTATTCTCACAAAACTCTCAGCAACTGGAATGAATGTTTGGGTCTG
Source organism: Melanocharis versteri (assembly GCA_013397845.1). Lineage (NCBI taxonomy): Eukaryota > Metazoa > Chordata > Aves > Passeriformes > Melanocharitidae > Melanocharis > Melanocharis versteri. Next base: position 1,373,879 of record VZTG01001077.1, read on the forward strand.
ATATGCACTGTTGACAATCTGCAGAAGCTATGTCAATACACAAGAAATGAAAGGGAGATTTATGGCACCATTATTATGGTCTGACAGCAATATTTCACTAATGCTTCCTGCTAAGACTTACCTTTGCTAATTTTAATGCTTGTCATGGTTTTTGTTTCATTTACATCACAGCAGAGATGCCTAGCATGCTTTCAAGACCTAAATATGCTTAAATGCAAAGTAACCTAAAGTATGTAAAAGCACATAAAAAGTACGTTCCTTACCATAGTGAGATAATCAATATAATCACTTTTATGTTATGCCATGACTTAACATAGCTATGGGGATTGCAAGCAGGTTTCTCTAGGGTATGATATTATGCCATCAATCTATACAAAACTACTTTTCCTTCAGCATTATAATCACAGTTACTGATGGGACACAAGTGATGAGTTGTTGTCTTAAATTCTTTTCAAAATCATGAATTAGCCTAAATCAGCATTTTTAACTAAAATGCCCCCAATAAAGTTCTCAATTTGGGATATTCTCCTCAGATCTTACTCTTTGGAGTTTCCATGTGTGTCACCGAAGGACATGGAGCCATTGAAATTCAAGTTTTAGGTAGGTAATTCCTTGTGCTGGCGCATGTATTGATTGCCTTTTATCTACCTGTATATGCATCTGTACAGCATCACTGTCAGTGCTTTTCACCCCAAAAGAACACACAGGCATAGTGCAACATGTGACAACAGTGTAAAATGTGGCTTTAAGTCATAAATTCTGAAGAGGCGTTCAGTTTTTCATGCTTCCTGCTCGCTGTGCATAAAGTTCTGCTTAGGAAGTGGATAGAAGTGCTGTTTCATCCTGAAACAGAATGTTGCCTGACGTCACGGCTCGCTATAGTCCTGTGTCAGGCAACTGAGTGCAGGATGGATGCATGTTTCCCCAAATTTGTCTCCTGCTCTAGTAGGGCATTAACACTTCCTGCAGTGAAAGGCTAAGATATGCAGTTAGTCCAAGTTTACCCAGTCCGAGATCTTTCCTAGGGCAGAGGGAGAACTGCTGGCAGTCCCTCCAGCTGAGACTGAACCACTTAGATGTTTTTAATTTATCTGAACTAAAAAATGCTGTAGGTCTCCGTACCAGTGAGATGCCTGATACTTTTCTCTTAAAATGCTTAACAGACTTTGCTAGAGAAAGAGCCTCCTGTTGGTGATAATAACAGATGTAAATGTCAGGTCCAGAATTTGTATGGCAAGCCCAGGCTTAAGTATAAACATAGCAAATCGCTGCTGGCAGCCTTTTATTTTCAAAGGTCTTGCTTCCTGTGCAGCTTCGTGACTCACAGGGTTGCCCTGTCTTTGCCAAAGGAGAAAATATATAAATTTTAAATTAACACTTTCTGCTGTTAAGGCAATGTTTACCTTATTGACAATTCTTGTAATGCCATTCTTACCACTGTAGATAATTCCTGTACTCAGGTGCCATCCTTCTATTCTGGAAAAATCAGACTGGTATGGAGTCTGGTATAATACCTTACTTTTGACCCAGTACAATTGTTCTTTCTTAGTATATGGGTTTTTTTCCTTTTTTTTGTTTGGAAATTGTAGAGGTCCTTTAGTCAGTGCACTCCGTGCTCTCTTGAACAATGATGTATCTTTCTATTTGGCTCTTAAGATTCCTATTTCCTTTCAAAGATTATATGGTTTCACTCCATTCTTTTTATATATTTTGCTTTAAGAAAGAGACAGCAGGAAAAAACCCCTTCTCAAAATGGAGAGTTTATGCTTCTGATGTTGGAATGAAGTCCATAGAGATTGTCTCTTTATCCATTACAGCTGGATAAAGCGATTTTTAGAGTGACTAAAGGTATAGTCTAGTAACAAAGCAGTTTCTTTCCACATCATTTTCTATGGCATTTGTGGTTTGTGTCTTTGTTCTCCCACTCTCCATGACGACCAGTTTTCCTTCAGAATTTTAAAGTGTTTGCAGAGGACAATCACAAACCAAGGACAAAAACAGATTATTTACCAGTAACTTGAGTTCTCCTACACAATAATTTTCTCTATAGAACCATTCCATCTCCCTCTCTCCCCAGTTTTCCTATTGAAAGACAGATTTTTACAGTCAGTTTGGAATGAAGTAGGAGGGTGTAGTAGTGACTCACACATCTGCCAGAGGTAAAATGGCATTCAATGCATGCGCTAGTACAATTTGTACTTACCTGAAATTTGACAACTTCAACAGCTCTTTGGTGTCTGACATGGCGTTCTCATAAATTTCACTAAAGACCACGAATCTGTGGAAGAGGTAATCCCTCCCCCCAAAAAAGGAAATTCAGTTACTGGTAAGTAATACCGTTTTATTAAAGATGTCAAGCCATAAGGATTCCTGCTCATCCCCAATAACCTGTAATAACCATGCCATTTACTTACTTAGTATACCAAATTCATAATTATTATCAAAGTATTTTATACTGAATACAAATGAGCTAAACATTCTGGAATCGTATCATAACTTTCATTATGTGAAAATTTCAAACATGCTTGGCAGAATTTTGAGATCAAAGAGTTTTTCGAGAGCATGAGATGGTACTAAATTTGCCAAACTTCAGATGTCATATGTTTTTATCTCCCTGTAAAAAATCTGCAATTTTTTATGGCTCTGATGCCACAGATAGAAGAACTCCAACTGATCTCAGTTGCCTAGAATGAATTCCTAAACAAGAAAACCACACACACAAAAAAAAACCAAAAACACACCAAAAAAACAAAACAAAAAAAACACCAACAAAACAGCAAACAAACACAAAAACACCCCCAGAATTCCCTGATAGGGCTTGACCAAAAGCTAAATAGTACAATCCTCTTGACTTCACTGGGCTTTGGATCCTTGTCTTTTGAGTCTGTAACATTTAAACATAGTTGAAGTGCTTTAGAAACAAAGGAAGAAAGATGTTTAGGAAAATTACTAAACAACATCTGGTGTGTTTTCGTCTGCTTCATTCTATTCAACTGTGAAACAATGTTTTTCTTCTTTGCTATGTTATAGGTAAAATGTGTAAAAGGAAATACTGTTATAAATAATCTTTTAAACCAGTCATGTTTCTGCCTAACCATCAAAGCATCTTTCTATTTGCAGACACCTAGGAGCAATACTTTTCTTACTTGTAAATACTATAAACTTTCATCCTATGCAAGAAATTATCAGAATGGCTTCTAAGGACTTTTCTTAAACCTTCCATTTTTTGTCTTTATTAAACTTTCTTTTTTCTCAAGCTCCTCATTATCTACATTGTGACTTCCTGTGTTTATAAAACTTTTCATGTTTATTTCAGTGCCAGTTTATATTCATTCTAATTTTAATTTTCCAGTTTTGATCTTTAATTTAAAAAAGAATATATAGAAAAAGCTCTCAGATAAATCATTGTTTCACTGACCTATTTTAGGTCAATTTCAGTCAGCTAGTCTCAGTGAGCCTAGAATCAAACCTGACATGTACTAGCAACAAAATTGTCAGTAGCTGCATAATTACTTATAGCCTATGACCAGATCAGGGAGGAATATTTCTGGGAATACATTCCATTGCCAGGGACAAGGAGAATTATGAGTCCACATCTCAAATCTGGACCAAATCCTAGTTTGAAGATTAAAGGAGACAGATATTTTAATGCTGCTTAGCCTAGAAGTTGCTTTGTGTGAAAAATGCTTTTTTGGTTAAAAGAACAGTACTATGAAGAGAAATGCTAACTCACTGTTGTACTCTCTTTTTATGTAGATACCTTGCAGTCACAGCTTATCAATATGGGTGTTATTCCTACATTAGTGAAATTGTTGGGTATTCATTGCCAAAATGCAGCTCTGACAGAAATGTGCCTTGTTGCATTTGGCAATTTAGCAGAACTCGGTAAGTCCATGATACTAATCTCAATTTTACATCCAGTTTTCATAATGTTAAGTCTTAGTTAGAGACTAACAAAAGCTCATTCAAGTCCTTTTGGTACATTCAACAATAATCACTAAGAAAATTTTGCTTATTTTCGCTAGAATATATAGTTGTCTCTTTTTTTTTTCCCCCTTCAGTAACTGAAATTTATTTGGGTACTTAATTCAACCTTATGTTTTATGTTACTGTGCTTCAGTGCAACTAAGCACATTTTAAATCATCTAAACAGTATTTCCATAGCACTGCTACTTAATGTGAATTATTTATTAATAATATAAATATTGTATCCTGGTGTAGCTCCACAAAGTTTTACTGGGATTAAATTTGGCTCATGAAAATCTCTGAATGAGACTGAGACAGGCACAGTTCATTAATCTGCATATACAATATAATTTTAGGTGTAGAATTTTAACATGTTCTAGTCTAAATACCTCCATGTATAAATCATGAATAGATGTTCATTTTAGTTACAACTTCATTTAAATTGAAGTTTGTGGCCCTGCTTTGATCCAATGCCTTTGCAAGCGGATCCGTTTTCATTGGAATTTGACCATATGTAAATCAACGGGTTGTCACAGCTTGTTTTATTAACATTTGTGGTTTATACTGCTGTTCTTTTGCTAACCTATTTGGTGAAATTCTAGTCTTGTGAGTTGGGCGGGTTTTTTGCACTGGAGTAAATAATAGCACTTACAATATCTCGTATTTCTAAGAACATTCGGCAGTTCAAATTATGAAAAATATATCTCTGAGTTTGTAGTATTTGGTGGCCTGAGTTCATAGATTTCAAGACCAGAGAAAGTATCATGTTATCTAGTTTAGTCTGATCGTACACATAATACATTTATTTACAGCAGACAAGTCTTCTTAACAAATCAACAACAGAAAGAGCCATCAAGGTAGCACTAAAGAAATTAACAAATCAGAGGTCTTCAGGATGGGCACTGGGTACTGTGTCTGCACAGCAGAAAGTATAAGAATCACACATTAAAAGTTCTAGTGCTTAAATGCAACCAAAACCATAATGATATTAAAGATAATAAATGGTAGCCTCACTGAGAACTCACTGAGAATTTCCTTTCCCTCTTTGGAGTGATCCAGCTCTGTCTTGTTGAGTAATGAGAACCATGGGAAAGAAACTTAACAGCAGCTGCTTCCCTTCCAGTTTGTATACACTGAAAAGGTGCTAGTTCTTTAGGACTGGCACAAGGTTAATTTACTTTGTAATACTTAATTCTCCTTTAAGCAATAGTCAATCACATTGTAACTATTATTTTGGTTTTGCCCTGTAACTTCAGGGAAATTTTTTGTGATGTTGTCATTTGTCATCACTTACAAGACAACAGCATTGCACAGATTCCTTGGAAAGTGTTATATGACTCTTATTCTGTGTCAAAGCAGGGCATGAACCAGTGATGGATGTGCTAAAATACTGGAAAGATCAAAAATCCACATAGAATATAGCATGCAGCCACGCATAGTGGGAGAAAACAATAATGAGATGTGCACAAAAGTGTCTAGGACTGCAGTTCATGCTTTTCCCGAGTCCTTGGGGTCAATTCTACAGTAAAGTAATCCCTAACCATCCATCAGAGCAATTGCAAAGATACTGGAAGGTTTTCTAACTACAGATGGCCCTCAGGAGGTGGCAACTGGAGAATGCAGAACACCAGCCCTACCACCTGCATCCCTCGTAATACTGCCAGTGAGGAGGAATATGATTTAGGCAATGGAATAAAAGATGCTTTTGTTGAATGTACATTTGAAGATCTGCTGGCTACTCTGGTAGGAATCTTGCCCACCTGTAAAGCTGCTTTATGCTGTACCTGTGCAGTACGAGATGGCCCAGCAACAGCCACACACAGATTTCAAAAGAAATGTCACCATCATGAAACCATGTAAATATGAAAGCATTCGGTGCAAATCTTCATCTCTCCCATAGAAAATGCAGTATATAACCTGCTCTTCTTTCTGTTAAGATGAGGGAAATCGAAGACTTATTATTTTTGTACTATTACTGTTTCTATAGCTACCTTACATTTTGTTGGGCAAAACCAGACCCAACAGCCTTGAATCATATATTTTTAAAAGCCTTAACCATAATTAATTCAGGTCAGCACATTTAGCGTGTTAGACATTTATCTTTTCATTTTGTGACAAGCATGAGTCTATTGCTCTTATCTGTGAAGAGCAGTTAGTCATCTTACTGAATAAACCTGGTAACAAAGAGAAAAAGTAGTTCTACCTTTTGATGTGGTTTGTTTACTTTACACTGAATTTCTCCTTTTGCTTCACAGAGTCGAGTAAGGAGCAGTTTGCCTACACAAACATTGCTGAAGAGCTTGTGAAACTGTTCAAGAAGCAAATAGAGCATGACAAAAAAGAGATGATTTTTGAAGTTTTGGCCCCCCTGGCAGAAAATGGTGAGGATTTTTTTTTCTTACTCTATGTTTTACTCATTCTCTTATGTGTACTTTGTATTTCAGTATATCAGTGTCTTTTTCAGGGACTAAATGCAGAGTAATGGGCTGCCTCATTCCAAAGCCACCATGGCTGATCCTTGTGATTGTAGTTTCATGCGAAGTGAATCGGTCTTAATTGTTGAGCATATGACAGGAGCCAGCACACTGTTGATGCTAATTCCATCGCTGATTCACTCTGTATATGATTATGTTATATTTTACTGCCCTGTGCCCACAGTGGGAATATCAAAAGCTGCTCTTTAGAGAGCTTCACAACATTTGTCTGCAAACACTGGCTCAAGTGTTCATAGACTGTTGGAGCACCAGGACATCATTTCCTGGAATCGCAGAGCCACTGGCAGTTTCATTTCCTACAACATTATTTTCTGCTACAGGCATGTCAATTGCAGAGCCAAGGGCTGGTCACTCTGCCCTTACTGTTCATTGAGAAATCATATGAATTTAATTTGAGTGTTTGGTGGCATACCTTACGTAGCCCCAGGCAGCCCTTGGGAGTTTGACTCACTGCTCAAGCCAGAGCAGGAATTGACGTTCACCTGATCACCCGTCCAGGATGTTCCTCCCAAAGGAACAAAGGATCAGACAGAGGTGGCTTGTACAATGTATCATGTGCCCTTAATGGCACTAAAGAGATGAGTTAACAGGTGGAGCTGGACTGATGTGGGAAGCAGTTTTGTGTAGGGAAGACATCACAGTATTTGATGGCTTTCTAACCTTGTTTTAACCACCTCGGTATTAAAGCTTTTTAAAATTGAATAAATTGTTAGATAGAACTGAAAACTCAGATTAATATTTCGTTCTACTCTGTTGTGCATACACACTCTGTGTGTGTCTGTTTTACAAACTGTAAGTCAGGATAAACTTTCACTTCAATTTAAAAAGTTACTTTGACTTCTATTTTAAGTGCCATGGAAAATCAATTCCTTTTTTCATTTTAAAAATGCACATTTTTTTCCAAAATATATCATTTATTACATAATAATTAACAATTTGCTTTAAGATAGTTCCATCCTCAGAGACTGACACAAAATAGGGTTGAACTTTTTGTGTATTTGACATATGTCAGTCCACATGCTTATTTTTTCTTAGAGTATGTTTTTTAGTTGCAGTAAGATTTGAGAAATTCACTGCTGCTGACCCTAATTCAGATCCTTCCATGTTGAAAGGTAGTCAGAAGAACATTTCACTGTGGATTCAAGGCATACTTAAATGAGTTCACTTTGCTGATACTGTTTAGGTGCTTTTGATCGTAGATAATTAGCAATTGGTCAGAAGGGAAAAACATCTAAATGAAGTATTTGCAGAGTCTGGATTTTGGTGGTTGGGGTGTTTTAAGCTTTTTTCTAATTTAGTCGTTGATTAAGTATGTAGGTGTAGCAATTTCAATTTCAAATCACAGAACATCTGCAACCTAGTATTCTGTAGCTAAGGGAATTCTCTATTTTTTTAAAGCACCTCAGTGCAAAAGTGCCTATTTAAAAAAAATCCCAACTGGAGATTTTGCATTTCCTTACAAAGTTCATGAGAAGGTCAGCCACTCTTAGAGGAACAATGAATTTCACTCAGGCAAAAAGCCTAGTGACACCAGGAAACTGAGAGTCAGACACATCCTTCACCAGAGGTAGAACACACTTCCTCTCCCAAGCATGGCTTATAAAATGTATGAAAAAAATATTTCCAAAGCCTTGGCCTAAAAATATTTTAACTTGGGTTAAACACCTTCTTGTTAAAATACCATTACATGTAGAAAATGGAGAGAAATCCACTTCTTTCGCACACTGCTGCAGAGCTTTGTGACTGTTTTTCAAAATCAGCGTGCAAAAACTACCAGAATCGCTTCCATGTATGAAAAAACCTAACATAGCATAAGACAGCCTGCCATTCCCTCTTAACAGAAAGGGAGTTCAGGCATGTAAAGGAGACTCCAAGGGAAGTATCTGTTAAATATTTTGTTATTTTAGAAACAAGACAAAAAATATTGTTCCCAGATTCTATGTCACCTGAAAAAAATATTTATTACCTTCTCGAGCCCTGTTTTGAATAACAACTAAGAAATGAGTTTGCCTCAGTTTCCAGAAGAAACTTCTCTGCCAACCCAACCTTTTGGATTTGGCCTTTCTGCACTCCTCCTGCAGCGCTTTCAATGAATGGCAGATATACTGTCTGTCTTTGGAAAGCGTGAACACAGCACAGTCCTTAAGAGTCTGCTCTGCCATGACTGAGGTGCCAGGAGTTTGCTGTAGAGAAATATCCTCATTTTTAGAAATTAAGAGCTCCATAAACCTTCAGTTTTTAACTGTGCTCCAAAGGCAGTCCAGAGCCAGGGAGAACCTGTTAGATAAATAATAACAGAAGTTGGCATAAGAATTTCAAATAAAGAAGTTGCAGTTTTATGTACACAAGTTCTCAGAGAAAACACTGACATCACTATTTCTTACAGTCCGTCCTGCACGTGTGTATGATAGATGCATTTAAAATCCTGATTCTGACTCCTATTACCCATGCTGTTTTCCAGATGTCATTAAACTGCAGCTGGTTGAAGCAGGTTTGGTGGAGTGCTTACTTGAGATCGTCCAGAAGACTGTGGACAGTGACAAAGAGGATGATATTGCAGAGCTTAAAACAGCTTCTGATCTTATGGTTCTATTATTGCTTGGAGGTAAGTGTGGGCTGTCACTATGTTCTGCAAAGCAACAGCAGATACTTGTAACACTCTTTGGCTGCTGAATTTCACTACTTATTAATTTTCTAAATGACCTAGAGGACCTGCTACCCACCAGGCAAACATTTAACAGGTCAGATTTTGTCCCTAATTGCAGGACTGGATTAATTGTAGTGGAACCAGCAGAGCTTCACAAATATAAAGAGAAGTTTCCCTAATAAACACTTTGGCTTGCTGACTCTGTGCTTTTTACCCCAGATGAATCCATGCAAAAGTTATTTGAAGGAGGAAAAGGCAGTGTGTTCCAAAGAGTACTTTCATGGATTCCTTCCAATAGTCATCAGCTACAGCTTGCAGGAGCACTGGCTATTGCAAATTTTGCCAGAAATGGTAAGAACATGCCTTAATAGCTTATGTAAATTTATGTGTGCCCCTCTATCATGCTCTGTCTGTACAGCTACAAACAAGAACTGTGTTGCAGTAAAGCTGCTGTTGAGTTACACAGCAACATCAGTAGTTCTAAACTTTACAGTCCTCAAAAGCATTAAGCCTACTTTAAAAATACTCTTTTGCATTTGTAGAGAGGTATAGGGGATTTCTGTCTTCCTCAGTATTTCTTCTATCACTCTTATAAGTTTGTCATGAGCAGTGCAGTTCTCACAGATGATGGTGGTCAAATTCTCAACAATGAAATATAGAAAGGAGCAAGGAAATAACCCTTCTATTCTTAAGAAGCTATTGTAAAAATCTTAGTAATAATCTTCCCTTCACAAGTGACTTGTTACATTTCACACAGACGGAAACTGCATCCATATGGTGGATAATGGCATAGTTCAAAAGCTGATGGATCTGCTAGACAGACATGTGGAGGATGGAAATGTAACTGTGCAGCACGCTGCACTGAGTGCTCTCAGAAACCTGGCTATTCCTGGTAAGCCTCTCTTTGCATTACTAACTACCCGAAGGTGAAATTCTGTTCTCCCTCTGTACCCCCCAGGGAATGTGGGTGGGAGAACTGACTGACATCCTAGAGGCAGGTCAGACTGCTGCTTTTCATTCTGGCCTGTCACTGCTTTTGTGTCGGTTGCTCAGCAGTTGTGACACGCAGTTCTGAATACATCACAGGCATAGTGATTGTCCCTTGCCACTTTGATCCCACAGTATCCCCCACCAAAGAAACGGCAGCCTTGTAATTGGCAAGGAGCTGAGGAGGCCTCGAATACGATTTCTCAACCCTTTTTGTCCAGAGCACTGCATATTTATTTGTCTTTTTGGTTGCTTCATTTGCGATCTGTCTCACAGCTGAGAGTCCCCACCAGAGAACAGTGCCCACTTTGTTAAAACACTGCATCTTACTTAAGAATTTGAAAATTGCCAAATTAGAGCTGGAGGTAGAGTGTCAAAATAGCCAGCCTATTGCATTTAGTTACTGTTTGTTGGCAGTAAGCTGAATGCTAATTTTGTCATTTTTAATAACTTAATTTGTACAAGTTTTGATTACCCAGGCAGAAAAGTAGAGCACGCACAAAACAACAAAGCAAATCTGTAACACTTCTGTATGCTTTCTTGTGCCAAGCCAAAAATAAGTCTTTCATCCATTTAACCTTATTTTACTATTTTCTGTTTTGACAAATCATAAGTTTTAGAAATTATCATGCATACATAAGTAAACCCACCAAGGTTTAGCAGTATTCCATTTGCTTACCTTTCTCAGGTGAGTCATTCTTTTCTCTTCCATCAGTCCGCTTCCCTGTAGCCTATGCTGAAGGCTGTGTGCCAGAGACCTGCATTACCTTCCCTGCACATTGTTAGGGAGAAATGAGCAAGTAGTAACTGACCCGTGATGAGCTCTGTGTCAAAACACTATTTCAAATACGTAATAAGTACTTTTTTCCAAGTACTCTACTGGGCAAGGTTTGCACCTTAAATGCATTTCAGAGAGCTCTGTGAAAGTGGAGAACATGGCCTAGTGGAAGGGATGAAAGAGAGTTTGGAGGGGGGAAGGCGGCAGCAAAAGACTACAGACTCCAGACATGTCAGGCCACAGTGTTGTTTGTATGAAGTACTGGAACTAGATAAGAGGTTATTCTGCTAATTAGATGCCTTTGCCTGTGAGAAGAGTGTGGTTGGGACTCAGAGAAGTTTCCTCATACCTGGGGGTGCAAGTATGAGCCTGGGCTTCTGCCTGATGCATTTTGTGGAAGATGCTTTTCCTAGACCAAAGGGGGGAGTCTAGCCCTTAGCTGGTGCTCAAGCTGAACACAGAAAATTAGACGTGCATGCTAGGAAAAAGCACTTAATTTCACAGGAACCGTGACATTTTTCCACAACACAGTATCACCGGCGCACACTGTTCCTGAAGTCTGTGCTCACAACCTCTTTTTCAAACCACATCTGAAAATTTGCTTCAAGATCAGCTCAGAAATAAACTGCATCTTCCAGAAATGTTTTTGAGATCAATCCCTGTTCTTTATTCATGCAGTTGTAAATAAGGCTAAGATGCTATCAGCTGGCGTTGCAGAAGCTGTATTGAAATTTCTCAGATCGGAGATGCCCCCCGTTCAGTTCAAGCTGCTGGGAACATTAAGAATGTTAATAGATGCACAAGGTAAAAATAAACTGTTCTCTATGTTAAGTGATTCTCTTTGGTTCAGTCTGTGATATGCTGCCAAGATTCTTAAAAGAGAGAAGCAGGAGTTTTTTTAAATTTCATTCCTGAAGTCATGGAATAAATCTAATACATATGCAAAAGAAGAGGAATATGGGTTGGTTTTTTTTTTCAGAACTCCTAAACTGACTATCAGGGACCCTCCAAATAGGTGTCAAAGGCTTATTTACTTTGGAACTTCTTTACACTGTCATATTACGAGTGTGTATTGAGGGGTGTGAGTGTTTTGAGCTACCGCTCCTGTTTTGCTGTTCACTTACTGTATTCCCTGGCTGTACCTCAGTCCTTGGAACAGGATAATACTCTGTTAATTGATAGATGGCAATTTCAAAAAGAAAAAGCACCTTTTAGTTACCAGCTTGTTCCAGGATGAGGGTTTATAAAATCAGAAGTCTGCTAAAAACCAGTAGTTCATGAGGTAAATTAGTTGTGTATTTATTTTTGACTCAGTCCTACAGATTTTTTCAGAAGATCCATTCTAGTTCTAGCAAAGCTTTTGGATGTGAAATAGAAATTTATTGAAGAAACTTGCATGACTTACAGTCTATCAAACCTGATCTAACTGACCACAGTGCTCCCTGCTGGCAGCAGTCCTTCCTGGTTTTTAATTTTTGAGCTGGCTCATAGCTCAGTTGGGGTTGTGATATCACCTGTATTTTCCCTCCTCTTAATCAGTGCACAAGCTTCATTAACTGGGCTGATAAGTTGTTTCAAAAACTGGATTATGAATGCTTTTCTGGATTTTTTTCTATTTTGACTGGCTTTACTTGCTTCAATGCAACCTAGACTTCTCCCACTGGTAGTGCAGGCTAGTGAAGTTCTTCTAACTCCTCCTAGTTAGTAACTTTCAGCTTGTTTTTCTAGCACTTGCTTTAAAAAAGTGACAACCTTTTTGTTGTGTTGTTGGCTCCGGCACCATGTAGCAGAAGCAGCTGAACAGCTGGGCAAAAACGTAAAACTGGTGGAACGATTGGTGGAGTGGTGTGAAGCCAAGGATCACGCAGGTGTGATGGGAGAGTCCAACAGACTACTTTCTGCACTTATACGACACAGCAAATCAAAAGTAAGTTAGTGCAGAAAAAGGTCAGCTTGTCAGAATTAAGAGTTACCTGTGCACTTGCTGTTGGTAGCCAACCCTCCAGCTTGCAATCCTAGCAAGCCAGCTTGGGTATTCATGTGTTACATCTCCTCTGCCCAAGGCTTACTCATTTTTATTTTTAATGCATCCTGCAGAAGTTCAGCATACTGTATTCTCTATGTTTTAATGATGCTATTTTGAAGGATCAGTGAACTCAGTCGTTAGGATCTTGCTATATATTTATATAAAATTGAGATCCTGAAATAGTCTGTCTCCCTACTCTTCATACAGCATATTTCAGAGCTTTAAGATTCTGATGGATCATTCAAAATGATAATTTATTTCAAATTCTAACAAGAGCTTGCTTGTATATGGCAAAAGGTATAACATTCAGAAAAATTCATCTGCCCCTCCCATCACCTTCACATCAATCAAATACATTTACCTAAACAGTCCAATTCCCCCATTCTTGTTCAGTAGAGTATGAGACAAAGCACCTTATAAAGGACAAACACATCTCCTCTGGAGACAAGCTATTTCAGGCTCAGATTTCCTTTAGCATGTTCACTGATAGGAACACAGGCTGCATTACTGAGCTTAAATAGCAAGTGTGATTTGGAGAGCTCGGAGTATAACAGTGACCTCTCCATTCATCCATGGCATTTATGAAGTGAAAAACATAGTAGGGGCCTGATCTATACTGAGCCTCTCCAAGAACTAATCAACAGGCCTTACAGGGATTTAAATCTTTGCTGATTTCTAATATCACTGTCTCTGTCTAATACCTATTCTCCATTTTATGTTCAGCCTCTAAAACTGATCAGGGTTCATTTTTCTGAGTTCTCACTTTTTCTGCCCCCCTCCCCACAGTCCCCAACGTGCATGCATGGATGGCAAACACCACCACAAGATGTGAGACTTAATAAATATTCTTTATAGGAAAACAGAATTCAGTTCTAAATATGGAGACACTACTGATGACATCAAATAGATATTAAGGCAGAAATTAACAGCATTATCACAGGTGAATTAATTTTTGTGTGGCACATGTACTCATAGAGGCAATTTGATGGGAAGAGGATAACAGAGCTGAGGGGGTGGGGTTTTTTAAGCATTTGCTGCCCTCTAGGTTTGAATATGAGTACAGCTGTATGGCTCTTAACAGAACATCAGTTTTGAATTTGGCTTTTAATTTTAAACGCTTTGGGGTAATATTTACAAAGGCAACAGTCAGTTTTAGTCATTCTAAAAAACTGGAGTAGGTACCTGTGATTTCAGCCACACTAGCACCAAACCTGATGGCTGTCATCAATTTGGTACTGCCTTTTAAAGGGTGATGTTCACCTACAAAATAAAAGATTTTGATGTCAAAGATGCTGATTGGTTCTTAAGACTTATATAGCCAAAATTCCATGCCAATTCAAATAGAACTTAGCAGTTCCTAGGTTGTCGCAAAACTACTTTGGAGTTGCAGCAGAAAATCACAAATAATAAAATACATCATTTCTAGTATAAAAAAAATTTTAAATACTTAAATGCTTGCATACATTCTGTCATTTAGGAAGAAAAAAAGGTTTTAAATGTGATATTATTGGGTCATTAGGCTGTAATTCAGGCCACTAGTATCTTCAGCACGATTTTCTAAAAATATTTTAGTTTTCAAGGATTATGATTATATTGTGTCTATCTCCTTGCATTAACAATGCCACTGCAAAGCCTGTGCAAGGACTGAAAAAATAATGCATTCTCAACACATATGTCAGTTTATCACTTTTGGCTTGTGGCTGGTGTTAGAAAGGGGGATGTGTTTTAAAGGGAAATTTAACATATAAAAATTTAAATCAGATTCTTGTTTCAAAAAATAAGTGCTATTTCAGACCTTTATGCACTCACAGGACAAATAAAAAAATAATAATCCACATTTCCTTGAGCAGTTTTCTTTCAGCATGCCAAGTTACCTGGTTTTTCATGCAAACATTTTGCAAGTATTTTTGGAACATAAGATGATGAAAACATGAGGTGCACAACCACTTTTGAAATTAAATTATAACTAACAGATACCTGTAGAGACCAGAAATCCTTATTTATCCCTTGTCATGTAAGTTGGATCAAATTTTGGACTTGGAAACAGAATCCCAGCTGTGTATTTTTGATCTGCTTTAGACACATTTAACCCAATTAAATGACATTTTAAGTTCCTAGGTACTGGGCAGCAGTACTGCACAACAGTTCATTTTAACAGCTGGCTTTAGAATAGAAACCAACACACTGGTAGCCCGTACCTACCCTTTCCTTACCTGCTTTGTATTTGAAGAAGAATTCCATAATAAGAGAGAACTGCTCATTCTCCTGTCCATGTCTAAACAGCTTTTCAAGTACACCACTTCCGTTACATATTAAGGTGTAATATTTGTGATCTCACCTCTCTGAACATTTTGAAGAAACTCTGAAAATTCGTGGAGAGAGATGAAGGATTTAATAACTTCATTATAACTATGTTTGTGTGTTTCCTTACCCTAAGTATATAGTTTGTTGGATACTTTGAACCCCTAATTATTGATGATTGATGGCACAGTGTGAGAACTTGAGTTACACCGTATAACCTGGAAGAGTTCATTCCGTGTGTCTTAACTTAGTCATGGGGTTACCTGCCTTGGTTTAACACCCTGTACCTTACAACTGCAGAGCAGTAGCAGATAAAGTGCAGGCCTACATGTGTGTACATCGATGTATAAAGTGATTCTATGTGCATAAAGCCAACGAGTACACTTACCCAAAGATAACATAGCATCCCTGACAGTTCCGTTATTTAATACCGTTTGTATGCAATGCAGAATATTTTCATTTTTGCATTATTTATTTTAGGATGTAATTAGGACCATTGTACAGAGCGGTGGCATCAAGCATTTAGTAACCATGGCGACCAGCGAACACGTAATAATGCAAAACGAAGCTCTCGTGGCACTGGCATTGATAGCGGCTCTAGAGTTAGGTGAGTATCCCAGCAGTTCACTCCACCTGTTTCCTTTCCAGTCTGTGCCCAAGAGAAGCCATAGAGGGAGAATGCAGTGTAGAACAGCCTCCTCCTTCCACCTGCCTTTCAGTAGCATGGAAATACGTGGTGGTTCAGGCAGACACAGGACATCATGCTGTGCAGGAAACTGCAGAGTGCTGGTTATAGGGGATCTGCTCCATCATTCTGGTAGATGGTGGTGTGATCTAAAAAGGCCCTCCAACTTAGCTTTCAGATTTGGGGTAAAACCCAGAAGGCAAACATACCTTAGACTATATGACCTGACCCCATTCCTACACTGGAATGTTAATCCCCTTTTGAGAGAGCTTATCAAAGTAAAGCGTCCACTTACTGAATAAGTAAGAACTAGAGAATACACCGAGGTGGTTAATGCCCCCAACATGTCTTCACTGAATTCCACAGAAGTGCAAGAATTGCCATATGAAGGCAGACGCGATTACATGTCTTGACCTGCGTTCGTAGTACCTCAGCTTTTCAAACAGGAAAGTAAATACTCAACAGAGGTTTTGTTTATCCTATTTGCTTGCTTATTAACTAAGGAACTAAACAAACAACCTTACCATATTTTTGTTCTTGATTTCATCTCTTGCCATTGTGTACTACAGGAATGCTCTGTTCAACTTCCGAATCACTGACAATACATCAAGGAATTGTTTTAAATAAAAGGAAGAATGTTCTTATTCACATGAATCATCTCTTTGTCTTGTCTTCAGGCATTTAAAGGTTGAGCCTGAATTCAATACATGTATCTTAGAAAAATACAGAGGTAGTAACTCAAATGGAGATCTTGAAAAGTTTTCCACAGCCTTTATAATGGACCCTGAGCTCCCTCTACCATGGAATCAAGAACTACACAATCTATATTTATTCAGACAGAATTTCCAAAAGCAAATTCAGGCAGTGGAAATCTTGAAAGCTGAAATATTCCAGATGGTGGCCTAAATGGCTAGAAAGCTTCATAGCTTTTCCATGAGCTTACTGCACATTGAGACTGGATTTCATCATTAAACTCTGTGACTGTCCTTTCAAGCAGTTAGACAACTTCACATTTTTATAGCAAGAGCTGTGATTCCTGTCATCATACCATGAGATATGTGCTCGAGTTTTATACCAATGAGTTATGTACCACAGCCTCACTTTCACTCTGGTGAGAGATCATGTTACAATAAAGGGATAACACATGGATGCGTCAAAGCAAGTGGCACTTCCAGACTTACAAATTTTCACTTGTATTTCAGTCACTGCTGAAAAGGATCTTGAAAATGCTCAGCTTGTTCAGATTCTACACAGACTGCTCTCAGACGACAGGAGTGCTCCAGAAATAAAATATAACTCCATGGTGCTGATCTGTGCTCTTATAGGATCTGGTGAGTATTCAGGAGAGGCTGCTTCCCAGGATTTATGTATGCAATATAGTTCTCTCCTACAGCTGAACACAGAGCATGTGCAAACACACTGCAACTGGTTCTCTGTTCACAATGGACGTAGACAGAAAGGTTCAGTTTACCGTTACTCTGTAGTGTCTATCTGTAGTGTCAAGGATGAGGCAGTTAACTCAGTTTTGGGTATTAACTGCAGAAACATGACCCTGGCTTCTGTAGGATGCACCTAGCTCAAACTTGGACAGGAAAGAAATGAAAAGCATTAAAGCTGTACAATATCAAGTTGTCTTTGCAAATATGCAGATCACAAGAACTTTATTTTCATTTCTAGCTGCAAGTTCCCTGTAATTGATGTGTGATGGTGCTTTAGGAAGGATCCTTACATTTATGTCACTGGGAAGACTCCTTTCCTCAGCAGCCCTCGCATGCTCAGCCCACCAGGCACAATGTGCACTAACACACATCAGTGCTGGACACAGTAAACTCATCTCTCTGAGCTCACCCTCTGCTAAAGGTCAGCTGTTTACAGGCTGTTGGAATAGGCTGTGGTTTGATATTGCAACTTCCCACCTGTGTGTGGGCAAACAAACAAACAAAAACCACAAAACAGGAAAGAGCAAGGTGTCATGGGGAAATTTCATTCAAGGTTTCAAGAAGTTGCTACATTTCTTTCATTCCGTTCTTTAAGAAAGACTGAATCTGTGGAGGGAGAAAACTTTCATTCCATGAAGGTTTTAGGCATTTACAGACAACTAAGATGACAAAGAACTGGAATAATTACAGAAAGGTGGAAACTCAGAGCCTGTCTGCACAACTTGCCAAGTGTGAAACTTATGAAGGTTCTCTAGAGATTAGTTTACAGCAAGTCAATTAATAGGTTAAAAGTTACCACAGTTAAACATGTGCTGTCTCTGTAAACAAAGATGCTTTTTTCCTTATACCAACTTCACCATGCCTACTGCAAGTGTAATTTTGGAGACCCGTACATCCATGCAAGTGAATATTATATTCCTGCCATCTTATAGGAACAAATAGTCAGTTTTAGAGAGTATATACATCTCAGTGTGCAAAGACTGTGCTCAAAATTTGCTAACAAGCCTGAGCTCCCAGTAAGCACTCACTTTAATGTTAAGACATATAAACTTAGTTGTTACTCACAACCTTCTTGAGCCATTTCATGCTTGGGACTATCCATGCATTTTAGAGTAGAAGCCTTTTGCCAAAGGTTCACAGTCATCCTCAGTGTCTTGATCTTTATTTCCACTTCCAACTAAAATAGTCATCTTCAGAAAATCTGCCTGTCGTTGCATTTTCCCTTCCTGAATCTTGTCACCTGCAAGACTGACAGTTTATTTAAAGTCACATAGCTCTCTCTCTAGTCCACAGAGTAGTCTTATCTTAGCGGGTATTTTAGGGTTATCTGAGTGGCAGAGTTCAGTCTGCCACCCCACTATAAGCTTTGCCCAGGCTTAAGGCTCCTTACCCTGCTCCCAGAGAACGGACAGAGCATGTTACTGCATTATGCAGCTGTGAAGTTAAGGCCCAGCATTTGACTGACCCAATGTTCTGCCCTGCTTCCTGATGAACAGACCTGTGTAAAATCAGTAAGGACACAATAATAACAACTTAGCAACCCTGGTATTAACTTTTAAGTTGGGGGGCTGGGGGGAGGGTATTAGGAAAGGAAGATCAAGGAGCTGATTGCTCTTTACATCTTCTGTACATGGGAAAATAGTAAAGTACACCTCTCACAGCTCTGTTGCCTCTAAACTGTTTTCATTACTGTCTCCACACCATGAGCATTTAGATGTTTCCTTATTCTACTGTGAACAGACCTGTGTAGTTATTTTTAAAGTAACTGACCCCAGTATAGTTTGATAAAGACTAGAAGCAGCTCCACTGGTTTAATTGTTGGTTTAGTTTAATTCTCCAGTGACTGCTGTTGTTACTATGCTTTGTTATGGGCTATCTGGCATCACATTTAACTTGATGTTGCCAACGTCTGTGTGTTCACAGAATCACAAAATGGGTCAGGTTGGAAGGGACCACAGTGGTCCAACCTCCCTGCTCAAGCAGAGCCATCCTAGAGCATATATGGCACAGGATTGCATCCAGAAAGTTCCAGTGAGGGGAACTCCAGAACCTCTCTGGGCAATCTGTTCTGGTGTTCAGTCACCTGCACAGTAAGGAAGTTCTTCCTCATGTTCAGGTAGAACTTCCTGTGCATCAGTTTCTGCCTGTTGCCTCTTGTCCTGTGGCTTGGCACCACTGAGCAGAGCCTGATTCTGTCCTCTCCACACCCTCCCTTCAGATACTCATAGACATCGATGAGTTTCCTTCTCTGTCATCTCTTCTTGAGGCTGAACAGGCCCAGCTACCTCAGCCTTTCCTTGTGAGAGATGTTCCAGTCCCTTGATTATCTTTGCTGCCCTCGACTGGACCCACTCCAGGAGTTCCATGTCTCTTTTGTACTGAGGAGCCCAGAACTGGACAAAGCCCTCCAGCTGTCACGTTATCAGGACTGCATAGAGGGTCCCTTGACCTGCTGTCCATGTTCTTCCTAATGCACCCCAGGATACCTCTGGTCTTCTTGGCTACAAGGGCACTGCTGGCTCATGGACAGCTTGTTGTTCACCAAGACCCGCAGGTCTTTCTCCACAGAGCTGCTTTCCCCAGATCAGTCCCCAGCCTGTGCTGGTGCCTGGGGTTATTCTTCCCCAGGTGCAGAACTCTGCATTTGCCTTTGTTGAACTTCAGATGGTGTTAAGCAGTTAATAGATACCTATTTTTATGTGATTCTTTCCACCTGGAAGTTCCTCTTGCAACTGAGTGAATGGATAGGGAAAGAAAAATGAGGACACTGGAAAATGGAAGAATCATCCGAAGCAGAGCATTTATGGCTAGGACAGTCTTCTGTAGGCAAGAGTCTCCATGAAACTGGATGGTACCAGCCACTGTAAAGCACAGTGAAATGCCTGCTTAAACATGTTGCTATCTCAGGAGAAAGCAGGAAATGCTTACATAGCATAACCACCCCAACAGCTTCACTGACATCAGTCTGTACATACATGTTCCCAGGTGTACAGCAGCATGAGAGGTTCCAGCTCTTACTTGGTAGGGGTTAAACTGCATGAAAACTAACAACATGTGAACAAGAGAGTAGGTAGGGATGGGAAAAAATGCCAGAGTTTGCTATTAAAAAAAAAGTAAATAGCACAGCATAAAGCATAGCTATCTGAAACAGGTGGTTGGGTTTTCTCCTGGCAAATTCAGAGATTAGGCCCCCAGCAGCATGTGGAAAGCCAAATTACATGTAAGTATTTGTTGCTGAGTAGGATTTCACAAGAGTGGCATGAAACAAAACCAACTGTTTTAGATCAAAACTGTGAGATGTTCTAAGTACAGGGCTTTGAGAAAACTCACCAAATTTCTTACAAAATTGCTCAATTTTATGAGCTGCTCCCAACCTCTCTTAATTAATACAAAAAGTAACATGCAATCCAGGATCAGAATCATCAGTGTCTCCTAGTTTTGAGTAGAACATAAATGCTGCATCCATATGCACAGCACTGGGCACTGCTCTGCATGTTGTGTTTGCATTAACTTCAGAGCTGAGCTGTAAAGGGACAGCAAACAGTGACCAGGTGGTGACACATCCATTAAGGACCCACCTCACACCCCCACACAACCAGTAAGAGTTGACACATACAAATGATGCAGTGAGCCCGTCACAGCCAGCTCACTTGGTCAGGCTAGTTTAAAGAATAAACCAAAAAAATGTTTTTACTAAAAATACTTCCTAAGCATCTGTTTTGGAAGGCAATCCAGGTGGATATTCTTAACTGCTATGCAGCAGCTTCATCATTACCTGAAATCCATGGAGTCTGTGTGTGCTGGAGGCCTTGAAAAGTTTTCTCTCCATCCTCAAAAGCAATTCAAAAAAGTAAATAATAACCAGACTATGCATACACACAGCTGCATACCTGTGTGTACAGGGTTTAGTAGAAAAGTTTCTCAGAGTTTTCTGTTCTTCTGCCTGTCTCATACAAAGCACTGTTTCTTTTAATATTTCCTTTTCCAGAACCTCTTCAAAAGGAAGTGCAGAGCATGGCGTTTCTAGAAGTCATATCAAAACTCCGAAGCCATGAGAACAAAACTGTTGCCCAGCAGGCCTCGCTAACAGAGCAGAGACTTGCTGTAGAAAGCTGAGGAAGGTCTTGTTTCCAGTGCATCCCATCACAGATTTCACCTTTGTCCTCCGTCCTGCTGCCGCTCCTGCTATGTTTCCCACTGTATCACTTGTGCATGCGTGTAACGTTCCCACACAAATTCATGAACTGCTGTAGGTACCCGTCCAAAAAGGTTTCTACAAATTCATAGGTGGTGTTAACATGAACCTGTCTCCACCCGTAACTGTTCTACTTGTATTCTTGTTGCTTGGGCCACATAGTAGAATGTGCATGTTGTAGTCCTATGATGATGTAGAAGTGGTACTACACAACTGACTCTTTCCTCATGCCCCCTAACTGCATAAAAATGTACTACTAAATTAGGGACGATACGAGATGCAGCAAGTCCAGACTAGTGTGCTGACTATAGGATTAAGAAGTAAATCTAGCTCAATTTTTGGTGCTTTGGAGATTCAGGTTTGAATGCAATGTACTGCTGCTCATTCACTGGTCTTGCCTATTAATGTCAAACTCGTGGTACCTAGAGGTAACAAATAAAAATTTCAGTGCTCTCACTTTACCCTGTGGTTTGTCCTTTTTTCTAATCCCACGCAGAAGCCGCAACTGCACCACCATGCACTGGTGAGGAGCTGTTTTTGTTCCTGGCTCTGGCCCGACGCAATCACTGCCTTTTGGCTGAGCGGATACAAAGGAAGCTATTCCAACCACTTTCACTGTGTGTGCTCACACAGAGGCACTGTGTGGCGTAACAATCATGCATTCTAGCAGCAATGCATGATACAATCCTTATCCTATAAAGCCATGTGCGTATGAGTGCTCCTGGGCTTGCTTGGGATTGCTTCTTTGTTTACTGGGGAATTTTATAGATGGATTTTTAAAGGAATATCTTGCAGCAGCTGTTCAACAGAAGCCCATGGAGTGAGAAATGGAAGATGCAAGAGACTTTTTTCTCCTTTCCTAGGTAAGGGAGATGGAAAACTGCCAGTCTGAGCCTCTTATCTCACAGCTGCTCTTCTGTAGGTCCATAACATGCCAGTGAGCAAACCAGCAGACAACACTTTGGCAAAACAAGGAGCCAGTTGGGATAGCAGTTTCCAACAAGCCAGCAGATGTTATTTTGGACTGTGTGATACCATTGCCTAGCTTGATCAAGCCCACCATGCATGAAGGTCATAAGATCTAAAACATTTTAAAGTGAATTCAGCATTCCCAGTGCTGAAGTGCCAGCCTCAGATGTTTCAAGTTCCTTTTCTTACCAGCAGAGGCAGCAAACCCAAAGTCCAAGCACGTATGAGATCCCATGCCAGGTAATAGCAAACCACTGCTTTGCACCTTCACAAATTCACTCCCCAGCTCCATGAAACCACTGCCTATCCCTCAGATACTGTGATGGGAAGATGCCAGTCATGAGGGTGAAGGGATTGTTTACACAAGCTGGGTATGAAAAGAAATTTGCTTTCAATAGTCAGCTTAAGCTCTCAGATTGTACCAAAACACAGCAGATGCTACAGGAGTTTTCACACTGCAGAGATTCCATATCCGCTTAATCCAGTGCCAGAAACATGCAGAAAAAGCCTCCAATACCAAACTGCACAGCAGCAAAAAACAAAACAACAAAACACACATTCAAAAAGGCAGTTGCTAGCACTAGTGCAATAAAGCCACTGACAGAGTGCAGAGCTGTCAACACCGACCAGGACCTTGTGACATTAGGCTCCAAATAAGACAGAACCTCTGCACTGCTGCTGAACACAACCCGCGTGTTTACAATCACAGCTCACAGGCCCACACAAGCCCAGGTTTTCTCAGACACAGAAATTCTTTCTATTGACTTAAACAGAACCCAAAATAACATTTGAAAGGCCAATTATCAACAACCTGCCTCATTCTAGAAAGAGACTATTCCTTTTGACATTGGTATAAACTCCAAGTGCGCACACAAACTGGTTGTGACATTGACAGAACTCCCATTTGGTTGTCTAACTGGAGCTGTGGTTAAGCATTAGCTCTATTCTCATCACCAAATGTTTATCAGGAATACCACTGTCATAGCAAGCATAAACACAGGCCAGTGGTGATACCCTACTTTCAGATGGTTTCCCTGGATGGAGTATCAAATGACTTACATTCCTAGATAAAATCTGTGCTGAGCCTAGGAAGGAAAGCCCACATAAGGGCAAAGATGGGCGTATGTTGCAGTAGAAGGTGGCAACTGAAGAGACTATCTAGCCACACAAATGCTGTGCTGTCCTGAGGCATGCTGCAGCCTGCAGGTCACTTCTATGTAGTTGGTAAATCATTTATCCTTTGAGCACCTTTAAAAACAAATGGGATCTAACGACGTTACTATCATATGCATTTCACTACTCACTGGAGTGAAGTCAAGTGAAGTGAAACTCCTGACAGTAATTCCAATTAGATGTTTACTAGCTAGATTACATCTTAGCAAAGCTTGACATCTGCTGCTCAGACTGTTTCTACGATGGCAATGCCAGACATGGGGCCTTGTCTTTGTCTTAGTGCCACCACAGCCGAGCCAGGACGATCCCTACAGCCACAGGGCAGGCACCTCCCTTGAGTGCCATTATTGCTGGCACCTGTAGAAGCTTCGCAAGGCCCAGCATCTCACTGTCAGGAAGGTGAACACATCCATCCGTTTTTACATTTCAGTGTCCTTATTACAAGGAGAACCTTCACTCTGGGTAAGGCACAAACCCCAACAATACCAGCCTTGCATCTAGAGCACCCATTGGCCAAATGAGACCATGAAACCCAGAAAAGGTCATTTGTTTCCAAAGTCCTACAGATGGTAACTAGCCTCATCTTCAAGAATCAGTGTACAAGTCTGTTAAGAATTTGACAGATGGCAGGTAGCCACTCCTAGTCTCTCCCTCCATCACAAAAAAGCTTATCCAAGTGTGTCACATCTATTAGGCAATGCCCTTGGCTTTTCTTCTTTTTTGTTAACTTTTGGTCATTCCTGTGTTTGTGTGTCATCTGTCCCCAATTTAGATGCTTATTTTGCCAAATCATTTCCATACATACAGATAAATGTCATATGCCTGAAATATGCAAAAGGCATTAGACTTCAGTCTGGATACAGACATGCTTTTAAACTGATCAGACTGCCATTTTGTGTACAAGACCTAGAGGTTTTGAAATACTTAAAAAAAAAAAGTCTGCTTCCTCCTCTATCCAAAGTAGCACAAGACATCATTACCCATTTTTACCTGCACAATAATGTAAGCCAGTTCTCGGTACTTCTGCTTAAGGACATGCTGCACTTATTTAAACTTTTGAAAAGGGAGGTGGGAATTTCATTTGTCTAAGTCATGCAAAGCAGTAACTTCTGAACACACCAGGGTCACCAGAATAATTCTAGGGAGAGCACAGCCACTGCAGCCTGAGGAACATCAGCAACCTGTTGGAAAGAAGCAGAGCATGTTCATTAGGCAGACACTTCAACAACAGCTGACGGCAAATAAGGGATCTCTTCACGTGGCAACATGCTGTTCATGTATTAGCTTATTATTCACCTAAGGGCAGCCACTGGTGGCATAAGCATGTTTTGTGACTTAATTAGAACGCAGTATTCTACAACACATATGAGAGATGGGGATTTATTTCTCCTGTTAGTTTGGAGGAAGGGAGGTAGGGATCTTTTCCTGGAGGCACTTTCCATGAATGTATCTTTCTATTGTTAATATTAAATGCTACATCAAGAGTACATACACATTCACAACATCATATTTCACACAATTTTATTTATAAAATTGTAATTATCTAACAAATTGCATATAAAATGATTTACTTCAAGTAAATACAGAATACTGCACGACTATTAAAACTATTGTATTGTCCATCATAAGTGTATTAAAACATTCCTAAAAAATGCCTCTATTAAAAAACAAAAACCCAAGAACACAAGTAGCATGACCAAGACCATTTTCAATAGCTTAAAATGAAATACCAGGAAGTTGCATTAACTTCCTAAGTAGACTCCAGTTACATCCACTGAGATCAGCATGTGATACAATACCACAGTCTAATGCTAAAGATGACAAGTAATACATTATGCACCTGATCTATGCTTTTCTCCTAGACTGAAGGGAACCAGTCCGAAATCAGAAAACTAAAGCTCAAGTCAAACTCTACTGGGCATGCAGTTCTGTTATAGCAATACTTTCAATCGGTAAGTGTAGTTGGCTTTTACAATCAATTTTACAACTGATAAAAAAAGGAACACAAGAGAATACATTCGTATAAAAAGGAATGATACACAAAGGGTAAATATTGACACCTTGCTGTACACCTTCAGATGAACCAGAAAGAAAGATTCAGCTGGAACTAACCTGGAATACACATATCAGAAACAGCTCTGAGTCACAAACCCAAATCCCAATCTCCCCAGAGCTCAAGGTCCATCTATACTATGTACACAGCGTGAACATGAACACACATACAGATGGAGCTTTTTATTAACACACTTATATTGCCAAAACACAAAAGACAGCTAGCAGTGCTGCCTCGTGCACGCTAGTAGTACAGTACTTCTTCTTATACTGCACGTTAAGGGAGACAGATTTTTTATTTCTTTTTTTCAAGGGGCAAAGTTTGGTAGCTAATAGATCAGGGTAGTATTATTTCATCTGTTTTAGATAGTTTCATCACCTGTTACAGGTGTCTGAAAAAGATTCAGAGAAAAAACAAATGGGAGGAACTGGAACATTCAGCAGTGCTTGACACCTTTTGAGGTTTAATCTCCTTCCTAGGTATTTGCAGAACTGCTATTTCAATGCACCCAAAAGACATACACAGCAAGAAGGGAAACAGAATCAAAAATTCAGACAATAGTTTCTCTCGTAACCAATCATATTAATCAAGACCAGTTTTAACAAGGGCATCTCTAAAGTAGTAAAAACACAGATTGATGTCCAGGACAGTTCTTATAGCACCATGTTTAGTCCTGCCACAAGTGATGGCAACCTCCCATAACTGGTATGAGGTGCTGCCACCGACTCTCCACTTTACAGTCTAATGCTGTTCTAATGCCAAGCAGCAAAGGGAAAAGGCAAGGGAAGCCCTGCCACCACCCAGGGCCCAAAGGGCTGGCCAGGGCTTCCCCTTCCTCGGGTGCAGCCGCCCACCCACTGGGCAGATGCACGAGCGCGGGCAGCTGAGGTGCTCCTGCTGCTCCATCAGGGCAAGGGACAGCCCAGACAACCACTTGGGACTCACCAGCCAACTCTCCGGGTGGACACCTTTCCTATCCATAATAAACACTTTCAGGGTGAAAAGCAGTCATGTGCAAGAATCATTTAATCTGCATGCTACTATTTACATTTCAAACACTATTTACACACCAGAACTACAATGAGCATCTCTCTCAAAGGGGAGAGAAGAAGGCTTTCGGGACAGAGTACACTTGAGCAAGCACCCCCACAGCTTCAATCTCTAAGGGGCACAATCAAAATTATGGATTTTAAGCAAAGAGATTCTACTGCTACCAAAATAGACACAAAGAGATGAATCAAACATTTGTCCATTAGGCTATTAATCAAAAAAAAACCCAAACGCAAACAACAGAAAGGCCTGTGAATACAGAGGGTATTTAGAAAGCAGAGGAGCAAGGACTGTGATGCCCTCTGGCAGGGCTCAATGGGATATATGGAAATAGCTTTAAAGCCAGTGCTGCTGCTGAGCTACCAGACTCCTCGTTAGCAATGCCACTACTCCACAGGAATCACCCAGCAAACAGAGCTGCTTCCCACTCTGTAAGCCTGACAACAAATTTCTGAACAACTACTGCACATTAAAGATAATTCGACTGATCTCTGAACTCACATCTACCCCACCACCACAACAGGCAGGCTAGAAATTGCCATGGAGTCCTAGCGCCTACCACATCTTATTGCTTTAGACACCGAGCGCACATAGCCAGCAGTTGTGCTTTAGCTGCAGCTCACGTGAACTTTTCAAAGTTTCCTGGAAGAAAGTCTGCTTGTATTTGGCAGGCTCTGACAATAATACATTGATTTCCAAGGCCTCCAACAAGCTTTCCGAACTGGACACCTAAGCTGCTGAGTAGCTGCTGATGGGACATTTCTAGGACATCTTACCTGATCTGGAGACAAAAAAAAGTGGGATCTAAATGTGTAACATAGACAGCCAATCCTAAACATTCAGTGCACATCCATCAAACAACTGCAAAAATGAGTAAGTAAATATCTCTTGGGAACGAGGGAGGGAGAAGGATCAACATCGGCAGCAATACAGACGAGCTCTAGAAAAATAAGTTATTTAGTGGTTTTTGTAAGAACAGTCAGTCATTCTGGGATTCAGCAGAAGTGTTGCACATTTGTGTGTAGACATGTGAGTTGTGAGAACAGGATTTGCCCAGCTTGGAGCATTTACCCTCCCCTATCAGTCTGACATTGCAAACAGCACAGCCAGCAGACTGGAACTCAGAGAATAGCGTGACAAGACAGAAGGCCAATACAGTACAACTGCAGAGATTCAAGTAGAAGAATGAAGCTATCTTCAGAAGCTCAGAGCAGCAACAGCAGTATTCAAGATCAGTGGCAACAAGGAATGTTTCTGTAATTAGGCTTTTTGTTTTCCCCCCAAACCAAAGCCCAGGATCACAATCAAGGCTCTTCAGTGGAGGGGTTATTTCCTCAACCCCACTTCCCTGACTCCTCCCTGCACCATTTTGTCTCAGTGCAGCAACACTGGTGCTGATGATCTGTCTGTCCTGCCACTATCAGGCAAAATGGTATGTCCCTCTGGGGGAAAACAACCAGTAACTCCTCAAGTCGAGGAGTGGCTAAGAAAAACATAACACTGTGCTGAGGTGGAACCAACTTTATTAAGGACAGTGAATTATAATTGCTTTGAAAGGCTTTAAAAAATACTCTGAGTCATGGCTGGCCTTTAACAGCAGATACCAAGGGATATGGAGGCTGCCTGATTCAGAGCCAGTCAGTGGGAGTTAACCAGAAGAGGATGAGGTAAAGCTCAAAGACGGGAGGACAACGGGTCTGTCTGAGGCATCTGTGAAGCGCCGGCGTGCCCATCACCAGCCTTCAGAGGGGACAAAAACCACAGCCAACTAAAGCACAGAAAGGCAAAATGTGCAAGGGTATGTATATTCATTTGTTCAAGAGTCACAGGACCAGAAAGGGCCTTAACAGGTCATCAGATCAGCCTTCTATCTATCCCCCAGAACAGGAAAGCTTTGAAAGCAATGTGTTCCTCTCTTCTACTCCACATACCTCCTATTTTAGGAAACTCAACTCAGAAAGATGTTACGGTCTTACAAAGAGGTGCTACACACCCTTTGCCACTGTCTGACCAAAGTAGGACCACAGCTTTCAGAACTGGTACTGGGGATACTGAGAAGGGTCATAAAACAAGCTGAATTTATACAAAGTGCAATAAACTACCCAAGCCATGGTCAGGTCTTTAAGTTCGCTACTATTAGTGAAGAAGAACAAATCAAAAGCGCTAAGCTGGATGGAGTCTGATCTAAATCTTCTTCCACTATTTGTGCTTTTTTTCCACATTCTGCTTTCTTGTGTCCAATTCAAAAGGGTCTGTCTTAGCTGATCCTAATAAATGCTTCTATTTTAAGACTTTTATTCTGTTGCTTCAAGAAAGCTCTTTGTTGCCTTTAGACCAAGAAAGGGAGACACATCTCCATAGCATGGATTTGTTCACTGGAGGTAAGCATTTACTCTGGCAAAAACTGTTCTCTCCAACTTCCAAGAGAATGGGATATGATCTTTCCATAATCACATGCATTTATCAATAAATAAGTTTGGATTAGACTGTATTAAAACATATGCACATATTTAAAGCACTGGAGTGTCACAGATTCTTATTCCACAGCTCATGCAAGTAAAAAGAATTAAAGAAAAGAAAAAGAAAAAAAAGAAGACCAAAGCCCCAACTAGGAACAGACCAAAGAAACAAGCTTCGCATGAGTATGTCAAAACATTAGTGAGATCCCTAAATACATTAGGTTACACTAAATTTCAGAGAAACAAAAGATTTTGCCATATCAGATACATAACTTTTGATTTTTTTAAGTTAATATATAATTCATTCTTTGAATATTATTCTTCACTTGGACCCAACATCCACACTGCTTTCATACATTTATACAGTTATATCCCATCCTTGCCTTAAGAGACCGATATCCAAAGGTATGGCAGCAACCCTTGTTTGTCAAATATAAAACTCCTTTCCCTTCATACAAGGGTGGAGAAGGAAGAAAGATCTTGACGAAATTAAGCAATTCTCCCTGCTGCTGATTCCAACCTCAAAGTACTACAGGGAGATGGTTGGAAGCTTGCATAAAAAAAAATTTCCCTTGTTTTAAAAACAATTTCTTTTACTGTACAATAGATGCATAGAAAGTTGCTTCCTGCTTCATGGGTTTAGGCCTGTAGCTATGTTTAGCTGTGAAAACAAGAAGATAGTTCCTTTACAGAGTGGTGAGGAGATAGACCATCTCATGAATATTTGGCAGCTATCAAAGAGCTCATGACATGAAGAATAAACAGCATATCCACAGACTACAACAATGCAACTCTGTCTCACTGAATACACCAATTTAAAAAAGTGTCCACTTGTTACTCAAAATCAAGAATACAGTAGAGATTCACGGCTCAACAGCTTTCAAAGTGGTGGTTTAAAAGAAAAAAAAAATTGTCAGTGAGCAGCAGATTTTCAATAGCCCACTCTTCTCTCCCCCACCCCAAAGAAACACAAGTTCACTGCAATATCAGGAACTTAGACTTGAGACTACTTGGGAGAGAAGGCTTCCCTGTCACCCATGTCCATACAGCTTGGTGTCGGAGTGACACACTGGAGGTTTCAGAGGGTTTCGGTTGTCCAGTGTCTTCTTGTGGTTACTTCAGCAGTTTTACCAGCTGGCTCTGACAGCCTCAATGTCACTAACCAAATTCTGGGCTAAGCATATCCCAAATATCTGGAAGAGACAACAGTTTATTCATTTGGAGCATTGGACAACTCTTTTCACACAGGCAAACTCCTTAGGTTATACAGAACTTAGATTTGAAATAAACAACAGAGGTAGAAATTAAATTAAGTGTTGGAAGAAGTAAGAATATTGCAGAATTCCTGTTACCGGGTTCCAGTTAATTAACAGTTCCAGTCTTGTTTCAAAGCAACCCTAAAAGCTCTCTGCTGCTCATTTTAGCACCACTGGAAACAGTAGGTCTGTACAAGCTTAAAAGTCTCTACATAAGCTTTATCTGAGTGTTAGTTTCAACCTGCTGAGAGTTGAAAAGAAAAAAATGCATCCCTGTAGATAAAAATTAAATATTCCTTAACACAAAGAAAGCCTCATAGATTTAGTTCCCACCACTAAAACCCACAAACAGGCAACTGGCACTGCATTTCCAGCCCTCATATAGTTTCCCCCCCTCCTATATTCACTTTATCTATTATTCCTCTGTGCAACTCATTACAGGGAACATGATGTTTACCTGCAGTAATGCTATCCCAATGAATATACCAGCAACTATGGTAAGGTTGTCCTGCAACCATTTCTCAAACTGAGGGACACAGCCTTTAGTGTAGATAACAATCTGCTGATCAACTTCCTGCCAAGGAGAAGAGGGAAGAAAACAGAGATAATTACATTCAACTACAACATCAGTAGAATAATCTCCTCCTGTAATAGGGATTCAGATCCTTAACATACCACATTAAGAAGGTAAAAAAAAAAGAAAAAAAAGAAAGCTTACTGGTTTTTGCCTTGCATCGTAGCCACACTGAGTATTAATAACATCTTCCTAGAGGAGACAGAGAAAGAGAGAGAGAGAAGAGAGGCAATCAGTAAAATGTCTCCCAAACACCTTCTCCCAGCTGCCTGGAGTTGGTCTTATACTTAGTAAGACAGTCACCCAAACTTTGGTTAGCATATTGCCTTAATTAAAAAACCTTCCCCCTTCACTCTGTGCTATTAATTATTTGCAGCAAACAAGAGCACACAGTCAAAAAAATTTTTATCTCTCAAGTCAGCAAGCTGAGAAAACCAGCCCTTCTCCTGGGTGAACTCCATGTTCCGGATACAAGCATTTAGTAGTCAAAGGCACTAGGGAATATCGATGTTAAGTGAAAGAACCTTCTGCTGAAAAGGTTTTATCTACACTAAAAAATATGCCAAGAGTACTGTTATCATTTTCAGGGTTCAGTCTGTGCAGAATGAAGAGGTGACAAGGGGCAGTTCTGTTGCAGAAACTGCAAATTCTTTCTGAGAATGCCTCTAGAAATATGTATAGTATCTAGTTCCTTTCCAAAAACCTGAAAGAAAGAAAGAACAGACGGGGTAATGTGTTCTTACTGCCTGCTCTTTCTCATAGGAGCTTGATACCAATGGGAAAGGAGGGTTTTTTCCTACTCCCTTTCCTTTAGTACTCCCAAAGCACAGGTAATAAAATAGGCTCTGGCAGACTTTCCCTAGTGAACAAGTGCTTCCCATCGGCAGCTGAAACTGTATTTTTACTTTGTATACAGTTATTTCATGGTAATAAAATGAAGCATGAAACTTTTGGCATCAGCCACAATGACAGCAAAATATTAAGTTACTGACATCATATGAACAGTGAGCAGAAGAAGGACTATTCAAGAAAGTGGGACAATCAGCCAATCTTAGCTAGGTGTACCAAACACCACAATTTAATCAAATTGTGCAAACTGAGAAAGGCAAGCAGTGAAGAAACGGATTTTAAAAAGCAGCCATATGGACAAAAGTATCTCCTATCAGCACAGAAAGCTCCTCCGTTTCCTCACCCTGCAAGAAGTACAACAGGTCCCATTCTGTCAGCTGCCCAAACTGGATTCGAGCAACTTGTATCCCTTAATGAGACGAATGCTTATGTTCCAGGATCTAAGTGCCACAGACTACAACGATGTAAAAGCACCTAAGATTCTGACAGAGAGATTTTAAATTTTCTTCCTTGTACTAAATGCCTACTTGCTTCATCATTAATGTCTTCTGCCTTTAGCCTTGGAATTTGTTAACCAAAAGAAGGTACGAAAAATGCAGTGGAAATAAAAAAGTTTTCTAGACTTGCCTGTACAGGAATTTGGAACACTTCAACCTCCTTAACTACATCAAAATGAACTACAGTAGTCAAACTTTTTTTTAAGAGACTTATTTTAGCCTACCTTAAACTTACCACTTCCTGATTACAGCTAAACTAAAAACAATAAGGCATCCACATAACTGTTTGCATCAGTCCAACACTGAATCCTAATTCTAAAAGGGACAAATTTGCTTTCCCACAGAATAAATCTGTGTTTATCGCAGCAATTGAACCAATCACAGCTTGGTTATAATTATTTTAATTGTATGCATGACTTCTAACATTTTCAGTTTTTAAAGGCCATTAAGGTTGTTGTTTCCTTACAGTGAATAAGAATGAGATCTATCTTAAAATTTCTGGTTGCTGCATCACTCCCTAACAAACTGCATAGCCACTTACACAACAGAGAGAGAAAGAGAGAACTTTAGGATGGATTATGTATTTATAGGATTACCTTGCACTGCTGTCACTGGTTTGGTTTTATAACAACTGTATTTTTAACACTGGGTTGTGATGACCTCTGTGTGGGTGGGTGGGCAGATAGGCAAACAGCAGAGGGAATCCTAAGCATAAGGTAATGTTTGAGCCTAACCTACATTTTGTTTTAATATCCCACTAAAACATTTTCAGCTACGTTTGTGAGAAAAATTCAAACTACTGTGAAGACACTTTCACTGCAGAGGAACCAGACCCAGCTTGTGCAAGCGGCAGTGCCTTATCAGGAGAGGCGGAGAGCAGCAGCAACTGGCTCCCAGGAGTAGTGACTGCATTGCATTATTAGCAAGGCAGGAAGCACCTGAGGTGCCTTTTGGCAACTTGCCTAACTTCAATCTGTGCTAGACTAATACATTCAAGGAGCTGTAAGTCATTCCAGGCAGAGAAAAAGCCACAGCTGAATTGCTAGATAATACAAGCACTCAAAGCCAGCTTCTTTCAAGCTATATAAAGTCAAATGTATACACTACTAGGCACATAACAGTTTCCACGCACGCACCCATCCCTGTTCCAAGCCTTTCACTATTAGTGAACTGATTCCCTACACTTTACTTTTTACTTTACACTTTACTCTTCTTGACCATGTCCATATTACCAATGCATGGCTCCAACGTTTTCCACTTGATGATCCAGAACTATAAATATTTTAAAAGACATGAAAATTTATGAAAAAGCTGCTCCCGCAAACTATTTCTGACCTTTCAAGTCTGATTTCAGGTGACTGTAGGACAGGCGGTAATTTTAAAGGCAAAAAAAGAGTACGTAAAGATACCCGTATGCAAATCAAGATTCTAATGCAAACATGTCAGTTCCTCAGGGCACAGATTGTCACTCACTACCGTACCTGGCACAAACTGGGTCAAACTGGCTGCAGCCTCAGGACACTGCATTAAATAATGAATAATACCTCCTTTAAAGTGTCTGATCTTAAGGGCTCCTGTTCTGATGAATTTCAATTGAAAGCTCACATCCTTCAGCTCATTCAGAGCTTCTCCATTTTATACTTGCTAAAATTAATATGTATGTTCAGCCAAGCCCATGGTTCTCTCTTTCTAATAAAAGCCACAAACAATGAAGATTTAAGTTAGCTTATGATTTTTGCTGACTGCAGAAAAGTTAGTGGTTAAGCTGAGCTGCAAGAACAAAAAAAATACAGGTTGGTGAGAATTTAATAATTATGCACAATTTCCAGGAAAAGAAAAGGAAAATCTTGAAGAGTTATTTACAGTTGGAACAGCAGACCCATCCTACCCTCTTGACTGTCACTTACAGCAGGGTCTTTAGTACAGCAAGAGAATGGCACACCACAGCGCTCTCGACTCGCGTTGGAATCTGTACAATTGAAGTAAATATTAAGGTTCCAGTCATCAGCTCCAAAAGCCCCACAGCACTGCCACTAGAACAAAAAAAGAAGAGCTTCTTAAATCTCAGAACAAAAATCTCAGCATTAGTAACATGCATCATTGCTGCCAGCTTCCCTCTAGCTCTCAAAACAAAATCTGAGACTCCCACTGCTTTCATTGAAACTGGCTGGTTTTGTTTGGGGTTTTTTGTCATTTTTTTTAAACACCATTCCAAACGTGTAAGTTGTTCCAAAGTTATCATGTGATTAAAGTTACGTTCGCACCCTGCTATGCTCCTCTCTGGAGAGAAACCTGTGGGTGAGCTGATAAGCCTACACAATACCACAGAGTTGCACAGCCCTACAAGCTCAGGCCCGAGGGACAGTAGAGCCGAGAGTACAACATTCTGACCAGTCTAGTGGGCCCTGGATTTTCAAAAAAACAAGCTCCAAGGGCTACAGTGGTACAGCTACACCTTTTGCCAGCTTGGGGGAACTTTGCCTGGCTGTACACCGGACAGTGCGAACACATTGTTCCCTGAGCACCACACATGGCACGATTAACATCTTTACTGAATCCTTCGAAGAGTAAATCTGCCAAAGGCAGGCTCAGTCTCTGGCAAAACATGTTGAACACATAAGGAATTGGTGTGTTTTGCCAAACATACACAGAATGGACTGGAGATCAGTGAAGCACTGATGGTTTACAGCATTTACAGAGCCAGACCAATGAACTATCTATGTCAACTTGAAAAAAAATGTAAAATTTAAAACCCCACAAACAAACTACATTTTTAAAAGCACTGGAATAGGCATTCTCTCTTTCTAGATGTAGCATAGTTCTCTTTGCAATACCTGAACATGTTGTCTTCATGCACTGTCTCTACTGGTTGAAGAAGTAACTCACTCTCACAACTCACACTGCCCCTGGCTTATCTGCTGAGTGCTAATCCAGTTAGGAGAGAAAGCTTTGGGTAGTGGCTGCAAAATTGGACTGTAGCTTTTGGCTGCATACAAGTGGACCACTGCTTTCAGTTTGTAGTGACCTCTGACCTTCTCTCAAAAGATTCGAAACAGTGCAAGGATCCACATCCTGTTACTTACTCACCGTTTTTCCCACGGGCATAGAGAAGCAAATCAAGCATTGAAACTATTTTAATTGCAGAACGTACAAAAATTAGTAAACATGAATTCAACCAACACTTAGCCAGCCATGTTAGCCACACAGCGCCAAATTCAAAGAGGACTTCATCAACCCAGGCCAGAACTGAGTACTGGAGGGGGAAGGTACTGGCAGACCTTGTGTGCAAAAGTCAGTGCAAGATCTCTTCACGCACACTGATAAATTACAAAGCTTAACCTGCACGAGCGGGTGCACCACTGGTTTCACTCTTCCCTCCCAAGTGCAAATGTGGCATCACTTAGAGATGTCCTACAAGAACTTTACAAGTGGCCCACTTCATTAGGCTAATTCCATTAAGTCTAATTCAGAAGGAATAACACTGTAGTTTCACTTGGACCAACTAAATACCTCTGCCACTCTGCAGTGTGGTGTAGCACCTCTAATATTGCTAAAACTACACCAAAATTCATCTTAGGACCAAATTAAGCTTAGAAAATGAATAATTTCTTAAACAGACGGGACAGCTTCTACAACAAAATATTTTAATTTGGTGCATTTGACACACTATCTCTAAGTCTTCAAGGAAAGCCACCCCAACTCTCCATCTTGTTTTACTCAGTCATACATCAATAAAGCCACTTTTCACAGGTGCTGTATGTTTGCAGAAGTTCTGTAAAGACAAATATACATATATTCAAAGGTATTATATCCAAGAATATTTCTGTTTCTCCTTGAAGAAACGAAACAGATGGAAAGTAAAAAATAAGAGCACATATTTCTTAAAAGTAAGCTTTACAAAACATAAACATTGTTCAACTTACATATTCCTGTGTGAAGTCTATGAGGTTTTGTAAATCAATGTCATCTCGGTAGGCTCTGATGTTGTTGTTTATAAAGAAATACAGCTGGTCCTTTATCCAGTCTTTGAACACAAATGCTAGAACACCAGCAGTGAGCTCCAAGAAGAAAATAATTCCAAGAAATACAGAGAACTATGAAGAAAATAAAAAAAGCTAAAATTATTTTCCTTTATGACCAAAACTTTTTCAAAGCTCACAATTATATCCAGTGATAAGGCTATATCTGTTTCAGTGCAAGTTCAAGCCATTTTGGTACACAGGAAAATTTAAATGTAAAACACACTATTTTTATTGGAGCTGTAGCACAGAAACCTTAATTCTATTCTAACAAATAATAAAATGCTAACAAATGTCCAAACTTCGGACATTTCATTGAGATTTTCAAAGAGATCCAAGAGAATTCACTGTAAATTTCAAGAGATGGCTAGTCACCACCACATGTAGGGCCCTTGAAAACCTATCTTAAATTTCTACATAGGCACTTATATTTTAGAACGCATAAACAACCAATACGGCCAGTAAAATGCTTTCTACGTGACTTTTGCTTTAGATCTTCTCACTGGCAAAGCTTCGCCTAAGCAGACAAAGCAGAAATTGGTAACAGAAGAAATTAATTAATGACTAAGTCGGAGCAGAATGTCTATGAAATGACTCACATCCACATTAAAACTAAATGAGGCTGCTA
The DNA here is from genome assembly GCA_013397845.1 of Melanocharis versteri. Classification (NCBI taxonomy): domain Eukaryota; kingdom Metazoa; phylum Chordata; class Aves; order Passeriformes; family Melanocharitidae; genus Melanocharis; species Melanocharis versteri. The sequence goes on from VZTG01001077.1 coordinate 1,410,925, forward strand.
TGATTAATGCAAATGCAATGGATGCCAAAGGCATTACTAATGATCTGCCACTTTCTCTAAGCATTTCCACTGAGTCTACGCTGTTCTAAACCACACAGGGGTCCTGGTATACTGGAAGTCCATCCCCTTTGCAACTGTGCCTTTGAGTTTCATTTTAATATGCTCTCTGTGTGTGTTCAGATGCATTTTTAATTTCTCCTGCAGCTGCTGTATGGGAAGCTATTTCTGGTACAGCAGATGGGTTCATTTTAGGCAAGCTAAGAGAAGCAAGAAGAAGAAAAAAAAAAGTGTTACAAGCTGCTTTATAAATGCCTCAAGAACTGTGACTCTCAATTGCCTCCTCCCTTTATACAACATGTCTGTGGGAGCCAAATGTGTCACTTGGAGGTAGTTATTTCACTGGAAGCTTTTTCATGAATATATTAACATGTATAGTTAATGGTTATGAAGACACAACTCTCACCCAGGCTGTGCCCACCTCTGGAAATGAGAGTGGTGGAGGAAAGAATATTTTTTATTATAAATCTTCAATTCATCTAAAAGTAAACATGATACTGCTACCCTCATCTTCAAAAGTCACAGGAGGAAGTCTTTCAAAATATAGAGCCCAGCTGCTTAGCTAAAGATGTTCTGCATACTGAGGCACATTTGTCTATCAGTAGTTCCTTCTCTAACGGTCCAGACCAGAGTTCAAAAAAACTTCCATTTTCTTTCTGAAAGATTCTTTCTGGATCCTGGATGCATTCTCTTCCTCTTCTCTTCTGAGGCCCCAGCACTGAAAGCAATGAAGCCTTTCCCAATTAGCTGACTGGCACGGACTGAGGTTATCAGCCAGCAACCCCTCGTAGCAGTCCAATCTCCTCTGTACCATGAGGGGCCCTTGCACAGCAGGAGTCACATGGGTCACCTCCACCGCTGCATCTACATCCCTCATACTTCATAGGCAGCTTGTTAGGGACTCCAAATTCAACATGCAGATGATTCTCACAAGAAATGTCTCTCTTTTTGTGACAGGGAAGCAAAATGTTAGGTTATATTCATATGAAAAGCAGGACTTCCATGTTATGATTCTTACCACCAACAGTTTTGAACCTTAAAGAAACACAGCCAGTAAGCACCAGAGACCGAAGAGATGTAAGGTGTTAAAGGCTAAGTGCTTTCATGGTACTCTGACACTGGATAACACCTTCCTCTCCAAAATACATTTTAAAAGCTTAACACAGTTAAACAGAACAGAGAACATGGCACGCGACATAAATGAGGAATGTCACAGTTGCAAAGGTTACTTACAAATTTGAGAAGAAAAGTGTTTTCTCGTAAAGCTCCAATGCATCCTGCAAATCCCAAAATAAACATAACTCCTCCTACCACTAGGAAGAGCCAAACAGGATCAAAGCCTCCCAGGTCAGTGATGGAGGAGATATTCGACAGCACTCCCTGAGAAAGAGACAATGCCAAGGGATAAAAAGTATGTTCAGCTTTCTGTTGTACAAATTCTGCCTGCATTTTTCTTCTTAAAAAGGAAGAAGACTACTGCAAAATAAATGTTCTGAAGTATAGCAAGAAAACACAATTAAGAAAATCTTTGTATCTCAAAAGAGATAAAAAGCGCAGTTACGTGCAATATTTCTGAATCAACACGTGAATGAATAACAAAATTTTCTTGAAGAATCCTCTGTGAGAAACCCACAAGGCATTTTCTGCTTATGTAGCTATAAGAAGTAGTCTGCCAGAAACCCAGAACAGATATTTGAACAAAACTTAACTCCATCTTATTACCCATGTTGAGATGCATTTTACGTATCATATACATCATCTATATAAACACACAGTTACACGTTATGGTAGAAAAAACAGTTAAAAGCAAGAAAACCACCTTGAATTTAGCATTTATTCTCAGTATTTACAGCAATTGTCAGATATTAGAAGTGAGCTCCTAGGTGCAGCATCTTGCAACAAAAAAATTTTTCAAAAATTTTGACAAACTACATATCTGGGTAATTCAACTTCAGGCATCTACAATGCCAAAACCTCATTCTAGAAATAAAGTATGGCTACTGAATCATTAGTTAGCAGGAAAAAAATGGAAATAACAAAATCGTTTAGCAGGATGAAAAACAATTTAAGAACTTGTCTTGGGACATGGTTTACACTAACTTAGGGTAGACCTATCATATGCTAAACCACATATGCTGTGTTTTAGCTATGACAGCCAGCACAGTCTGCTTGTAACGCCATTTTTGCCTTAGAAGCAAAGCTTGGGTTGCAACACCAGTAATCCTGAGGAACTATTTTAATTTTTTGAACACATTTTAGGCAGAGTTTGGCTGATGTTGAACAGATGGGTTCAAGAAGCAAGTACAAAGTTTCCCCTATTCCGGTGAGTTTGCACAGAAACAATTACAGTTTCCTAAGGCTTTTTGGCAGAACAAAAACGCTGAAGTGTCACTATTTCTTCATTCCCCTCCCCAGTGCTGTAGGTCAATGCAAAGCACACTGCTGTGCTTCCTCAAAGAAGCCTGAACCCAGGCTGAGTGCTCTGGACTACTGCTTCCTCTAACTCCTGCATGATGCCGTGGCTTGAGAAGCAGCAATAGAGATCTCTACATCTACAGCTCCTTATTTGCAAAACTCTAAGGTTCATCCTTTTCCTTCTTCCTGTTCATACCCCTTTGTTTCTTTGAAATAGTCCCAAAACAGCAACAATTTAAAGGGATGTTACCACAACCTCATTTCCAGAAGTTTATAGTAACATTGTTAATGATGACTGTTCATAACTGTGGCTTTAGACCTGTGATTATTTTATATACAGAGATAGATAGATAGACACACACACACTCATTTTGGGCCACTCAAAACATATCAATTGTCACGCAATCAATATCTCTAACAGACTGCATCATGTAGTCTGCAATCACTTTCATGGAGTTTCCCAAGGAAAACTTGAACAAGTAGTAAATGAAGACAACGCTCAAAGCTTTTTAATTCTGCAGACAAGGACGGAGTAGATAAAAGATACATGTGAATTTCACCAATGCACACATCAAGGAGCCCTAGAAAAGGCCAAAACCCAAAGAAAAACTTGACTACAAACCAATCCTAAAGTACGAACGATAATCCAACAGCATGAATAACATTCTCAAAGTATATTCTTTTCCCTCCTACTACAGAAGGCTATTGCCTGAGAAGGATGAAAAAAAATTTTAAAAAAAAAATCACATTCATCACTTTCCTCCTACATCACATACAGTACTAGCCTTACTGTCATTCATTCAAAAAGCAAAAAGAGATGTAAGGAGCAATATAACACAACTCAAGCCAGCACTGCTATCAAAGTGGAGCAGTTGGCCCGTCCCTTTTTCCGGCACCATCTCAGTGAAGAGACAATACACACCAAGATGAAATGAACGCTTACTTGTCATTAACACTTACATCAACTTGTGCAAAAGTTTTTCCACTACTTTTGTTTCATTAAATTTGTCATAGAAAAGAAATTCCAGCCAACTTTCTGGCTAAGAATAACAAGCAATATAAACAGGATAATCCAACAACAGATAAACCTTTGAAAAAATCAAGGCCTTGGCCCTATACAAGTCAAGAAGCATGAGCTCTGCCTCAAGGGGAAAAACAACTACTAAAATGATTTCTTCACAAAGTTTTAATGTCCTTTCCTCCGTGCTTATATAGTTACCATAAGATGAGAACAAATTCTGCCCTAAAGCAGGCACTACTACTCTTTTCTTTTAACATTAGCCGATTTTGGAATTAATGGACTGTGGTGTAGTAGAGTGAAAAAAACCAGTCACTGGAGAAAAGATGTTGCCTTTGTATTACTTGTATTTACTCTAAAAAAAAACAACAAAAAAGATGAAGCGTTAAGTCTCTCTTCATAAGACACTTGGTCTTTCTTCAAAAACAAAGCAAACAAAACCAAATAAATCAACAAAAAACTCAAAGCAAATTACTACGCCAGATCAACTTCTTTCCATATTAAAGTAGTAAAATTCAAATGAAAAGAAATCCAAGTAAAATTCAGCTCGTAGTTGTGGACAATACTGCTAGAGAAGACAGTCATAGTACAAAAGTGGCAGTAGGGAACACACCACTTTGCATTTTGTCACACTCACATTAAATTCAATGGCAATAAAATTTATTGAGCCAGTTTTATACCATTTTTCCAATTCTGCCCTTTCTTCCTTTACTTGATTTTCTAGAACTGCCAGGGTCTTAGCACCCTGGAATGCCACATGTTGGCTGGTCACTCCTCAGGGTAGCTGATCCAACACAAACTGCATAGAACAACACAGGCTTTATCTGCCATTGTTTGCAGTCCTTGGAAAGCACCTTTATGTGCATCTGTTGCTAGTCCACATATGGCAGTCATAAGCCTGGCTTGGATAAATCCCAAGTAACACATCCTGACAATGCAAAGCACAAACTGCTTAATTCTCGTCTGTACTCCGTATGCTCTCGGCATATGAACCCCAAGTTATCAGTATTCTGGAGAGACATCTCAGGATACACAATCTTCAGAGAGGCTTTGTCAATAAAACAATAGCTAGCAGTGGGAATGAGAAACACAATGCTCTGTGATTACAGCTCGAGATACACAGAGGTAGTCTGATAGAATATTACTGCTTACTGCTTCAGATACAGTTTTCCAGTCTTGTACTCTGGACACTTACAAATAAGCTCTCTCAAGATGCAACAGTGCAATACCCTGAAGAAAAGCATATTTTGGTTCAAGCGGCAGGGCAAAAACTGCGGAATAATATCTCGCTTTATACCGTTAAGAAGATCTAAATGTACAGTCCTCTAGGCACGTACTCTTCTTATGCAAGTTTCTATAATGCCTACTACACCTACTACCACAGTATCAAATATTTTTTGGCTGCAACAGCTACTCCTGGGAAAAGTTTGACAGAGACGTACAAACATCTGGTAGTGACCAATTCTGTCTCCAACCCATCTTCAGCCAAAAGCAGAAGGAAACATTTCCAGAGGTGCTTGAGAAGAGGATCAGCAATCTCATATTCTAACACTGTATCCTCCACAACACGCTCTGAATCCCCAGGCTGAGCAGTCAGTCACGGACTACGTGGTTACTGTCAACTTCTCTCTTGCATCAATGCAAGATCTAAACAAACCACCTGTAAATACTTTAAAGTCAGGGTTCCTACTAATGCAAGGTACTTTTCCTCAGCAACACTACTGCAGATGCCCACTACAACCACGACTGCTACACAGTTGCAAGTACTCTGACAGTTTAACATCTAAAAGGAGGAACAATTTTTTTCCTCTAGACGCATTCTCGTTTTGAGGTATGGTTGTTTTTGAGGTACATGCACATCACTTTCTCGGTAGTTTAGGCATGCGTGTAATCTGTATTTGGCAGGAAATGTTTTGTTTGTATAAAGCTACATACTCAAGTAATTTACTTCTCACTATGGTATCAACCCAGGGCTCTGCTGTAGTCCCACAAGGAGAGCCAGCAGGACATGTTCCCTGGCTGATCTCCAGCTCATCTGTTTGCTCTGTTCTTCCACCCTCCATAGCCTGTTGTACATTACAGTCCATGAGTCGCTATTTAATATTTTAATCCAACACAAGCCAAAATTTATTTGGTGTAATGAAACAACAAAAGCATCATCCGTAAGTGAACTAAAATAAGTAAGAGTGAAGTTGTGAAAAAAGCTCCTTTATTTGTGAAATGTACTTCAATCACTAGGATACAATGATGCATGGATGGAACAGGGAAGACTGACCCCTTATTTCTACCCCACCTCAAATTCAGGAGAAGTCAAATGGAATAGTAGGACCTGCTCTTTTCTTCAGCACAAGGGTGCCTTCCACCCCACCAAGAAACGTGAGACAACCAAGCCAGGCCCAACAAAAACTCCTGCAGAACTGGAGTCTACTCCTCCTGGTATGTGAGCACAGGTAGAAAAACAGCCTAAGAGAAGCCTGACAGGTCCTCTGTTGTCATGTAATGTTTTCCCCATGGCCAGAGCCCTCCACACTAGAAGAAGGATCTCATGTATTGCTCAAGGGAGAACAAGGCAAAGGGAAAATGCTGGTGTTGAACACAGGAGCTCATGAATACCCCTCCTGATGTTATAGCTGCATAATAGTTTGCCTTTATCCCATCAATAAAGAATAAGGAAGCAACGGTCACATACAAAAGCAATAAGGGTGCACACCTCACCCCTTCTCCATCTTGTATTCTTTAAGATCATCAGAACAGCTTGTACTACTTTCCAGAGACAGACCCCCTGACTCTGGCTCCTGCCTTTGGTGCACATCTACATTAATATTTCAGGCCAGATCCAGCCGTCCTTTTGAAGTGATCACATACAAGCCGTGCTTCAGTTCACACCAGGGAACAGTCTCAGAGCACACAGACTGGATTAATCACAAACGAAGATGTGCCCCTGGAACATAACTTATGCTCCAACCACTAGCAGGCACTCAGGCAACAAGATCACACTGGAACTAGGTTGAAAAGACCTCAAACCTTTCAGAACATGCAAGCTGAATCTTCAGCACCACTTCCTCTCCGGTTGGTCCCCACTGCCTGCACTTAGCAGACACAGCCCTCGCAGCCTGAGCCCAAAGCCAGACACACATCTTGGCTGGAGCAGTGACCCAGTGCTGTCACACCTACACAGCCTGATGCATTCCTGGGTTCCTAAGGGAGTCACAGGTGCACTAAAAAACCAGTGACATTTCCAGATCATCTGTTGCTGAACAGCTGCTGCTGTAACAGGCACAGCAGCAAACTGCAGGACAAGAGAGAATGGCTCCAACGGAAAACACTCCAGGCAGCAGCAATTTTGAGAAGCTGACCCAGTAGCGTAATGAGTCAGAGACAACTGAGGAGAATCATCAGCCTAAGAAACATAAAATGATACAATGAGTGTATATGGAATTTGGCCCACAGGATGCATGTAAAAGAAGGGGACTCAAAACTACAGCAGGATGGGAGAAATCAGCTAGTTTTTATTTTCCATTTCCTCCAAGATGGAAAAAACCCCCATCTCTGCTGCAATATCCCATTACTGGGAGGACAAAAAAACAAAAACAAAAACAAACAAACAAACAAACCCACACCATACACCCAAAACCCCCAAAAGATCAGAAGAAGATAGATCAATGCAAAATCTTCTGAAACATTACTTTTGTAAACAGAGGTTTAGCCTTTTCCCAGGCTTTTCTGCAGGACTTAGTATCACTGGCAAACAGTAACATCTGGGGCGTGATGGTAAATAAAAGTATTTTCAAATGCATGATTTTAAAACAGAAAAATATCTCTCTGCTTTGTTAGTCATAAACTCCATGCAGTTTCTCCATGCTGCGCATCTGAATGAACATAGGGAACAGAACAATGCTCATTGAAACATGCCAAATTAATTCTACTCCAGAATTTTGCTTCTGCAAGCAAGAAACTAGGTGGGGGATGTCTACAAATCTTCTTTCCTTGATTTTTATTGGCTTTGCATATCCCACAGCAAACAGTAATAGCAGCAGAACTTTATTTTTCAAGTGTCTAATGGAGGAGAAGAACTAGTCTCGCTTTCTTGTCCTGACAAAGCAGAGTTCAATAGGTGAATAACTGGCATAAATACATACAAGATACAGATTTTTAGACTTTTCAGGATTCATAACTATAAAGTGTTGGAACACCAGTAAATGATTTAAGAGCCTGTTTGGATTATGCATCTTTATGTACTGAAATTTAAATCAAGTATAATAGCGTATCCCCTCCTCTCTTCTCCAGTCCTACAAAACCCACACACAGCCCTGTCTTAGAGACAAGATACAGGCTTTGGGTATCCTTCAGCCTATAAAGAACATAGGATATGTGCACAGTTTCCTTGCTGGCAATAATTTTTAGAACTGTGTGATAGACATGTATGCACAACAATTATGGCGTGTATCACTCCCTCCTGATGTCTGCCACTCACTGGGACAATAAGAGAAGTGAGAATTTTTTCTTGAAAACAACTTTAGTTTTCACTTCAGGGCAAGGAGAGACAGATTTGATCTGGCAAATTTTGATTGTTTCCATGTAGGGAGTTTAGCTTGTCCAAGAACACCGAAGCAGACCTAAATCACCTTATTCAAGTAAAAGACCATCTTAAAACTTGAGATCCAGATTTAGAGCTCCTGCTCACTAAGAATACTATGCTGGCACCCAGAGGTACCATAGCGGTACTCCAAACTGGACACAACTTGACTTCTGAGCTGAAGCAACTTTTTATTATGCTGATTTAACAGGAAAAGCTGAGAAGCCAAACTCATGCACGTTGTCAGCTTCTTCCACTCCTCCCTCTTCATTTCAGTCAACTTCATACACAAACTAAATTTAATCAACAAAATTCACAAGATTTCTTCCCTACTTTAGTATCTCTTACTTTTGCTACCTCCTACTTAAGAGTTTACCCCAAAACCACAGTGCTTTCCTTCTAAAAAGTCCCTCTCTATAGACAATCTTACAAGGTCTCAGAAGACATAACAGCAATTCATCACTTAGGCTCACTACTCTTGAACATAAATCACCTGCAGGTGGCCAGGAAGCTTATTTCCCAAGAACCTACTGGTATCACACCATGAACAGCCTTAAGACCACGATATCTAATATATCCAACCAAGGAGGGAAATAGACATTTTGTACAAGTCTAGTTTATTTTTAAAGAGTCAACAGAAGACATGACTTGAAGCGGTTAAGAAAAACATTGAAATATAAACATTTTCCCCTGCTGCTGAGCGGAAGTGCTATAAGCTGCTGAGGCTTTGCACAGACTCTCCATATGTTAACAATGTTCACGTCACTGTTGAGGGGAGGAGGGTGGATATTGGCTGCCATGGATGAACTATTTCATGGTACAAGCCCAAGCCTGGTGTGCCTGAAAACACTGTGAGACTGTGAGCTATACAGTGCATCCATGTATAGACAGCTTTATTCATCCCCAGAGTTTATTGCCCCCACCCCACCCCCAGCTCCCTTTCAGGTCCATGGCTCAGAATGCTAATTGCCCAGCTTTTGTTTTGGGCTGGCTGACTGGCTGTCAAGCCAATTCTATTGCCTACTTGACAAATGAGCTCTTTTGCCTCCCTGCAAAGGCTGTGAGGAAGGCCACAAGACTGGATATTGTGCTTTTCTTCTTCACAAGAAAGTTTAAAGGGGAGAATTCAAGCCAACTTAGTGAAAAAAAGAGAAACTAGGCACCAAATCCACAAATCTGTCCCAAACTGGTTTTAACCAGCAGCCACTGGGACTCCTGTGAATGAAGTGTGGATTATTTCTTCACATCCTACAGTTTTAATGTGGCCTGGAACACTATCTTTTTACTTTGAAGAAATTCTGTGAAGCAACAAAAGTATATAAAAGTTGATGGCCAGGCTATAAAACCACATAGCTGAATATAAAACCACACAATTCAAAACAGAAGTTAATCAAAATCCTCCCTACCACCAATGCAGTTTACAGTAGGAGTCCTGAAGACCTACTCCTGCAAAAAAAAACCCTTACAAATTTACACTTTATACAACAGCAGTGTCAAGTTCAACTTCGATAAAGTCAAGTTCACTGGAGCAGCAGCAAATCTTCACAGAACGGCCAAGGCCACCTGGCCACCTAGCTCTGGCTGCCTAGAACCATGTCCTGATTGCTTTGGAAAAATCTCCAAAGACAGAGACTTCATTCAAATCATCTCTGGGTGCACTGTGCCAGTGCTTGGTCATCCTCACATTATAAAAAAGAGGTGTTCCCTGATGTTCAGGGGAAACACCACCTGTGTTTAATTTTATGGCCATTGCCTTTGTCACTGGCACCACTGAAAACAGCCTGGCTCCATTCTCTTTGCACTCCTCAAGGTATTTCCATACATTAAGATTCCCCAAGCCTACTCTTCTCTGGACTAAACAGTCCCAGTTGTCTCAGCTTTTCTTGGTAGGAGAGATGCCCCAGTCCCTTAATCATCCATGCAGCCCTTTGCTGGATTCTCCAGTATGTCAGCATCCCTCTTGGACTGGGGAGCCCAGAACTGGCCTAGGTGTGGCCTCAGCAGTGCTGAATAGAGGGGAAGAATTCCCTCCCTCAACTTGTTGGCAACACTCCTAGTACAGGCCAGGACGCATTAGCCTTCTTTGTCACAAGGACACAGTGCTGGCTCATGGTTTGACTTTGTGTACGCCAGGACCCCCAGGTCCTTCTGTGACAAGCTGCTTTGTTGTCGTATGCTGTACCATTGCAACAGCCCATAATGCCTAAGGGATATCCATCCAAGCCCTAGGCAAGCAGCAGCCTAGCTAGAGAAGTGCTTTTCAGCTACGTTACAGATCTCTCAAGCCCTGGGCTTCACCGCCTTGGCTTTTGTCTTCAACTCCTCATCAGCAGTAAGAACAACTCTGCCTGGGATCTAACTGATCTGCCCCCACTACATAACACAGGGCCTACGAGGACCTGGAACTTGATCCTGCTGACAGCAGCTTTTGGCCACTGCCTGTCCTCTAAAGAGCTGAGTGAAATAAAGGACTCGAACTGGTTTGACATAAGTCAATTTTTCCATAGTTCTTCTACAAAACTCAAATCTGTCAGCGCTCAAGAGCTCTGCAGTTCAGCTATACTTATACAGCACTTTGATTGTTACAACCATGAACTGAAATTAGCCATACTAAGCACTGCAGAACACAACAGTTAAAGAAGCTGGGGAAACATGCTCATTTTTCAAGGAAAAACCCGTGCTTTAAACCAATAAACAGTATTTTATTTTACTTGTTAATTAAAAAAAAATTCTAAAAAACCTACTACTTATGGAGCCTGAGTTAATGCATATTAAAATGTGGTGGATTTATTTGCCTGTCTTAAAACAACACGGCATTTTCTCCCACTTTCAGAATCTGATTAAAAACTGTTTAAGATGACTTGATAACAGATGTCCAAATCTCAAGTAAAAACTCAAGCTCTGGCTTCTGGTTAGTAGTAGTTATGAATTGAATGCATTTTCCCTAGGAAAGGGTACATGCTTTCCCATACAGAAAATACGAAAACCCTAACAAGCCAGGATTCCACCAGAACGCCTTCTAGCTGTTAAGACTGGCATACGTTAGACTTCAAACACTATAGTTGTTTTCCCTTTACCTGCTCATTCACTCCAAAGAGGAACCATTTGTGTTACCTACTGTAATGATACAAAAATGTTCAAATCTCATCTGTAAAGCCATTCCCAAACAATCCGGTTCTCTAAGGTTAGACATAGGTACAAGCTCTGAGAGTATGCTCAGAGTAGTAAATAAAACGTGTTTTTACATCTTTGCGAAACAAAAGAAGCCCCAGCACCTCTTTCTAAGCCTATTTGAGCTACCCAAAATCAGTATCATATGGTATGTAAACAAACATATACGTCTATATAGCTGCATACAGTGTGAGTTAATTAATATCCCATCACTGTTTGTAATGACGTGCCTCCAAGGCACACACACAGAGCAATCAGAATGTAAGTTAACAACTCAAAATTTGTCCTGAATTTTTTAGAGGCAGAAATCCGGAGCTTCCAAATGTGTTATTTGTTCTGCTGCAAGCACCAGTTATTATGCCTTAAGTGAAGATCAATTTATAACTTACTCAGTGTTTTCCATTAAAAGAAGAAAAACCTATTATGTAACTGAACAACACAGCACCACTGTTAATAGCCAGATTTTATTATTTTCAATCTTTTAAACAAAGAAGAAAAGGAAATTCTGGCTTTAATTTTAGCTATTGTCTTTCAGCAAGCCAAACTCTTCATCCAGTAACCCAAGACATACTGACTTGTTTTGTATATTATGCCTTGATATTTTATCTTCTTCCCACCTTCTGCAGCAAGCAAACTAAAAATCAGGCTCTGGTTCAGAAATGATTTCTCTTTCCCTGCCCGCTCAACCCACACACACGTACTTCCCATTTCAAGGCTGATTTTAGAGTCTTGCAAAAGAGGGTGTTCTAGTGGCCAGTTTCATTTGCACAAGAAAAAACAACAGTTCTGCCTCAGGTTTGCATTGGTTTAGAGAGTTCATCCCGCCTTTCAGTTTTTTGGGTTTGTTTTTTTAAGAGGAACAGCAATTAACATGCTATGTTAAGGCAAAGCCCAGCAGGGTGTTTTTCAGGAAGCTGCCTTCTAAGACAGGCAGGCTCCGCTCCATTCCTGGGGACACACTGCCCAGGCTGCCCCAGCAGGGTGTTCTGGTATCTCAGCTGCAGTCTGAGTGCGCAGGGATTCAAACGGTTATTTCACGGGCAAGTGTCGGCCACCAGTTTTTGCCAAGGTATTCTTGGGAAAGATGCCAACAATGTTCCTCTAGGTGACCCAAGCTAAGGTTTTATCTGACAGAGAGGCTTGATTTTGTTTCAGTAGAAACTGTGTGTGATCGCAAAATATGCAGCATTGTTACTGTTTCAATATTTCAACAGAGTGATAAAGAGGAAAAACAAAGTTTGGTGCTACATTCAACTTACCTTTTCATTCCATGCCCACAATCCAATCCCAAGAAATGCTATGCCAAGGAACTAAAGGAAATGAAAAAAAGAGCAGGAATTAGAAATTTGTGGTGGGTTTTGTCTGGTTTTGGTTTTTTTTTTAAAAGATACATATTGACTCATCCTCTCTGTTGGATAATAAGTTTATCAGGACTGAGGGGCACTCAGTGAGAATTTCACAATATGTATCTAGTTTATTTTACAATTCAACTATTCTAAGTCGAAGAATTTAAAACTTGCACAACTCAGGGATGTTCCACATAGGAACAGTAGGTGCAACAGGTGTCACTTTATCAATACCGAGCAAGCAAGGTTCTTTTTGAGTTTGTCGGACTCAAAGCAAACTCCACAGTCCAGCAACACTTTTGTTTGCTATTTTACTATTGCATCATCACTGCCTGCACAAAGCAACTGCCCTCGCAGCCCTCTCCCAGTGAGAAAGTGATTAAAAAAATCCTAAATACACATTTGTTATCAGTTTTAGCAATGTTGTCCACATAAAATGACCCATCATTTCTGAGGGCAAAAAATAATTAAAATAACACTGGTCTGAAAGACTAAGAGTTTTTAACAGGCCTGGAGGCAACATTTTATAACTTTTCTGATACTGACTGTTTCATAAAGGAAGTTACATTCCCCTTCTCCTCCAAAGGATTCAACCACACCAAACTCAAGAGGCAGTCTTCCCCCACAATAGAAAAAGGAACACCATCTTTGATATAGTTATATCCCTGTGTTCTCCACTCCACTGAATAATTTAAAGTGCATAATCTCCCTCCAAATCTACAGGGATTCCATACAAAAGCTACACTAATGATCAGTGAAACAAGCAAAACGGGCAGAATAAGCACTCCATCTCCCGACATCATTATTGCATATTTGGCACAATACAGTATCAATCACATAAAATGTTTAAAAAACATTTAGTAGATGTCTGAGCACATCTCTAAATGTCCATCTGTCCAACTTGCATATCTGATTTTAGAAGTGCCAGCTAAAAATAAAACTATGTTCACTGTAGTTTCAGGGCATGCAATAAAATGTTGCTCAAACATAAAACTGGTTTTCATTTCTCCACACTGCACACTGTACAGATGTATTTTGGCACATAAATCCCCATTATCTTAAGATCTGTGTAAACAGTTAAGTGTCCTAATGATTTCTCTTTTGCAAACAGGACAAAAGTGTTTTTCTGCTGAAAAGTGGGAGGCGGCAGGAATATAAACTTTAAAACCTTTCCCAGAAGTGATTTCAACAGTTTCAAACAAAGATTCCTTCTTCCTTATATGCACTTTTTTTGAAGTGGCAATTTTAGCTTTGTATTACAAGCATATCTGTAAAGCATAACCCATTATCAAGCAGAATCTGCTTGCTACAATGCCCTGAAGTTCCCCAACACCCCTTGCATTTCTGTAACTTTCTCCTCCAAGTGTGCTCTGACAGCTACCCAAAGCACCATGCATACTGGGAATGAAACTTTTCCTTTTTGACTTGAAGAGTCATGACAGTAAATTTAAACAATACTACAAGTCAGCATCCTTCAAAGGAAACTGTTGCAGGCCTGGCTGCATTTTAACAAAAGATAAATGGAATTTTTTCCTAGATGGAAAGCAGGACTGCTGGTCAAGAAAGTCTTATTTCAACAGCCTTAATTATTTATAAAATACAAGACGTGGATTTGAGAAAATCAGTACAGCCTCTTGTGATACACCACAAAAAAGGCAAAAAAAGGTCATCTCACCTGTATCAAGACTGCTTTCTTATGGTTATAAAGCCTGCCAAAAGATTGTGTGTAATCATCCTGATTGCAGTGACTATTTGAAACTTGAGATAAAACTGTTCAAAATTCCAAACCTCTCTCAGACAAATGCAGCTCTTTTTTGCAGTAACGGGCTCCTTTCCTTCTTTCCTACACAGCCAAAGGTACCACGGTTGAAGGAACAAAGTTGAAGGAGTGAGGGGGGGAAAAGCTATATATTATAAAAATCCATATGTTGCATTTGGAAGTGGCAACTTGTTATTCATAAAGGGGCACAAAACATTATGTTCTGTGAACAGGTTAATATGGTCTTGAACAGAACAAACATAGAAAACTAGAATGGAAGTATTTGATCAGTGCACATGCATGTAACTTTACAGCGACACAGACCAGCTGCAGGTCTGGCCCAGCTTCACTGACTTTATATAAATTTAATCCAGCCAAGCACCCTGATCCTTCACCAGAACTTGAGACTTAAGGATAAGATTACCTCATGGGTTGAAAAAGGTGACTTAGAGTAAACTACACAGGTCTCAAGCCAGGCTGACCTCATCCCCGTTTACAGACTGGGTGATCAGACTGTACTGTGCTAAACTGAAGCACCTAAAAAAACAAGGTTGTCTAGCTTCTGTCAAGAAAAAACAGAAAACTCAGTTCTCAAAATTTTCAAGATGATAAGAAAACTACATGCTGCTCAGTCCTCTTCATATCCTAAACCAGAAATGCTTTCTTGAGCAGATGAGGAACAACGAGCAAGATCCATTAGGAGAAAAAAATTCAGAATGGAATCATGAACTCTATCACAGGATACTGTGGAAATCAAAAGCTTAATGACATTCAGAAAAAAAAAAATTAGATCATTAACAGATGGCCCATAGCTATTGAAATGTGATTCTGGTGCAGCTTCTGGCTCAGAAAGTTTTTACACTGCCGCTCATTGGGAGATTGCAATCAGAAGATTGCTGCATGCATGCTTTGTTGGTCAAATGCCTCCTGTCTTGCAGAATCTTTACTTGTTCTACTTGAGACAAAATACAGAGGCAGGCAGCACTGACCCAAGCCCCTACAGTGATGCCCCAGGAAAGGCCCACCTTTGCACAAACCCAGCCTGCCATGGGGATAAAGCACACAGGAATGCTCTCTGTAACCCCCACCGGCAGAAAACAGATGTTCGTGAGAAGACTTACACCTCTCACCAGGATTAACTTTGGATTTTCTTGACAGTTATGAAAAAAACTCCTGCACAGCCTAAAAATATTTGGAAGTCATTCCAATGAGCAATAAAAAGGTGGAAGTTTACCGCATTATCAACAAAACACTTTACAGAGGAAAAAGTCTCAATTCTCCACAGACATCTAGTAAGACCATCTGGCCTAACTATAAATGGTCACTGCTGCAGAGCATGTAAAATCTCGATTTCCTTTTTTTCTTTCTTTTTTTTATACAATAATTCGCAGGAGACTATTAAAACATTTCTCTGGAGCATCAGCCTTACAAAAAAAAAATTTCATAGTAGTACTTTCTCAGCCACAAGTTTTCTATTTGCAAACAAGCCCCAAATGTTTTCGTACTTCTCCTCTATAAAGATTAAATGTATTTAAAAGTAGAAGGTGCAGCAGTACGTGCACTGTTACCCTGTTTGTAAAATTCACATGCAGTTTCCCGAAGTGAACTGATCAGCATTTCAAGCTGCACGTATTTTATTACCAGTCTTGCCTGCATGGAGGAAAATGGTTCTTTTCTGGTAGGGGTGCACTATCACACAGTACAGCATCGCATTTAAAGGCTATTGGGGCAAACTAACAAAAAGGCCACAAAACCTTTGAGAGGCACTTAATCATAGAGTGACAAGCGATTACTCCACATACTGAATTTTTCACCTCAGCTGACATTCTTAAGTAACTTGGCACCAGTTTCCAACCAAAAGGGCAACAGCAGCAGGCCGAGCAGTAAGAGGTTGGTTAATGTGCCACACGCATAAACCAGTGTATGTTCAAGTGTGGTCACATTAAAGACTTGTGAGAGGTGGAAGTCTAGTGCAGGCACCTGACTTCGCCTTCCTTGTGGCAACACAAACACACCAGCCGAAGCCTGCCAAAACTGTCAGAGTTCAGAACCAGAGCTTTCTTGCTATAGCTTTTCTGGTTTGTTGGGGTGGGGGTGTAGGGGGAGGGGTGTTTGAGCCCTATCTTTTTGCAGTGTGAAAAACTCCAAGCTGCCCTTCCTTTGAGGTGCCACAAGAACTTTGTGCACGGTGTTAGCAAGGAGACTACCAGGATTCCTACGGGCACTTCGGTGTTTCCTCCATGCCAGTGTGCTGTAGGTTATTCACTGAGCAAGACTTCCTGCTGTGGGATTCAAGTAGCACAGAACACAAGGTACAGGATTTTACCGACAGCGCAGCGGCCATCAGGACAACATGAAATACAGCATTTCACATCCTGAAATGCAGTCAGGAAAACACAGGACTTCTGAGCTTTGTACATATATAAAGCAGCGCTGACAAGCTCCTAACTGAACTCCAAAACCCCAAATGGACAATTTTTCCCAAAGAACTTCCTCTGCAGCAGTGTGTGCTCAGACTCACTCAGTTATTTTAGCTGCGATACTCTCTGCTTCTTTAAAGTACTTTATGCTAAATCAGTCGTTTTGCTTTTTAAGCCAGGGCAAAAAATGAGCTTAATGTGCGTGTCAGTTTTTGTCTGTGTCAAAAAAGGATTTTGTTGTTGGTTTCATCACTTGTTTGTTTGTTAGTAGCTCTGACAGAGAAAGAGCACCAAACCAGAAATCAAAATGAAGTTTCACACAGTTTTCTTCTCTCCTTCATGCCACTGATGTGTACTCTGCTTAAAATATGTCACTTAACGTTCTTTCAAGCAGAGCAGATAGGACATCCTCTCAACTCTACAGCTTTCACCTGAACCAGTATCATGTGGAATGAAAGTACCAGAAGCCTGTTCTTATTTCTTTTTCCATATGCCCCAGTTTCAATGACTTTTCCATTCTCAACATAAATTGTTAATGCGTTTCATTTTCTCATGGCTAAAAAAGCATGCTGATGAAAGGAGAGGCAAACTGCTCAAAGCACATCTATACATTTACAAAAATATGCTAATGCTTACAAAGAATGCTTCCTCCTAAAGCCCATTTCTTATTTGCCTTGAGATTAGCAGCAAGGAAACTCCACGTACTACAGCCAGTGAATGAAGGTGCTGATGAAGATGCTGCGTAGGTGACTAATTACCATTTTAGTTCATGGCTACATTCAGACAGAGAATACAAGATGTCAAACCTATTTCCATTTTACGTGCAGCCTCTAAAAAACATTAAACTATATTTCACAGATAACTGTCTTGTTAAAATCTTCTCCCTCTCAACACAAAACCCACACACGTGGAATTTAAAAAAAAAAAAAAAAAAATCCCAGTTTCCACACATTTTTCTCAGCTAAATCGGAGTCTTGACTGATTTTTACAGAATTATCCAAAGGAGAAAAACAGACCTGAGAACACAATGAGAAAAGCTGCCTGCTCCATCCAGCAGGATCCTTTGCTTGATGTTTTCTAATGAAAAATTAAGCACACGCGACCCCAGTTTTCAGCACAAGACACGATGGCTGTTAATGCATGTTTTGTTGTCACCAGTATGGGGTTTTCCGTTTTGTCTGACAAGAAAGCAAAACATATATATACATATACATTCCCCACAATGCAGAGTCAATTGCCATCGGTTTCTCACTGTCTTTTCCAGTGCTTTAATTGCAAAAGCAAGACATCTGCTTTCTGTTACTGTTGCTCTATGTATTTACTTTATTGCTTTCTGGTGGTGCAATTGTAGGCACTGCCAATCAGCTTGGAGCAAGAGCCCCTTAAGACTGAAGTCCCTCTCCTCTTTTCCATAGAAATTGGTACTTTGGAAAACAGAAAAAGCAGAATGAATTATGCCCTATTTCCCCTGCTCCAACTTCTGAACAACTCCCCTCAAGCCTCGACAAAATAAATTTACCTCTTTTCAAATGCACACTGAGACTCTTCAAACTCAGGTCCTGATGTCTAAAGAAAATACTTTATTTGGAGCAGATTTATTTTAAAGCACAAAAAACTTAAACATATCAGTCACTTTGTAAAATTCTTCAATAAAAGCTTTTAGGAGATTAACATTTTTGTTTCTATGAGATCTAGCTCATTTCCTAAAACCAGTACCTTTTTTCCCCCATACAAAAATCAAAGACCGTTAAGGTAAATACCACTACAACACAGAAATATTTTAAAAGCCTACAGAGCTGAAGTAACAAGGTATCTCTATTCACTGTCACCTTGGTACACTCATCTCACATGGATCCCACCCTTACTACTCTCTATTGGAATTTGTTTCACCACACTCTCTCTCTGCTCTCGAGCCCAAAAGACTTTGCAAAAAGACTGAGAAATTCTGCTGCACACACCTTTCCAAGTATCTCTTCCCTGCCTTCACTTCTGAACTACAGTAAGTGCTACATGTCCTGCTTTTCCTATCCACCCTTGCTCTCATCAATACCATCCCATCTCTAGCTCAGTCCACTGCAGCATCCATGACTGAAGTCAGTTTCTATTTGCAAAATGCTCCAAAAATTATGTAAGTGGTGCTGTATCAGCATATATAAACAGTATGGGCTTAAAATATAAACACATGCAGTAGAAAAGTGTAAAATAAAAATAAGATAATCAGGAAAAAACCCTAAACCTGAATTTGACGTCCTCTATCAGTACACTCATCATTTCTCTTAGGCAGTTTGACAATGCAAAGACATAGAAGTCTTCTCATGCTGGCATGCAAGTCAAGAAAAGGTGTAAGGGCAACGAATGCATGTTTTTCTTCAAGCCAGGGTGAAGGCAAAAGGTCTGGAAGCAGAATTGCAAATGGGTCATTTTCAAGGTCTGATTCGCTGCCCAGGGTTAGCAGCTTCCAGCCCCCAAGAGCAGCTAGACCTCTTCTGACTGTCTTCTTCCTGCTGCTGTGCCCATCTTATTCACCCCAAACCACCCCACCAGAGCTTCAGACCATTTAGGTGCATCACCACCACGAGTCTTCATGTTCTTTTCCTGAAGCCACTGTTCCACTAACATTTTGAAAAAACAAAACACCACACCCACAAAAAAACAGAGAATACATTACAGTCTCATCAGGAAACTGATACACAAGTGCTCACTTATTTCAGTTGCAAGCAGTACAGTTGTAACATCTAATTCAGGCATTCGATACCGCAAACAGAAACTATCCGAGCTAGTCTTTTTCCCTAGTAACAAATCAGCAATTACATTGCCCACACGATTGATTGAACAGCTGAGAACATGAAGAGTGCAGAGCCAGGAAACACAAACAGGTTGGCTTGTCAACACAGCAGGATACTCTGGATACTCAGCATTTCCTTTTGGGAGAGCAGTCTCAGCTCCTAGCTATGCTTGTAGGCTACAGAGAGGGAGTCCCAAAATCCTCTATCCCAGCTACACAAGCTGCCACGTCCCAGGCTGTCTCATAGGAGATTCGCTCTCAGGGATTTCACAGGATATTCAAATGTCAGAGATTTGCTCTCTTCGCTTGGCAGAGAAGCAAACACGTGGAGGATGAGCGAGGAATGAGAAGACTGAAGCAGTGTGGACAGAGAGGCAACTGAACACCACCAGCTTTAGAGACAAACTTGAGCCAAACAATTTCAACTTGCTCTCCTTCTACTTAAAAAAGGAAAAACCAACCAGCACAGAAAAGAGCGAGCATCAAGCAAATGGTGAATACACCCCCAGAATGCAAGTGCACACAGAACTTTTCCTAGCAAAATCCTCAATAGCTTTATTGCCTCCTCCCTCCACCAAATGCTCATTCCTGGTTCTCTTTCTAGGGTCCCCCACAGGAGGATGTTCAAAACCATTTACAAAGAAACTGGTACCACATATATGAAGAAATCATAGCTTGAAAAGATAGGAAGTGAGTCAATGCAATTTAATAACATGCCAGAAGCCAAGTTCAGCTGTCCAAAATTCTGAGCCTGATACGATGTGATTGTATAGTTTATCACACTCCTCCCCTGATCAAATCTGACTCAGAGCTATAAATTCTATAACAGCAAATGCCCATATGTACGGCATATGTTAATACATGAAATAAATCAACTTCTAATAGCTACAACACCAAGTGTGCGGGGATGCAGGAGAAAAGCAGACACCAGAAGTGCTGTTGTAGGTTTTTTAAGAGTTGACAGCCTAGCAGCAATTCACTTTACAAAGGTGCAGCCAAGATGTACAGAGGCCAGCAGTACTTTGTCAACACAAACAAAAACAGAACCTCA
The DNA here is from genome assembly GCA_013397845.1 of Melanocharis versteri. Classification (NCBI taxonomy): domain Eukaryota; kingdom Metazoa; phylum Chordata; class Aves; order Passeriformes; family Melanocharitidae; genus Melanocharis; species Melanocharis versteri. The sequence continues at coordinate 1,431,523 of VZTG01001077.1, forward strand.
AAAGTTACACCTGTGCATAACTTGGTTTGTCAGAGAGATGCAGGGGAAAAAAATAAAGCCAAATTTCTAATACCCACGCACAATTACTATCAGCAATTCAGACGCACAAAGCCAAATTACAAGACACATGTTGTGTAAATACTGACCAAAATTGTTCGTCACTTTGCACTTTGTAGTCATTGCAAGAGAGGGAAATGTCTCTGAACAGAGTAGTATTTTTAGTCAATGTCAGTATTTCCTGTGTGTTATACTAACTGCCTAGAACTAAAAAATTCAGATTATGTATGATGAATGGTTCTACAGACCTCTGAGTGCGGCTTCCAAAGGCACCAGAGGTCTGCTGACCACAGCCTTGAAAAATTCTTTTCCAGCAATAAGGTAATTCAGCTCTGCATTTTGTCTTGCAGTGTATTGTTTCTTTCTAATTCTAGAGGTTACTGTACATAGATTAAACAAGACTATTCACCAAATTAAGCTATATTTTAATTATGACGACATTAACTCATGCTTTATTATCTATATTTATACTACAAGACATCTTTCTAATTTCCAATAAAAGTAAAATATGCAGGGATTCACATCAATTTGTCCTCTCTGCAATAGCACACTTTGCAGGGAAAAGTAAACAAAACTGTGATTTGAATTTCTTCTCAAACACAAGTGACATGGAACAAACTGGAGGCAACAAATGGTCACAGTGCTGTTTACCTGAGGGGTTTGCTCCTAGACAAAAGTTCCACAGTTTGGCAGTAGAGAGGAAAAAAAAAAAGAAAAAAAAAAGCAGCTACAAAACAGCTGCTTGTCTAAATGAAACAGACTGCTGATCCTTTGTCTGGTTTGCAGACAGCACCAAAAGTACCTCTATTATTTGTCATTCTCAAACGAGGTGTCGGGGGCTTGACTAAACACGCAGACAAAATCCTCTTCACTCCTGTTAAGATGCCCCTTCAAATCACAATTGTTTAATGTGACACAGCAGCCTGGGGTGGCTCTGCTGATGACACCTTTGCTGGACTCGTGCTGAAGATACAAATACAACGCTATCACTGCAATTTCATTTGAGGGTTAAACTTGCTTTAAGAATAAATGCATTGAGGAAACAGAACTACACTGGAAGATTTCCAGTTCACTATGACAGAGCCTACTCTTCTCACATCATTCAGCTCAGCCAACACTACGAGCAGTATCATCTACATCACATTAAATGCTCATTTGCAAGTGCAAACTTTTATTCCCAATTTTATATTATTTGAACTACATTATTTCCACAAACTATAGTTGCTGAAGAATCCACCAGCTTACTTACTGTTTGCACAAACCTTCTCTGCTTTGCACAAACACTAATAGCTGATTCCTCCACCAACACCTAGCAGTAAAACAAGGACTAGAAAACGTCTTTGAGGGATCTGGAAATGCAATCGTAGTACATGCAGATGGCTCCCTAAGAGAAAAGCTATAAAAAGCAAGTGACTAAGACCCTTGTGCTGCAAAACTGTGCTCTTGCAGTCAGTCAATCTTTGCCTACCACTCTTTCAAAACAACACCCCAACAACAAATACCACCAAAAAAAATCCCCTACAATTGTGCACGGAGGACTGGATTTGATTTGACTTCATGCACTCACCCATCACTTCAACGTAGTCCAGCAACTGCTACTCTTCATTACATACGAGAAGTTTCTTTCTTTCTGCTCAGCCCCAGAAGGGTTTCAAGGCACCAGGTATATGAGCAGCACAAAGCAGCCATTTAATCATAAAAATATGAATACTGGGTAAGTTTCCATGCCCAGCTGGACATTGTTATAAAATCGAATAAAAGAAAGCATTTATTTTTTACTATTGAGTGCAGCAGTAAAACTCATTTAAAAACTTTAGCTGTTTCCCATGGAACAGACACCCTGCACAGAATCTCAGAAGGGACATCTGCAATCCACAGACTCTCAACTCCAGCCTTCCAGGCAAAACCCACTACAATTGGCTTGATCAACTGGAAGGTAACACGATTTTCTAGAGCTCTGCCTTTAAGACTCCCACAGAATCTTGTTGGAATAGTGATGCTTTGGGCACGTTACACAATAGCAACGCGTTAGGGCAAGCAAACCTCTGTCAGATTGAGGGGCTCAGAAAGCCTCCTGACCACCCTGACAGAAGATTTCGCAGCACCAATATTACAGTCAAGGATAGAAAGAGATCAAGAAATGCATGCTCTAACAAACCTGGGCAAGGGCAAAAGCACCAGCCAGGACATTTCCTTAACTTTGCTTAAAAGGCTTCATGTTCTAAAGTACAACCCCACACTACAGATAATCCTATCTATTAGCTAACGGACAATTCTAACGAGGCACTTCTACAGCAAAGAAGGTGTATCTCAGCCGCTAACCGGAGACATTTAATTCCTGCTAAAAACCCCAATGTCAAGAGGGTACCCTGGCAGAGGAAGGGTAAAAACTTGAGCATAAAGGAGGACATGCACAGCATCAAACTGCTAAATCAATTTTGACACCTCTCTGCCTACACTGCAACTTCAATCCACGCTAGAAGAGAAAATAAACATGTTGCAACACAAAATTGCAAGCACAACACTACATAGAAACACAACTTATTTGGTTTTTTCCCTTATCTGAAAAATAATGCTTAAGTTTTACCCAAAGTTAATAGTGACAGTTTCACTTTTCAGCCACTAACCGTGACAAACACACAAGCAACAGGAAAGGATTCAACTTGAAAGGCATGTTTTCCCAGAGAAGCGTTTGGAAAGGAAACCACTCTTAAGATAGCTTCTCCTGCTTTTCAGCCCTGCTTTTGTTTAAGTGCAAGTATATTTGGAAGCTGATTCTAAATTTGAGAAGTAAATGCAAACAGAACAAAATAAAATTTAACTGAGCAAGGAAAAGCAATATCAAACACATTTTTCCTGTTTTTCAATAATTCCATTTACCGAACGTCTTTGAAGCAACTGAAACTATTCGTACATTGATAAACATGCCCAGGAAAGTCCAGAATGCTCTGCTTGCCTTCTCTTCCATTTCTAAACACTTCAGCCTAGAAAATTTCCCCATTAACCTCTGCTGTTATTCATCCACTACAAGGACACTAGAAACCTTTCAGCGCACGAATTATTTTCTTTTAATTGTATTTGCATACTTTAAGATATTTCTTTATTTCAGCTGAAACATTAGGAGACAGAAAGAGACCTTTAAATCTGGTCCCCACCTTTTGCACCAACACTGCAATTAACCCTGCACTGGGCTACCCAGATACAGTGTAAGAGAAGAGGTCTTCAACAACACACAGCTGAACCAGCTGTGACCACGACTGTGGAGCTATCAGCAAGAATCTTCCCTGGTACTCATGTCCTTTCCTTCACACAGTGAAGAAAGGTGATCACAAACAAAGCGGAACAGTAGGAGGGCTGAACATATGGGACATACAGATGGAATGAAATTTAACAATCCAAACACAGTGTCATATACTTAAAGACTAAGAAAATATCTGCTATAAGCTGAAAATTTATTCACTGGAAACACAACAGAAGACAGCCTTGAAATTGCATGCATCAATCTGTGAGCTAGCAAGTTGATGGAACACAGAAAGAGAAAATACTTGACATTTAATAAAACATTCTCAGAAAGAACGTAACTGCTTTCTGTAAGTTTCCCTCACTTCCATTATCTCTGCAAAGATCCAAAATGGCCAGCACCACCAACACAGCTGTAGCCCGTTAAATGTTTGTGGGCCCTTCTTTCAAGTGTCACAGTGCCACTGGCAGTGCCCAACTGTAGGAGTTACAGCATATGGATTACAACTCCCATAGGAGACCCCACTGCACCCCATCAACACTCTCCAACGAAACTGGGTTCTCGAGATTTTTGTACATGGACTCATAATACTTCCTAAGTGGCTGGGCATGTCCGCATAAAACTGCACCTTCATGAACTACACCTCGAGCTAAACAACACCTGGGAGACAAGGCAGCCCAAAGAGTGTAGACTTAAATGCAAACACACAAACAGAAGCATACAAGATTACACCCCCTAACTCTTTAGAGTGACAGGGTGTTTCTATCAGGGAATACGTCTTCAACAGCTCCTTCTGCGACTGCTAAACTCCTGGTCTCCCTGGTAAATCATCAGGCTTGCGTCACACAAACAGCAAGAGGGTTTTCTAGGACCACCCCACAATTGCTTTGCTCCACAGTCACTCTCACTCATTCAACCACCCATGGTTAGCCCTTCCCACCTGCCGTGAAAGCACAACACACTGTTTCCAGCGTGGGGTGCGGTTCCCCAGTCCATCCCATTTCGATGTGTCTGCACAAAATCACCACTTAGTTCCATGACATTTGGTACAGTGCTGACCCCTATTCACACACAGAAGGCATGAAAGGAGCCCAGTGTAGTGGAACTGCATTCCCGGCACGGCCGCGCTCTTCTGGCTGCCCTCACATGACCTCTGCTTGGTTTCTGCCACTGCCGAGCGGGCAGAGCACAAACAAGTGCAGGGTGGCGTGTCACAGCCTCTCTCTCTCGATGCACCGAATCGAGCAATCAGACTCTACAGCAGGCACCCTCGGGGCATTAAAAAGAGATAGCAAGGGGAACAGAGTGTGTGAAGACTGAGAGACACCACGGACTGCTTTTTGTCTCTCCTTCACTTAATCCGGTAATTAGCACCACCAGCTCTTGCCTCGGGCGGAGCAGAAGGAAAAGCCATGTATGAGTTGAAATGATACGTCCCAAATTAAGGAATGGGGTTGCTGCCCTGCCTGCCATTACAGTCAATATATATGATTTTTATGTAACCATGCAGGACAACAAATCCATCGATAGTTTTCTACATTGTCAGTGTGGTCTATCACCGACTTGCTTGGTGCTCCTACTCCTGCCTCTCCTACACAATTCCTATAAGACACGGATGTTTGAGGCTGTGCTACAGGAACTTACCAGCTCCAATTTGTACTATGTACAAGCCCCTGCACTCTCAACCAACATAATCACATTTCTGCACAAACAAAGAGCTTCTGATCAGCCATGAGGCCGTGTGGAGGCTGGAGCTGCGAAAGAAGCAGCAGAAGGAGAAAGCCCACACTCCGCAGCATTCCAGTGACTAAGAGAGATTAGATTTGTCTGCTGGCTGAGCTGTCTGTCCCCATAAGACACTGCATCTATTATTTATCTAAAGGCATGAAATACAACTAATTTTTTTAAATGTTTGAAAAAATTGCACGTTTTTAGTTCTCCAGGCAAAAGATGCACAACACTCAGGATATACAGACATACCAAATTGTGGCACAATTCTCTCTAGTTTGTTTCCCTTTTGACTTTAACACCAGCCAAGAACTACTAGAAGCTTTTGAAAATTCTCTCCATAACAATCACTAATGTCCACAGTGCCTGACTTAAGAGAAACAATTTATTATCAAACTTGCAGTTGAAGCTGAGGAGTGGACCAAAAAAATATAATGAGAAACCAGTAAACTCTCCTTAATTCTATTGCCATTAATTCACATCACAGAACCAGAAGGCTAAAAACAGTACCACTGTCTTTGAAGCCACCTGCTCCATCTCCTCATTAAATATTTCTTTATTTTAGAAAGAAAAAAATTAATGAGTGTCCACCAGCTTTACCAGATCTTCTATTCCTTAAAACTGCATGCAATCAGTCTTACAAATGAAATTGTTTTACTTCTTCATTTGAGAATAGCTACCTGTATTTTTGTATTCTCTCACAGTTTTTTTTTTTAAATGGTTATCCCCTTGCAAAATTAAGGCATCTTACAGATCACAGATTCCTCGGAGGGAAAAAAAAAAGATGCACCACGAATACAGATTCCCTTCTTTTCATCAACTGAAGGATTCCCTCAATTCTTGGCTCCCAGTAAACATGAAATAACTTCATCCAGTTTGAGTCCTAAGATATTCATAGATGCTTATTAAATACATCAATTTCTTTCTCAACAAATCTCACTGATCAATGTAACACAAACAGATCCTTTCTATTTCTGCCATGTGAATCAGCGGCAACTGGGAGCAAAACCAAAGACCCTAAGCTGCCTGAGAACGTGGCCTATACACTAGAGCAAACAACAGAGTCTTTTTTGGCTACTTCTCTATATTTCTATGCAGCCTTCCCGTAAGCCAGGAGTGAAAAGACTGGAGGTTTGCACCACAGTAAGGAGACAACTGCTCTGTGGGTCAATCCCCACTGACAGAAGTGGTGCAATTATGAGCTCAGCTTAAGCTCTGACATATACTTTCTACTTAATTCACTCTTCCAAATCCTGTCACCGAGGGCTTTCCAAGTAATCCAACCACCCAGTACTCCAGGTACACACAAGGCAGGCAGTACTACAGCTGATAAAATCACCCCAAATACAGGTACGTGTATACTGGCCACAAGCGAGCATTTAGAACTGTGGACAAAAGTTCTCCTCTGCAATGCACGGTCTTCTAGGGAAATGAGAGATATTAGTAAATGCAAAATTAGAACTTTGATATGTTTTTATAAAAATAAAATTTTTCATATTTACCAGAATATTTTTCTGGCTTTAAAAATCAAAATGTGATCAGACACTAACAAAAATACTACCTGGATCTCAGACTCTTCTACCCTTCCCATTTTTCCTTTATTTTCTTTAGAGTGTGTGGCTGTGAGTCCTTCCTAATAATTGTTCTGCAGTTAATCTTACAAATTGAGATTTTTACTCCTGCATTCAATGATGCTGAAAATTGCCTGTGTGAAGAAATCCCCTTGGAATTACACCAAAACTCCTGCTATTCTAAGCAGGTACAATGCACAGTATGGTGAACTGCACAGTAAGCATCCAGGTAAATCTTCATTAGCAAATACCTCATTTAATAACAAAAATTAAAATACCACCCTGCCATAACTTGCAAAACAAAACTGAAAATTTAATAAAGAAACCCTGAAAAATACAGTATCTGTTTGTAAAAGCTGATGAGGTGAGCTGTGCTCAATGATCTGCCCCAAGTCCTGCCTGACATCCGCCTGTCCCAAAGCAGCATCCTGGCTGTGCTTCGTTTTCAGAGATGGTGCACTTCAATAGTCTAAGTAATCAATGCAGCACAGTCCACCTCATGATTTAGAATTCTTTTTAAATGCATCCCTGCATGAAAATTTTCACTTTAGATTTTTTTAACTTGAATGTGCACCTTAGAAACGTCTTTGATTCACTGTAAAAAGATAACAATCCAGTAACATTGACATATTATCAAAGGCGATACAGTCTAACCAGCAGTCCCTCATTTGTCCCCGTTATGCCTTCAGGAACACCTTCTAACCAAACTGTATCATTTTTATCAGTCAAACTGTAGACAGACACCGAATTTTAATACTTTTGCATAAGGCCATCACCACTGATTCTGCATAGGAAAAAAGCTCCCTATGGAAGTAAAATTTCTTTCACCCCAAGAGTCGTCATCAGCTGTATTGTTCTACTGCAAAAGAGCTGCCAAAAAAATGTTTGTAAAGAAACAACCTCATGTCCCCATCACCTCTCCATTTAGACAAGAGCAAGAGCTTTGCTACAAGCGTCAGCAGTTTTTACACAAGACATCTGATCTACTTTTCAGTGAGTCCGCTTTGAACAAGCTGTGCGTCCTGCAGCACAGATAAATGCATTTCCATTGACTTTTCCTATCAGTTGTTCAATTCCATTCCACAAAAGCAAAGCTGCAACTTGGACACTAAGAAGGATCAAGAAGTGTTTATTCAATTAGCAAGGGGAATTCTCTGCTGAATTATTACTGGAGTGAATATTGTATATTCTTACATCAAATTACAAAAAATAGGACACACTTCGGAGAAATTGTATGGTATGTTTTTTTAATCCCATAGATTTTCCACAAAGAGTGATTGGGAGCAATAGCTTGAGATTGATGCCACTAAAGCAGAGATAAAGAAAAAAGAAACCAACACCGAGTTAGGGCAATGAGCTCTTTTACTGTATTTTAGAAGTCGCAGAAAAACAAATGTGGTATTTCTCCTGAGAAGTCTAACACCTAAAATTTAGTAATATTTCATTATATATCATTGTTTTTATTCTATCACTGAAATTGGTAACTCTGACAAGCCTTTTTACAAATTTACAGCTAAGATTCTGGCAAAATTTATATGAAAGACAAAACCACTAAGACAAGGAGTACAGCATCTAATTGATATGTTTGTCTGAACAAAGAACTAAAAGCAAGCCTTGTTTTGTATTTCCACGTTCAATTTAACATTTAGAATTTTAACATGTAGAATTTGCAATATCCAAAAGTTTTACCTATTCGTTTTAATTTGTAATCCTTTTCATTATTAAAATTTGATCTGTCTACCAAATTCAGCTAACTGGGGATTAGGCCAATAATTGTAAACATATTTCCCTTCAAAATAAGAGTAACACAGGCAGTAGAATTGCAGCAAGTCTAAACAATATGAGAAAAACGAATTTTCAGCTATTATCAATTTCTCATGTAAATCCTCAGTAAGAGAATTTATTTAGCACAAAGGAGCATGGTCAGTTCTGTTGGGTTTATTCACTTTCCATGGTCAGGTACAGACACCCAGGACTAAGGCTGCAGCTCGTTTTTGAGAACTGTTGTTTTCAAGCATTACTTTTAATTTACACTGTGGTATGAAACACAGAAAAGGGCAACTGTATAAGGACAAGAGATTACAGTAGAAATTCCAGGGAAGCTAAAATAACTGTGGCCATCTGTATTTGCATTCTGCACCAAAGCTACTGCACTTCACACAGAACCCAGAGCTCCTTCCAGCTCTAGTGTGCTTATCACAACCTACCTTGGTCCCAGAGCACCAAGCTTGCGGCAGGCGTGACGACACAGCTGTTTTTAGAGAAGGGCTCTGAAATTCCTCTAGTATAGATGCTCTCACACCTTTAATTGGGAGAGGGCTGACAAGCAAAATGCAGTTTGTCTTGATGTATAGAGGAAGATTCTGTTTTCTTTTTAAGACCATCTAGCACATTACAAAGTGAGAGCTAATCAGTTTTACACGTGCAAAGATACATGGAGTTAAACTGCAATTTCTGTACAGCGCTTATACTGTACATAAAAAAAACATGAGAGTTTACTACCATAAAACAAACAAATGCCTAAAACTATACTCATGCTGCTTAAATCCTTATTATGCCAGAGGAACTTGAAATAACTTCTGAAGACAAAATCACCAAAAAGAGGATTACAACACAACATATGGAAACTGCTGCATGCTTAGCAAAATTGAACATTAGCAGCAGTGCAATGTTACAGCTGCTGACAAAAAGCCTTGGGCCTGAACTACAAGGCACTGCTCTCTTTACCTTTCACTAACCTTACAATAAAAACAACTTCAAAAACATATATAGACCTATTTTCTTTTTTAGCAGTAGTAACCTGAATGGGGACCTTTTATTAGCAATTCCTAAGGTCATGAACTTTTATTTACATACCAGACTGTTTGCCATGTAGTGTCAATAATCTGCTGATTAAAGGTCTCTCAAGTCCCACAGACACGATAGACCATGACAGCTTAATGACCTTTTTATTACAACTGGTTTAAGATACTTCTACAAATTAACATTTTCTCATTCCAAACCAGTCTTGGAATTAATGAAGAAGTTAGAAACAAGAGTGAGAGACCTGAAGCTATAAATCAGACAATGAACTGAAAGAACAGATGACAGCACCACCCCCAAAGAGTTAACGAGCAGCTTGACCTGCAGCACACATGTTACAAGTTGATTATCAGGAGTGCCTGGGAAGTGGCTGCCCACAGTGAGCAGGGGCTGACACAGCAATGAGACAGCAGCTGTAGCAGCTACAGCACCCGAGTTCTCACCATGGTTTTGCCACTGACCTGCAGCAAGACCCTACACAGGTCAAGTCCCTTCCATGCCTCAGTTTTCCCTATCATCTTTTGTGTTGTCCAAATAGACTGAATTCTTCAGGACAAGGCCTGTCTCAAAGCCGATGGTCGAGTACAATGCTATCCCTGTTGTATGAGCAAAAACCACAGCAGTTTCTCAGGCTCAGGAAGGGTGAACTGTTGATGAAACATTGGTTTCTTATTGTTCAATTAAACAAGACTGAATCTGGGGGTTCATGACAGATTATTGCTGGTTCACTTCCACTTTAACGTACTGAACACCCAAGGAAGAACACAGCATGTGAAAAAGCATTTCGCAAAGGTTTCATTTTAGCAATACTGCTAACACTCACTGGTTTTGGCCATACACTATTACAGTGGGTTACAAATCCACTACGTGATAGATTTAAAGAGGTCTAAAGAAAGGGAAGGGAGGGAAAAGGGAGATAAATGTAGGTGTAAAGGAATGGCTCTGTGGACATCTGATAAAAATATCTAGGAAAATCCCAGAGGAGACAAAACAGAAATGCAGAGACCCATCTTTTCTAGTGGCCTGTCCTAAACACCAGTAGAAAACAAAACTAAGAGCAGCTTTATCAACCATTCACACTTGACAAACTTTCATCAGCACCAGGATATTAAAGGCTGTTTTGGTACCTTTTAGTCACAGCAGGCAGCTATACTTTAAAAGATGCTATTACCTTGTGTGACAAAGCCAAACACTTTTTTTTCCCAATAAAAGCTTAGGAGTCAAAGAAGGAAGAAAAGAAAAATACAGCAAAGAACATAAAAAGCCGGATAGAAGGGGTTCATGTGACTCGTGCTGTCTAGTTCATTTTCTCCTTGCCTGTCCTAATTAAAGTGCATTTGGGATCAACATAATTAAGTCTAATAATGCCACAGAGGATCCTAAGAGAGCAAGGGCGCTAAGCTTGTTTGCTACAAGCTGTATGTCCTTGCCCTTGCCAGAATAATCTGAAGTGCTGACCAGATTGAAACCTGCCTCTTGTGATATTTTTTGCCACTCCTGGACATCAGAAATACAATTCAGTAAACACCAAGCTGGTAGAGAGCAAGATCACAGATGGAACCCAAGCAAGTCAATTAAAAGATACTAACAACAACATGAAAACAAAAGAAAAGGAAACCAAAATTGTGATAACATTTCTCTCTGTGGGCAGTACTAGCTACCTGCTATTTTGTCTGTTCCAAAATTCCTCATCTGTTTTGCATGTCCACCCAGTTCTCAGAAGAGGAGAAATTCCCCTATGAAACGAGGCTTGGAACAAAACCCTTGTTTTGTACAGCAGATTTCTTCCATTTCATTTGCACTGCAGATTGCATTCATTGCATTAGATTATTTTAAAAACAAACAGAAACCCTAAGAAACAAGAACAGAAACTTGTTCCAACATGCCTTCAGGCAACAACTAGCTTTAATCAGCTCCTCCAGAGAAACAAAAAAATCCAAACCCCACATAATAACAGTCCCATGTGCCGAAACATGACATAAGTTTGCTGTTCAGTGACAAAATGTTCATTCTTTAATGTTCTCTGACAGTGTTATCAGCAATGAAGACTGCAAAACAGATCTATCTAGAGTTTTCCATATGAATTACCAACTTTAAGTGACTTCTACTCATTTCATGTAATTTCAACTGAATACTTGATAGGCATTCCCAAAGGTGTTTAAAGAATAATTTCAAATTAGAATGTTCTTGAACTCTTTATGTTGAAGGCTAGGCTGCTTTTTGCTTGGCTTTTTTTGTTTTTGTTGGGATAGGGTTTTTTGTTTGATTTAACAAGAAAAAAGTAAGTTACACTTACATACAGAAGGATTTCCTGGAGATTCATGTTTTCATCCAAAATGTTGACTCTGCTCATTCAAATAGTTTTATTTCTTCCCACAGACTGTCAGCAATGACAAGACAAAGTAAACTTTACATCAAAATTGGCAGAGTAGTCAAAGCGAGTGAGCGGCTGTGCGGCGCTCAGTTGGCGGCTGAGGTTAAACCACAACAGCGTATCACAGACATGAAATAACATGGAATTTTTAAGAGCTTGAAAGCTTCACAAGGTAGCGTCTCCTTAAATCACAGAACCAGTTCCAGTGTTTGACCACACTCTCGCAAAAAACTTCCTCCTTATATCTCATTCAAATCGACCCTCTTCAGTTTGAAAATGTTACCCTTTGTTCTATCACAACAGGACCTCCTAAAACATTTGTCCCCAGCTTTCCCGTGGGCCCTCTTTAGGTATTGGAAGGTGCTGGAAGGTCTCCCCAGAGCCGCCCTTTCCCCAACATGAGCAGCCCAGCTCTCAGCCTGTCTGCACAGGAGTTCCATTCCTCTGATCCATGTTCACGGCCTCCTCTGGACTCGCTCCAACAGCTCTATGTCCTTCCTGTGCTGAGGACCCCAGAGCTGGGTGCTGTAGTCCAGGCGAGCTCTCATCAGACCATCCTTCACAACATTTTTAGGAATCAGTGGGAGAAGGATTTTAAGCTACTGTTGCTGCTTTACAGTTTACAGAATGAACACACAGGCTCATGATGACTGGTTTTGTCATGTTTGCCATGTACCAAGGCAAACCTCTGCCAAGCCCGGCTCCACTTGGAAAAGCAACTGAGTTATTAACTCAGATATTTATCAATTTCCAAAATTAATAATGGCTCTGAAGCAAATCAAATAATGAATGAAAGTTTCTTTTCCTTCATTCAGAGAAGGACAAACAACTTTAAAAAAAAAATAGGCTGGCAACTGTCTCTGTATTCTTCAGAAAATAAAACCAGACAAATGGTGTCCCTGCCCATGGCAGCAGGGCTGGAACTAGATGATCTTTAAGGTCCCTTCCAACACAAACCATTCTGTGATTCTATGTTGGGAAGACTATTACTATTTCATGCCACAAGACTGCACTTCCCCCTGTGCACTTTAAGTGCTCTTAATGACACCCGCTGCATTTAGATCAAAAAGGTTTCCCAGGGGACACTGACACTGCAGCTGTGCATTGTGCTATTGAAATTGTTTTGATTAATGCCAACATACAAAGTAAAAACCTTATTTTAACAGCAATATCCACCCACAAGTTCTCTGGTGCCTGTTCTGGGCCCCATTACCTCCAACAGACTAACTAGTCTTGAGCATTTTGAAGGAATTTGAATTAAGAGGCTCTTACCATCAAGTCTGGGTAAGTAGTCTTTGTGAGTCTACTAGGACACAACAGTGAGAATGGGGAGAACAGGCTCAGTAAGCAAATAATTACCAAAGTCTCCCCGTCAAAATGGACGGACATGACAAGCAATTTCCAGGTGCCTGTCCTGTATCATTCCACATTTGTCTTAACAACAGGATAAAAGAAAACAGCACATTTAATAGGTCTTCCTATAGCAGTCAGAATGAGACCTCATGTCTGTTTTAACGGAGTCCAGAGATCTAAGCAGAACGAAACCAACCACTCAGCAGAGACAACATACAAGGAGCTACTCAAAAGCTGACGCAGCCAAGTGCAGAAGTGCAGTGCAGAGAGCAGCGTGTGGCAGCTCCTCACAGAAAAGGACCTAATACAGGATTATTCAAATGGCTCGTGCTTGTTAAGACTCTCAGTGCAAGTAAATTCTGCCCAGACTTCAAGGTCCCAGCTATATATACATGTACACATATGGCATGTAGATCTCTCAGGACAATCCCCCACTTCCCATCCTTTTCCTCTCTCCAACAGCAACACCAAAGCACTGCTGTAATTTCAGCTACAATAACTATGTGCTTCTCTGGCAAAACCAGTCACACACTACTTCCTTACTGAGTGGGCATAATTTAAAAAATTAAATATTAAAAATAGTAAGTGTTTTAAAGACCTAAGGTAAACTCTAAGTTGAGTCAACAATAAAAAGCCACTACTCCATACGGGAGCTTAAAACTGAAGCCATATATCCTGCAAAATACAGACAGTAATCCTTATGTTCTATTTAGTCCCTGTAAAGCTTAGCTGGGTGTTACATCTAGTTTTAGGCACTTAACTTTTACAAAGACATGGATTGCTTAGAGTATCTAAGAAAGCAAAGAAGTAACTCTTGGCCTAAAAACACCCAACAGGCTTAGAAACTTTATCTACAACACAAAGGACAGCAAACTGGTAATAGACTCTAACCACTGCATAAGGAAAAAGGAATAACCTGTACTCTCTGTTCACAACAGAAACAGCAATAGGCTGATATTTAATCAAAGATGAGTCAGATGAGATATCAAGTAAAGCTCTAACAGGAGGACAGTAGAACACATCAGCTTCTCTGGTAAGTCCCCGTTCTATTGCTTTCCTGAGCCAAAAACATTGAGTACTTGAGCCTTCCCTGTATGATCCATTATTCAGCTGTCTCCCTATTCAACAACATACCTGTCTTCTCAAAGAACTTTCTTTTGCTACTGGTAGACTTGTAGAGGCCCTTCTTAGCAGTTTTTAATGTCCCAAGCTAGTCTGAACTGCAACCAGGCTTTGGCTTGCTGAGTGGCATCCCTGGTGCCCAAGGACACTCGCACACACCCTCCGCCTGCCTCTCCTCGTGTTTCTTCCATGCTCTTTATTTACATTTGAGTTTATTAAAACTCCTTGCTTAGCTCAGCATCCCTTCTTCTGACATTCTTAGTACTCTGCACACTGGGATGATTTGTTCTCAACCTCTCAATAAGCTTTCCTTAATACTGACCCAAATCAAATCAAACTTAGCAGTTTTTTGTTGTCAAGTACACGAGAAGCTGATTTGGCTTCAAAATCTTTTTTTCATCTTTCTGAGATTCAAGTAACAGGTTACAAGGTGGTGTTAACATTTCCAGAAAGGCAAATACTGCAAAAACAAGAAAAACTTGTAAAAATAAGATGTAACTAAAGCTAGTACAGACTAATTTACAAGCTGTTATTTTAATTATTTTGCCACGTGTCACCTCATCTCCTACAGCTTCAACGAATACACATTCATTGCTTTTTAGCTGAAAGCTTTTTCTTCTTGTACAAGAAAAAGTTGAACGTATTGAAAGGTTTTGTGAGTGAAACAAAAAATTGCAAACTGAAGACACTAATGTAGACTCCAGATCTGGCAGTATACACTAAGGATAATAATCCTCTACACCTCAACACTCTTGGTGCTATTGTTTAAAGTCACATATTACAGGTCACTAAAAAAGACTTCATACATGCTGCAAACGACCACTTGGAGAAATCTGACAACCCTACCTTTCTTTTTCCCCAGGTTGGAAAGGGAGCTAATTCACTCCTCCAAACTAGCATCTTCCTGAGGATGTAAGTGCCTCTGTCCTCCGACTGTGACAGACAATAGGACCACTTTAGAATCATGGGCACGAAAGGCTTAAAATAGTTACATGAATTTTCACGGTGTGTAAATCACATACCAACTAACTGCTGCTTATAAGCTTTTTCTCATGAAGCTTGTACCTTCAACACAATACTATGGTCTAGAAGAAGATAAAATACTAGTGCAGTTTGCCTTGTAGTAGCACAGATATTTTGATTTTCAAGATCTGACTCCCACTGCTAAAAAGAGGCAAAGAAGCTGCACCAATTGGAGAAATCTGAAAGAATATTCTATGGCAAAATGCTGGGAACTGACACATTCATCACCATAATATCAACATCAATCTCTAACTCTCTTTAGCCATTTCCCCCAAAAGAATTAACTGAATATAGTCATTTTTAAGGACTACATAAGAAACACCAATATTAGCAATAAATTTTATTCGCGACATTTCACTGCTTTATCCCCTAACCCCCTTCTTTTGCATGCAGTCCCCATTTCCATCAGCATGCTGGTTTTGGCTGGGATAGAGTTAATTATCTTCACAGTTAGTATGGACTGTATTTTGAATTTGTGCTGGAAACAGTGTTGATAACACAGTAATGTTTTCATTCCTGCTGAGCAACACTTGCACAGTCAAGGCCTTTTCTACTCCTCATCCCACCCCACCAGCGAGGAGGCTGGGGTTGCACATGGAGTTGGGAGAGGAAACATCTGGGACAGCTGACCCTGATTGACCCAAGGGATATTCCACACCAAATGACATCATGTTCAGTATAACGCAAATACATAATGTGAAAGAACATTTAAAAAGTTTTAAAGCAAAAACCATATTAGACATGGAAAATAAGACATTTAACTGTCCTGCAAGGGTCCTAACAACATCCAGACCAAGAAATCACCAGATTTCTTGGATGGATAATCATGGAAGTTATCACCAGAGTATCACAAGAGTCTAACTGCTTGGAAACTTGTTTAGGATGCTAAAGACACTATCCTGTTTAATTTCTCAATTTGTCTGAGCCATGGGCTGAATCTGATCTGAATATTCTGAAGACAGAGAGATGAAATTAACCACATTACCAGCCAAACAAACAATTCCATATTGAAACAAGAAACTTAGGAGAATGCTTTTCCTTAAAAATAAATAAAAGTAAAAAATTAGACACTTTCTTGGTTATATTTTAACAAATTTGTATTTCTTTATTTATAGATTCTCAGGAAGTTGGTTGACCTTAGAAAGGGAACTTTTCCTTAATTTGTTATTATTGGAAGTGGTTTAATTTGGTAACATACAAAAGGTTAGCAAAGAGCCTCTTTCCCCACACCCCAAAACTCCCAAGTATTTTCCCCATCTGTGCTTTCACAGGTGAATGCCCAGCTTCCAGGATCCTTGCCTGGACAGATACAGCCCCAGCAAGCAGAAGCCTTTGCTCAGCTTCCAGCTCACTGCTGGAGGATATTTGTTTAGGGCTGACGCTCCTGTAAAACAGCATGCAAGTAAGCAGTGCTGCGCATAGGGGCACATAAGGCACACTCATTTTCACAGTAATGACCTGGCTAACACAAGCAGCCTCCACTGCTTTGCAGCCCTGCACTGCTCTTGCTCTGAGGAACTTCTTGTAACTTGCTCAAGTAGAACTGTCAAGGGCCAGACTTGTACCTACAACTGAGAATAAAGTGTGGTGTCCCAGAGGAAATCACTATTAGTACTTCTCCAGCTGAGAAACTGTACTGGCATTTACTGAAGTACTTCTGCTGCTGTATTTCCTATAATTACTTCTTCAAACCCTCCTCTGTTCTGATTGCTAAAGGTATATGGCTAGCAAGGAACCTAGCAAGGCTTCCTTTGGGAAAAGCAAGGATACAGCTTCACATAAAGATGCCTTTAAATAAAAACCACACCTTGCAGACAAACTGGCCAGCACTTCTCCTTTTGGTTGGCATTACTTAAAATTTTGAGTTAGCAGAATTCTGTCCCTTCCAAGTTTAACATCTCCCTAACCTCGGCCAGCCTACTCAACATGACCTGTATCTGAATCCCTGCCCCGCATACTACCTTTGCCAGAAAAAGTAGAAATCAGCACAAACATGATACAGGCAACAAGCTAGAAAAAAGCTTTTCTCTCTCCCTTCCCCCAAGATGATGCCAGTCGAGGAGTGACCCGGAGTTGGCAAATTGCCCTTTGGATACGGAAAGCAGATGGGTTATGAGCTACTGGATACTGATAGGCTTAGACTTAGAGAGGTAAGAAAGGACATTGTTTGTTAAACCCATTCCTTAAAATCCCCATCAAAAGGCAACTGTCCTTCGCTAGCAGGAAGTTCATCTTGATGTCAGATCAATCAGGGCCACTGGCGCTTCAAAGGCCGTTATGCTGATGCCTCAGAAGTAGTTGTCCAGCTCATACCCACTTCTAACAACTCTTTTCCAGCAATCTGCACAACTTCCCAGCCCACTCAAGAGTCATGCAAGAAACATCCAAGATAACAGCTGAAGAAATGGGTATAAAATCTTGGATGAAAGCCAGCAGTTCCCAGAAAACAGATCTTAACTCTATACTCCATTCCTCCAAGGCTGACTACAGGGGAACATGCAGTAACCAATTTCTTACGGGAACTTTAATCTCTTTGGACAGAGATTGGGAGGAGTAAAACACAGGGAGTCCATGAAGGCAAAGAAAAAAGTCTAAAAGAGGCAGATATAAGGGAGAGGTGACATTTTCAGATTTATTTCACTTGACTGGACAGAAGCACACATCACTTGGGCCTTCTGTCAAAAACAAGGGAAGACTAGAAACGACAAGTGAAAAAAATAACCCAGACTGAAGAACAAATTCACCCAAGAGTTTAAGAGGGGCTAAACCAGATCCCTGTACTATTTATGTAACAGAAAAATACTGAAATGACTGGCTATTTATGAGTAATTATCACAGCTATTATAAAAAGATTTGTTAAGGGAATTTTCGCCATTATATAATTATTCTATGGGACACCATCTGTCTTTAGGTCTTCATAAAATTAAACATATGTTGTTTTCACCAACTGCTGTAGTAGACTCACATTCTCATCCTGCTTACGTGCTGCAACATAAGAAGTCTATTCATATCACTGGGAATATGTCAGAGCCAAATATCAAATAGTGCTCTGCTAGCAGTTCCTTTGGAAAGCCAGGCCACCTCCTCCCATGCTCAACTAATAACTCAAGGGTAACTCAAGGGTTGCACTAACTCGTCATACATAGCTTTTAGCCTCTTGCTTTGCTGCAGCTTTCCTTTGGCAACAGAGTTAGGATCTGAATATTAAGGGGTGCTTCAGTTACTCTTAGTTTTTTTATTTTTCCCTCCTCTTTCGAGTCCAGGAAGAGAACAACTCAGAACTTTAACTGCTCAAAGAGTTCCTGTCTATAAAACAGGGTCCTCTGCAGTAGGTTCCTACTCCATCCCTTTGGATAAGGTGTTTGGATAGGATCAAAGGTATATATTCATTTGCCTTCTAATAAATATTGAAGATGTGGGCCAAAGGGCTTCAGAATTAATACAGAGGAAGGAGGAGGGGATAACACATTTAGCACCTTACTTCCTTGTGTTCTTGACAAAAGATCAGCAAAAGTTTGAAGAGTGGTGGTACAAGAATTGTCACACAGCAATGCCATCATTCAGTCCACTGGCAGGCCATGGTACAGGACCAAGACTCTGCAAAACTCAATACATTCTTCCTCCCCCTCAAAAAATAGTTCCAAGTGGTCACAAATTATGCTGGCTAGTCACAAATAAGCCTTGCTACTTTGAGATATCAGTATAACAAACAATAACAAAAAACCCAAGCAAACAAAATCGAACAAACCCAAAACAAGACAAAACAAAATTACTGGCTGAATCGAGGAACTACATGGAAGACCCAACTAAACTCTCCAGAAGCAAGATTACATACAATATAAAACATTAATCAGAATCCTTTACCTATACCTGTATGAAGTTTTCAACTCAAGAACCCTCAGAAACAACTATGCATCAAAAGTTCAAGCTAACAGTGCTGCTGAAAACAAGTGAAAGTTTAAACTAAAACACATTTTACCAAATACAGCCAGCCCTTTGCATCAAGTCTATGTTCCCATTTCATTTTTTTCCCTTAAGTACAGAAGAGTTAATACAATCTGTCACAGCCACTAGGACAGTACAATACAATTAGCTGATGTGCGCTGCCTCTTTTTCCAAGTGCTCACAGAAGGAGCAATAACCTCAGGAATTGAACAACCAAAGTAATCAGATTTCATTTTTTTTAATCGTAGAATGACTGCCAATTACAAAAAACTGCCAGATATAAAATAATCCTTATTAAAAATTGAACAAACTGTTGATTTGGCACTATACTTGAACCATTAACATCTTAGAACTGATAACAAGTCCTGCAAATTTACAGAAAATTGGTGTCAAGATCCAGTTACTAGGGTTCCTAGAAATGCCCCTGCCCTAATTAAGGTGCAAACAAGACCATACACCAGTGACAATAGTATGGGTTTTATTTGATAGTAAATATGGGAGAGAGAGAGGGAGAAAGAAATAGGAAATAGGTGGGGGGGACAGAAAGGGAGTAAGGAAAATATCACCACTCCGTGGATCCCAATGATGTGCTGTTGATCCTCTCCAGCTGGTCTTCTTGGTGGTGAGGGTCCCCCGGAAAAGCATAGAATCCGATGGGTTAATACACGCACAGGCCCGGTAGGAAAACCCAGGCACCTCCTGGGGGGCGGAATTCGCCATTGTCTCTTATAACAGACTCCACATTTGTTGCATCACGTGCAGCCCTGCAGTGCAAGGCTTCAGGAATGACTCTGGGGGGCACTTCGAGGGGGCTTTGATGGATTAAGGCACCCCCTCAGCTGCATCTCAGGTGAATGCCTGGTGGATGTGGCCTTCCCAGAGTTGGGGGTTCCACAGCCAGCTTGTGTAAGGGAGGATGGGATCACTGCCCCTGAGCAGAGGTTACAACACCCCGAAACTTCCTCCCCCCACCTCGGTTGGGCGGGGGGGGAAATCTATGCAAACCTGCTCCCAGCAAATGGGTCTGTGGACTACAGCCTCCCCCACCCCAAAGCAAACCAAAGATGATTCTTAGCACAGCTGCTGGATTTGGCTCACATTCTTTTCCTTGTTTACTTGTTTGTTTCAGGTGATTGAAGAATGGGTTTTTCCCTTTATATAATCTCAGCAGTTTGACTTTCAGTCCAAAGTCCCAGTCAGGTATCTTCAGGGAGGTTTCTTTGGTTGTAGGTTCTTTATACAGGTTTCGTTATAATGAGAAAAACTTTATATCAATGTCTGAGGCATGAACTATTTCAGTCTCTGACAACTGGCTACAAGGCTTTAAACAAAAGATGTGCAGTGCAATGCACCAAAATTATCTAAATGAGAAAAACAACAGGCAAAGACTGGAGGCTTTAGGGAAGATTTACAAAAGGCATTTTGTACAGATCCACACATGCTAGCCACCAGTGGGGAGCATTACTGTGTCACAAGCCACCAGCTTCATGCCGGAGAGCTACACAGCACTTGGTGTAGCCACACAGGTGGTGCTGACTAGCTTGTGGCTTCCATCCCCATGCAGGCCATCCACTAAAGAGTAGGGCTCCATGATTCTTGTGAGTCCCTGCCAACTCACTAATTCTGTCATTAGTACTTTTAAAAGTAGCACTCCATCCTCAACCTTCAGCATTCTCTGGTTAGAGCTCTTTAAAATACCTCATGGCAAATTAACCAGGCAGGGTTTCATCATCCAAACTGATTATATATTAAGTGTTTATGATTCCATCAGTAGTATTGAAACTGGGGAGTGGATAGTGGGAATAACTGCATACCCAGCACTGCTTCACAGTGTTACATCCTAAGAACTGTACTGAGCAGGTATTTCAAATACTTTACAGTTCTGTAACCTAAGGGCTAAAATAATTCCGCCTGCCATGATCTGCCTAGTTTCAAGGCAAAAAACCTCCAAACACAAAAACCCAGAGACAAGATCATCCGCAAACCAGCACACTTTTTTCAAACACCTTTGCTAAGTTTTACCACGTTAATCCCTTTCTGGAAATGCGTAATTTCTGAAATATTTTAAATTAACCTTCCCTTGGGAAAGCCTATTTCCCTGCCTGCTGCCTCTCCCCAGCCAGTGTTGGCACAATACAGCAAAGCAGCTGCAAGTCTGAGGACTGCCAGCTTGGGGCAGCTCCACTCAAGACAATAAGGAAATGGATGCTGCATGACTTCTGTATTAAAAGCTCCATCTCAGGGCTGATACAGACACTCCAACTTGATCAATAAGCACAGGACAGGAGCACAGCAATATTTCTAGTATATGAACAAAATCAGCTCAAGTAACTGAATACCAGGGAACAATACTTAGATTCAGCAACAAATCCATTGTTAGAAAGATTATTTATCACTAGCTACTATAGATGTATTTTGATGAGCTCCTGTTTGTTGATCTTTAAATTGCTTTGTTTCCTCACGGATTATTCGAAGAAGGTAGAAAAGAATTTCTTTGAAACACAACCCAAGCAAAAATTATAGTGTTGAATCTCAGCTCTTGGGAAAGGTTTTAAAAGCATTCACCTAAATTTACTATTATACTGTCATGTAAAATAGGCTTTCAATAGCATCAGTGCCAATACATCTTACACAATAAAGCAACTTCTAGCAAACTCGGAAGTACAGCTTCTGGGAGAAAATGCTAAGATAAAGTCTCACTCCAGCTGATGAGAAAAATCCATGCACTGTAAAAGCCTTTTCATATGCAGGTAGCTCTGCTGCTCTTGAATATGAAAAACAAGTTCCATCATATCACTCTTCCCAGCAGTGCTGCTTCTTTCCCTGAGCTCTGCTGAAAGCATGAGCAGCCAGGAGTGGCTAGTGAGGGCAACAGCAGTACACCTAACCGTATCTGAAGAGAAACTCAAATTCATGGATCAGTTAATAACAAAAGAACCTCCGCAACAAAAAGTTTTCCACCTGCTGCTTCAGGAGCATAGGGTTGCATTTCATTTCATCTTCTTGCAGGAAAAGCACATCCCTAAGAAAAGGGTAGGAATGCAATGTTTCTAAGCTAATTAAGGAAGCATTGGAAGAGAATGACTGGTGAGTGCACACAGATGAACACCAACCACTCCAGGTTCAAAGTGCAGGTAGGACACAAAATTGTCCCCACCAGTCCGTTGGGGTGCCACCGTCCCACGCAAAGAGCCAATAAAAGCGAAAGTGCAGCACAGCAGCCACACAGCCTCTCCTGGCAATGTTCATGCACTTAATTCATGATCATGGCTATGTGTCAATAAAGTCATCTACACTGCAGCAAATGCAAAACAACAATTCCCTCTTCCCTGCAGTTCTGTTAAGGAGAATCTGGTCTAACAGTAAGACAACATTCCTGTCCTATCCCATGCAGTATGCATGCGCTAGCCACTGTGCAAGCAAAAGAAAAAGAAAAATCACACACTAGTGTAATCCTAAAAAAGACACCCCAGAAATTTCAGGTCAAAGTAACCCAAATCACACTTGCTATGCTGCAGGTTAATCACGCAACTCTATTTCTAAGGTGTAAGGTAAAAATGTCAGCTGCACTTAAAAAAAGTCAAAGCAGATTGCAAAACAATGCTGAAATGCAGGGGTTTACATGGTATAAGAACTGATAATACACTGGAACGAAGCAAGGAACAAAATAAAGCTCACTGTATAACTACTAACATAGAGCAATTTACTTGAGAGTAAAAATGATTATACAGACCTGGAGCAAGCAACTTGCACTAAATGGAGAGGAGAAAAAAGTGAGGACAAGCCTGAACCACAGGTAGCTAAAAAGCAACCAAAGCATAACAGATTTAATACTCCCATTATGATCTTCAATAAACTTGTGATAACTGCTTGATGTTTGACATCTGCACGCAAAAGAAACCTTTTTAAGTTTCTACCTTTTCAAATTCACTGCACCACTGCATTTAGCCTGCAAGCAGAAAACTGACAACACCACAGAGAACCTCCACTACATTCTCTTACAGTTGATCCTGATTTCCTTTCCAGGAATATGTGGGCACATACTGATGTGCTTTCTGGCAGGGTTTGGTCTGTGCCTATGCAAGTAACCTTTTCTCAGCAACAGTTCTTAGGCCTCAGATCTTCCTTAAAATGCTCATTCCTCCACCACCCTGGCACAGAGGTTGCTTCCTCCTCAAGACACTACTCACTTTAGCTGTGCTCTAATCTGGAACTATGAATTATGTCATTTTCAAAGGAAACAAAATGAGACATAAAAACAATACGTTTGCAACCTATATTGTTTCACCATTTCAGCTGAGGGAGCTGTCAAACCCACAGTGACACCAGTACCATTAACAGCGTCGCCTGCCAGCAGATGGAGAATCTGCCACCAAGACAGTCACTTCATGTAACACAGAGCTAAAACTCACCGAAATTTTTCTGAAAGGATGCTCCTCAGAACAAACTAGGAACCATTAAAGCGGACAGGATTTTCTATTGTGTTTTGCAAGAAGTTACTGAATGTAACTGGAAGCATCAGGAAAAAATAGTATTATTACTATACAAAAATTTGGAACTTAAAGAGTCCTAATAATCAAGTACTTTGAATCAAAACAGCAGACGTGTCATTCGCACCTCGCTACTCTCTTGCTGATCTATTCTGCAGCCACTAGAACACAGTTGACAACGACCTAGATTTAACACTTAAGCATTAATTTTGCACACACAGCACTTAGCAGAACTTAAGTTTTGATCAACGTATCAGTCACGAGTGCTGAAGAAAACAAAGAGAACCAGCTCACTCGAGCCGAGTCCTTATCTTCTGCTTCTCCTATCACCATTATGTCCTTCAACACCCTAGAAGGAACCCCAGTAAGGAACGTGATCTTTCCCAGGAGGCAGTGCCACATGCAATTCACTCCACACCAAGGGACCCCACTAACACTACAGCTGCTGTGAGAATATATTCCCACATCACCAGCGCCAGCTGACATCAACCTGGGACAGCTGTAGCCACTGCCTGACACTGCTCTTTTAGCTGGTCACCAGTTTCATTTCCTCAGAGCACCTGGTTTCCAAAACCTTAGGCAAAAGCTAATTTTAGCTTCTTACCAGATTTAAGAAACTGTGATTATGTTCCAATATCCTTTCCCACATTTCTAAGTGTCCAACTGGCTTCTTCATGGTCCCTGCGGTTGCAGGCTACAAATACAGTTCATGGAAGGAGCCTGCAGAAGTCCATTTTGGTTTTCCCTATCAAGCTACAGTAGGTAACAAACAGAAGGGAAAGCCAAGGTGGATCATCCTGCAATATAACCAACAAGGTAGAATGATATTTGGAGTGACTGCTTCTTTATGTACACATACATGCCAGATTTTCAAAGCTGAACTTCTTTACTAAAAGGGAAAAAAAAATTTCCTATACTCATATCATTAAATATAATGAAAAGCATAGTGAAACTTAATGAAATAATAACTTTCCTATGAGACTGAAGCACCCTAATGCTGCATCAGCATTGCTTTGAGATTTACACTGCACTGTGGAACAGCTGGGATGGTGCTAAGATACAAGGGCAACTCCTCTACAAGTTTTTGGCTTTTATTGTGAGAAGAGATTTGAATAACAACAATCAGATGCCCTAGTTATGTAACAAACTCTTAAAACATTTCCACACATACTTTCTACAACACTTGACATCTTGTCCTAAATGGCACATTTAGCTGTTCCACAGCAGAGCGTGCCTTTACTTTGCATTTGTGTACACTACGAAATACTGCTTTACACAAGCACCTCAAGTACACCACAGCTCAGATTTTATACTTGCATATAAATGCTCTAAGAGCAGCAATAGATGTGCATGACTTGTACTATCCAGCAAAACTACACTGAGTGAAACAAGAGAAGTATTAAAGATTCAACTGATGGGAACACAATGCAGAGACAGCAGTCACAGCCCTATTTGCAATCGCCACTTCGCTCACCAGAACCTTTCTCCACCTTCTCTCAAAAAGTGACCAGGAAAAAGACAGCCGAGGTAAGCACTGGGTTTGGGGAGAGTATTCAGCATTTTCAAAGAAAACAACTTGTAACAGTGTTAACTACTGTACTCACCGAACAGGGACTCTTGTAGTTAAAATAACATGTCATGTTGCAAAATTTGCCACGGTCACTGCTCACAGGGTTTAATCCCAGCTGAAATTACAAGATCTTCCCTCCTAGATGCTTGGCCTCTCCATTTTATGCAGTTTTAGTTGCTGCATCCATGACTGTTAATAACTGAGCAGTCAGGCACAGAGTTCTCCCCACAGCTCTCCCACCATCACTGGGGGAACAGAGCAAGCTAACCAGCAACCTCTCATGAATCGTTTATTCATTCACATGCAGAGTATTTATCACACAAAGCGACAGTTCAGTTCAGTTACCACTCCAAGAGCTGACACCTAGATCTGTTTTTTTCTCTCTCTCACACAGGCCTTACCTGTATTCTAGGGTTCTAGGGTTCTTTTATATTTTGTGCTGAAACCTGAAATTGTTTGCCTATTACTATCTGTTTAGAAAGTCTTATTTTATTCACACAAAGTCAGATAAGAAGATGAGCAGTTCCACTGGCACACAGCTCTTGCAGGAGGTCCAGATCAGATCACATCACGTACCGTGGCTTTCACAAGAACTTGAATCAGTTACTTGGAGAGATTGTTAAATAATGCTTGTGTCTCCAAATTTGGGTTTACTTTGATGAAGTTTACTGATAACTAGTGAAGAGGTGCAGTGCCATAATGTACTCCTAAGGCAGAAAAGCTAGCATGTGTAGAGTTCAAAGACTTGTAAAACCTTTCATTACTAGCAGTCAGTCATCTTTTTGACCAAGCACAAGTAGGAACAGGTACTCATGAACAGCAGTTATGTTGGTATTGAACATCCAGAGCAACGTCAGTCACCTACTTTCTTTCCACTAGGCAAAACCACTGGATAAGCTACTTAACCACCTGGGAAGATCACCATCTGATCCGTTTGCAGAACTCACCAGACAGAATCTGAACCTCCCCCTAACCCCAAAAAGAGCTTTCTCATAAGAAAAATCCTCATTTCTTTCCCTTCACAAAACATGCTCTATTGTAGGAATCCACCACAAAATACAGGGCAGATGTGGCACTCAGGGACATGGTTTAGAGGTGGACTTGGCAGCACTTAAGTTTACGGTTAGACCTGATGATCTGAAAGGTCTTTTTCAACTTAAATGGTTCTATGATAACCTTGGATACCTTGACTTGGCAAGGCAGTATGAAGATGACTGTACTGCCACTTTCCCATCACTAATCAGGTAAAGTGGTGAATTAAACTTAGGCATGTATAGAAATGTCCCAAATGACATACAGTAGCGCTCTGAACTTCACCACGTCACATATGAACACTGACACACATCATATGCCCTTGCAACAGTGAACAGTGAAGTTTCAGAGCTGTGATTGTACCAAAAGCTCTGCAGCTCACCACCTTCACATTCTGCACAACTAATAACCAGTAATAGCTGAAGCAGCGGTCACAAAAGAGCAACTCCCCTCCATGACAAAGCCCAAAGAGCTCCCCCCAGCCTCCAGCAGCAGCCAAAGACCACAGATTTGTGGCTTTATGATCTAGAAAGCCTTGCTACTGCCATATGGATGAGATTCCACACCACTGAAGATGTACTTGGTTAGGTCTTCACTTTGCTTCACTCTCCTTTCACCCTCAGTTCTTGCATTGAAGGCATAGTCTTACTTTGAAAACTTCAAATGTTTAATTACAGAACAAACAAAAACATCACACTTAAGCATGGGCCTTCACTGCAGTTAAACATCAAAAGATATTTGGCTTTTTGAAAGTTCTAACCCTTAGAGAATTCAGGAAGTATGCATTATATCCCTACTACTGGCAAATATGGACAAAATTACCTGTTGAATCTCAAACCCCAAGCAATTACAAACAAACAAGCTCCACTCCCCAGCACATCCCCTCATTTTGCTCCCTTTTCTAGGCAGCTCATGATCATACACTGCTACTGCCAGCTACCTGTCCTTCCCTCAGCAAGCGCCTGAATTAAGGCAGCACAAAATAAACCCCTGGCAAGGAATTGCAGAGCTACGTGGATTTCTCTCCTCCTGCCACCATTCCCTTCCCAACATGCTGTGAACCAAGAGAAGAGAAAACTATCAGAGTAACAAGCACCAAGCCCTTGCAGCACCCAACTCAGGCACCAGTGCTGTGTGTATGGAGACTGGCACCGCTTGCTACACACTCAGTTCAAGCAGTCTGGAAGCAGCAGACTAAAGCACAGATTACCAGAGATGCAGCTGGAAGTTACCTGCACCACTGAGCTTTGGTCCTTACCTGAGTTTTTGAAGTCAGTATAGAAAGACCAAAGGGGAACTGTGCAGCACTTTCAAAGCTAACTCATCCCTACTTGTAACACACTACCAAAAGCTCACACATTCCCCCTTATTCTTTCTCCTCCAATGTATTCTCAAAACTCAACAACACTCTCCTAACCACTCGTTAGTTCACCAGACAATTCAACCAGTGAGCCAGTTTTTGTTCATCACTTAGTAAGATTCAGCATTACCAATCCTAACACCATTCCACCATCATAGCTCCAAATTTAACATTGCAACAACCACACCTATTTTTTTAACATTGCAAGAATAAACATTTGGCTAAAAAATAAAAACATCAGCAGCAAAACAAACTTGAGACAATTTTTACATTTAAAAGGTTTCCCACCCCTCTCTTTACCTACTTCACTACCAAAAATACTACTTCCTGAAGTCAACTCTAATGCCAAATTCTGCATTATTGTTTCCATTCCAGATAATCCAAAACAAAACACTTTTAGAAATATGCATCTCCACGGTGCTCAGCAAGAATGAGAAGAACAACCATTTATTAGTTACTCATTCAGTTTCTTTTGGTACACCTTCAACGGGAACGTATACAGCAGTTTTACTAGATAAGCCAGCACAACACAGATACTCCTCCTGAGAAAAACACAAATACATTGAGGAGTTGCACACCAGTGTGAAAAACACCCTTGTGCTATTTTGGTTAATAAAGATGTTTTAGAAAACTCCAGCTCTTTCCCCTTTAAAGTCTTCCACCTACAAAAGAACAATGCTCAGACAGGCAGCAGTCTCTATACAATAGCTGTTCTCTAGTATACCAGGGCATTTGTTTCCTAGGAAACAAGCAAAGAAAAAAAAAAACCTAACAAAAAGTATCCAGTACATTAAATATGCAAATAAAGTAGGTCACACCAGTCATATTTCACTTAATGGGGCAAAGAATCCACAACTCATTATATTCTGGAGTACAGGATTAGTTTTTCAGTAACTGCTCAAAACTAAATGATCGCTATTTTTCCACAGGCACCTCTGAAGTACAGTGCCTTTTAGGAACAAATGCAGGATCAGCAAGAGAGGACTTTACTTATAGCATAAGCATACATGTTGTTTTAATGCCAAAATAAATATTCTTAATGCAAGTGTACTGTAACTAGCCAGCTATCTGCACTCCCTACCCAATTCTGGCCAAAGCACTGACAACAGCAAGCCACGCCAAACCAAAGCCTATTATTTCAGTCTAAAACCTTACCAAATTCTGGACAAGTTTTCACTGTGTTTGTCTATAGCCTATAGGAGAGACCCAGTCAGAGTAATTGGCTTCTTAACACAGAAACCAGGCCAAGCCTCACTGCTGTAGGAAGTAGAGGAAACAGAACAGAACAAACTACCCTTTTGAACAATACTTTTCAATGTCCTCAAGGTAATCTATCAGCAGTTGTTTCCCAAGCTTCTATGAAAAAATGGAAGGTCCTGGGAAGATTAAGCAGGCCAGTGTCCAAAAAGAAAACAACCCAACAGCTGCATGCCTCATTCTTTCTTACTCATGTGTTCTTCACTGTTACACTTAAAATGACATTTCAAGCATATACTTGGGCAGAACGAGAAGCACAGTTATTTATATTATTACAGTACCCACAGGAACACAGAGGCCAGGGCAGCCAACCCCAACCAAGTGACAAAAAACTCAAAATCTCATGATCAGCCTGTTTGAAAGCATGGCAATCACCTAGCACAATACTAACAAATGAACAAAGTATCTTATGTTGTGAAAGGGCCACGCCAGCAAGTGTAAAAGCTGTCAGCTGAATCACACCAACCCAGGCCAATGAATTCTACACTGTAGCTTCACCCTCCCTCTCTGACTCTTCAGCTCATGTTAGACAAGGAGATGTATTTCAAGTGCACTGGTTATAACTGAGGGTGGAAAGAACATCACCTGAAAAAAAGAAATCACCACCAATGCCACTTATATTGCTTCTACAGTCTTTGCAAATCACTGTGTGATAGTAGGCAATCACAGTCTACCAAGTATTTCAGCTACTGCTCCCATTTGCTTGTTTTCCTGCCTGCAGAAGAGAGCAGCACAAACATCAAAAGTGCCCTCGTGAACTCATGTCCGTTTTTTAGTTATGGCATTGAACAAGAAGAGGATGTAGATATGCTTCTCAGTTCTCTT
This sequence comes from Melanocharis versteri, assembly GCA_013397845.1. NCBI lineage: Eukaryota > Metazoa > Chordata > Aves > Passeriformes > Melanocharitidae > Melanocharis > Melanocharis versteri. Next base: position 1,461,273 of record VZTG01001077.1, read on the forward strand.
CCTCCCCTTTAAAGGATAACACAAACATATGCCAAAAGCTCAGAAAAACGTTATTTATTTAATCAGCCAGGAAAGGACAGGGAAGAGCTTTACAAAAAAATCAATCTTCTGAACCCACAAGCAAGTCAAGTGACAGTGATTCACAAAAATGTATTCAAGGATGATATCATTTCAGAACAAGAAAAAAGTGAGTACCATCAGCTGACAGGAACGGTAAAATTCCTGCAATTGACTTCAGATGACCTTAGCAAACTTCTTGGGTAATCTCACCACACCCTGGACTCTTTGTACCAAAATATTCTTGAACCAATCAGAATTAAGCAGAAATTTATAGTCCTTCACATCACAACAAACAGCAAATCAATGCACAGAATAGGTCTCATTCTCCCTCTGTAGAAAGTTCACTGTTTAAGATAAAAATGAGGGAAAAAAAAGAAAGGAAGGGTCAACCTACTGTTACAACAGCTCTCTCAATGCAAGCCCAGGCTGGCAAGTTCACATCCCAGACCCTCTATTGTTTGTATCAGCTGGGGTGGAGTTACTGGGGAAGAGTTACCAACAGCTACAGAAATACCCTGCCACTGCAGGGTACTCAGCGTGGATGCTGCACAGCCACTTGCTGTCCCAATCACCCTGCTGTATGGACCTGGAAATACAGGATGCCAGCTATTCATCTGCACCTGCTACTAGCATGAAACTCACTGAAGAAAAAGGACACACACATTTTTCATCACGTGTGCATTCTGCTCTCATAGAACAGTTCACTTGCACCATGTTGTCCTCCTGCCTCACCACCACGGTAGCTTTCACTTGCCGAATCAGCATGATAAAAGAAACAGCACGAGCAAGTTCTGATACCTCCCTCCCTCCAAATCCATAACGTCAATTATAGAAATCAAGACATTTTAAATTCAACACAACTGTGGATAAAAAGGTTCTAAGCTTAGGCATGTTTTGCTTTTAGGCTTTCACAATGTGGAATATTATTAAGTACAACAAAATGGTATTCAGCCTGAATTCATTCACTGCTGCAGAGCCTTGCATTTAAAGCCAAAACATATCTACATTAGAGAGAAACAATTGAGTCATTGCACAGATCATGGAGAACCTCCGTATCCATAATCTAGAGAGCAGTGGATAAAGTGAGTAGAGGACCAGAACAAACCTGCACTGAACACTAGCTGGCAATTATACAAATGGAAATAAAAAAAGAGCAGGTTCTCATTTCTTACATGATTTTCAGGGACTAAAAATGAACCATTTACTGAAATGCTTTTCCTTAGGGCTGCCTTCCAATCCTGACAATGCCCTGAAGACAAATCCAACATGACAGAAGCTACAACACAAGAGGATGCAAGTTTAACATTGCATTCCACGGTGGGGAAAAAAAAGAAAACAGAAAGGAAAAAAAAAAAGATATTTCAAGAACGGTTAAAAAATTAAAAAACAAACACTCAAAATATTAATCAGTTTGACTGTTTTCCCACAAAGGTGTTGGAATTCAGATTCTGACTGAAATAGGTAAGAGAGATAAGAGGACTAGCAAAAATATGAACACTCTTACAAAAGAATATTCAATGCCACTGGCACGAGCCAAATGCCCAATAAGCCAAACCAGTCTGCGGGGTCTAAAGCAGGAAAAAGCAGAGAGAGCAGACAGTTACTTTAACAAAACAATTAAAAATAATCATCATCCTCACCACTTACCACCTACAAGGGAGGGTCCTCATATTTAAGCACACTGAACCAAAAAACATCTGCTATGTCAGACAATCACAGGGCAAAAACAAAACAACCTCCTCACAAAAAAACCCACAGTTGGGTCAGGGATTCCACACAGCCGGTCTTGTGGCATGGCATTCCATCCCAGCACTAAGTAGCTCCCTCTCCACGCTCTGAGGTTGAGACCCCCAATACGAGCATTGCAAGGCACCGGGCTGCAAAACAATAAAAGCCCATTGGAGAAAACACTCGCGCTCACTGCTGTGCCCTCGTCACACACACACAATGGCAGCACAATGGTTCTGCTGTTTCTAACACTCCCACTGACTTCGCGGGGAGATGAGAACAGGAATTAGCCCTGGATCCTCAGCAGCCATGAAAAGGACACAAACAGTCCATCTTCCCCAGGCAGTATGAAAAGCAGAAAGACTTGAGCTTTTGGTGAAACCCACATTGCTGATTCTTTTCTCTGCAAACTGCTCTAGTGACACAAGTACATAAAACATTTAGAGTTACTGGATTGCTGCTTCTATTCAGCCCAGTGGCAAAAGACTGTGACTGAGACAAATGCAGAGGAAATTCTTGAGAAAAGGAAGAAAGTCAAGTGAAGATGATGTAGGAAGGTCTGATCTGCCATTGCACTGCCAGCCAAGAGTGGCCACAGGAGACCTTTGTATTTTAATTTATGCTCTCTCAGTCAGGCTGAGGAGCAGCAGCTGCTGCAGTCGGAGCAGAGAAGGCGCGGCTGTCAGCAGAGCAGACGGGAGGGCAGTCCTTATGCCTGCTACCCTGTGGAGAGAAGAAAGAGCAGGAAAAGAAAGGCTTCCCCAGCAGGGACCCCTCACTGCAGAAACAGATTCTGGCTGGCAAGAGGAAAAGCTGTCCTCTTACACGAGCTTCAGCAGTATTGGTATGGAGCAGAAGTGGAAAAACAGAACCAGGAAAAAAGTTAAAATATATATACACACACTCACAAGAATACCTGTACATATATATAAAAGTAAACAGGCTAAAATACACTGCTCACACTAGATTTTATCAATGCTAGAAAAATCCACAGTTTTCTAGCAATTACACCTTTGGAAGTAGAGCTAGCCTAAAGCATTAAATTCAATCTGCAGGATGGGTTTATTTCTCATTCAATAGAATCTACCATATGCAGGATCAAGGCATGATGCAGAACACAGTTACACAGTGAACAACAAGGATGGGGCAGAGAGGGAACAACTCTTTGTTGCTGCCAAGAAAACAGGAATTAATCCAAGTACTTCACATATATATAACAACCAAAAAAACCCCAAAACCACCCACCCCCCAAAAAAACCACACAAAACCACACACCTAAAAACTTAAGAAAACCAAAACAATCAAAGTAATACACATTTAAATGCTAAGCCTAAAGTGTTTTGTTCCATTGTCCAACTTTTCATTGAAGTACTTCCAAAATAGATCCCCATGCAGCAAAGAAAACAGATTTCAAGACGAACAGCTACCAAACTATTTTCTCAGGCTTTTTTTTTTTTT
>VZTG01001077.1:1464552-1482520 GCA_013397845.1 Melanocharis versteri
TTTTTAGCTTTCCTACAGCAACAAGACTAAGTTCTTTACCTGGAAATCCAGTTCCCAAGGGGATCAGATCATAGACCTGAATCCTGGGAATAAGAACTTACAAAGGCATTCAGAAGCACTCATTTATTATTTCTAAGTTAAACAATAAGTCTTAGAACTCTGAAAGCTTATTTTTTCTTATTCTCAAGCCTAGTAAACTAGCTTAAATCTGAAGTCAGCCTCTGCATGGTCACTCAGCTTTAAAGGATCTGATCATGCCATCGGGTTACGTTGCTCTCTTGCCTCTGTCTTCTTTGTCAGTGGGTCAATACTAGCCACCATCCACGACACATTCTTCCTTCCTTCCCAGGACTGTGCAAACAAGCAAGAAAAGTCTCACATTTATCAGATGTCCAGTGCTGTGGTATAAGGTAAGATGACTTTTATCAACTTGCCTTGATTAACAAATTTGCTTGGGCTACAACACAACCTTTCAGATGTCACGCTTATACAGCACCAATGACTCCACTCTACTGCCTGGCCACTGATCCACCTCTTGCAGCCCCTCAGAGCTGTGCTCGCAGCACCACACCGGTCTCTGCTCCACAGAGAGCCTCGGCAGCACTGCCCATAAGCCACACATTCGCTTAGGAGCTTTCTCGGGGCACAGACAAGGAAGGGACTTTACACCTTTCCTTCCAAAATAACAGGTAAGTGCTACATTTGACCTTTTATGTTGCAGCCAGTTACTGGAATCTTCCAAAATCGTAATCAAAGGAAGGAATAGTCTGGGGTCTGCCTGAGAACACCCTTCAGATTCAGCAGTCCATCAGAGAATTCTCATTTTTTGTACACTATTTTGTTACTTAATAAGAATGCACCATAATCAATGGCAAAATTAAATAAAGATTCTGGGAGTTCAGGCTTGCATGTTTCTTCCTTTTGGGAAGCACGGGAAAGAGAGGATAAAAAAGGGCAGAACTGCAAGGAATTGCAATCCTACACAAAAACTGCCAACTATATGTCTTACTGTTAAATATGGCCTGGGCTGAAAATGGTTATTTCATTGTAACTGGAGGAGCCGTGTAAAGATCCAACTAGGTCACCATCTGGAAACTTAAAGCTCCTCTTCCCAGCAGCGAGCTTTTTCATCTGTGACACCCAGCTGTAGTTGCCTTGGACTGGTACACTCACTTGACTTTACACGCCTCCTACATTTGTAATTCGACCACCTGAACCACTGAAAAGGAAGGTGTCCAAAATTTGTTTCTTAATGGTATTGTGTGGAAAAGCCAGGGGCAGGGTACAGCAGGGAGCAGATAAAAGGTGTTTCAAACTACATTCTTCAGATGCAGGATTTTCATTGTGGTTTCACAGAAGCTAAGCAGATGAACACGAAAGTTAATTGACTCCAAGCTGCCAAATGCTTTATTAGATGCCTGTTGGAACTCCACTTCTCCCAAAGTAAGCCAATACTAACAGAAAAAAGGTACAGCTAACAACTGGATGTCAGTCACTTCAGAAAATTAGAGAGTCAACGATCAACCAGACAAATTCACAAAGAAAAAAATCATATAGTGATACCAAGTACAAAGATACTAATTCTGGATCTGAAAGGCTGGGGATTCTGAGCATATTCCCTAAGATTTATCACTATGTACCTGCCTTGTTTCTCACACTTCTCACCAGCTGTCTCCCACTGGCCCCTTTCTGAGGACATTTACCTTAAATAGACCTATTGCCTGGTCCAGCATGATCACAGGTATGGCCTCTTAGTTGCATATCTAAAAAGGTTGAGGTCTGCCTTGGCAGTGACACCTTATTTTAGTTATTTTCTATATGAGGAAATGCTTCAATCCAAACATAATATTAGATGTCAAAGAGAAAGGACTGGAACACCTCACAGCACATCAGCTATAAAAGCTTCAAAACAACCTTCTGTCTAGCCCCGTGCAAGTTTTCATTCTTGCATCCTATCCAAATCCAAGAACATTCCCTTTTATTTTAAATGCAAAATATCCACATTAAGGGAACTGATTAATAGTGTAGTAAGTCTGAATTTAAAACAATGTTTTAATGCTATATATTTTCATTAAAGTAACATAATTTCTTGAAAATTTCAGAGCTACCTTTAATAAGCCCACAAAATTACTTCCAATACTACCTTTGAAACTTAGGAGGATTTACTCCTTTTGTTTCCAGTTACTTTACTGATGATTATAATTTGTTAGGAACATTGCACAAACAATAAATACATAAACCACACCCTACTCTCATTCTGAACACTGAGAATCCATTTTGAAATTTTGTAACAGTTTACAGACAATGAAGTACAAACTGCTGGCATTATCTCAGGTTAAGCCAGAAAGAAAAATTTTCACTAGATACATATTCATCCCAAAGTTCAAGGGAGAAAGAAAAAACCGCACCTTTATTACCCTTCAGCAAAGTACAGCAGAAATACCATTCCAGACAAACTCCTACTGGGTCATACCAGACCAGTACTAATGGTTTCATTTCCATAACTTCTGTAGTAACTGTAGCTCTGCAGATTTCAACATTCCTTTCATACCTTAGGCTTTCCTAACTCAGCCTGGGGTTGATCAAAGGTATCAGACTTCGAAAAAAATATGGAAATGACAATGTGTTCACAGATTTGAGCTAATTAAGATGAAATATTCCCAAGGGACGTTGCTCAGTGTACAGTAGGTGGTTTTTTTTTTTCAGATTGGGTCTGTCCATAGAAATTAGTAATTATGCCAAATACTAATTGCAGGGTTGGTGCTTGACATGGGCACCACTCACAAAAAAAAAAAACACAACAAAACCAAAACAAAACAAAACACCCTTTAACGGCTTTAGGTCAGGGCAGCTAAACCAGTTTGGTGTTTCAATAGCAAAACAGTTCGCCCGGCCACATCCTCCCCTGAAGGAAGTTGTTCTCCTCCCATGTCACTCCTCACCAGCCTCCCCAGATGGTCCATGAAGCCGTATCTCACACAGGCTTTAAGCTGGTTTAGCTGGCAAGGACACCATCTCGAAATGCCCTCTGGGACAAAACCATCAAAACTCCAAACTACCTTTGAACTCTATGGGACCTCAGCTGGAAATTAAAGATTATTCAAAAATGCCCTTTTATCACATCTTTCACACCATACAAAACACAGCCAAGCATATTTTAAAACAAACAAACAAACCTGTTCTAGGTATTTAAATCATTAATCCACACAAAGGTAACAGAAATCCCGATTACAGGATCTTTAAAGAAACATTTTTTTCACTTCTTTATCATTAATACTTTAACTTGTTTAATAAGAGCTGTAGATGCATTGATCTATTGTTTCTTCACACACTAGAGGGGAAAATAAGAGCAAGATTCTTTCCCCTAGGGAACTCCCTTGCATTGAATCTAGTCAAGAGGCAAAGCTCAGCACATCTCCTCCAAAACCTTGGAGCCATTTTTCGCTCTGGAGGTTAATGTTTCATTTAAAGGTATGTGACAATGTAGCAGATTAAGGATTCAGCACAATAGCTCAAAGTTCTTCATCTCACTTGGTGGTGTGATGAATCTAAAAGCAGGGATTGTTAACCTTGACCATATTTTTTCCTAAATCATCAATAAGAATCAGTTTCACATTTCTTTAAAGCCTCCTTAAGGGCAAAAAGAAAAGTGGCTCTGGTTTTTCACTTTTAACAGTATTGAAATCATTGATACTAGCACAAACTATAACTACCTACTCATAGTGCTTTACCACAAAGTGCTGAAACAATCCAATAGTAGGAAATAAATGCAATATTCATCAAGTTCTGCACTTAGAGAGACTGTTTTTACTTTTTCTCTATCAATCACCAAAGCATAAACAAAACTAGACTGAGATGTTCAGTCTCCATTCAGCTGTAAATTGATTTTCAGGCTTGATTTATATACACAGCTTCTTTTATGCTTTATTTACAGAAATTCTTTTATCTGACACACTAGCTTACTTGATAAGACACCATTAGCAGTAACAGAACATAATTCATGCAGAAGTCATTATCTTTAGTCTAAGCTGTTGTTAAAGTTCAGATGCCATTAATAAAATGTGGAGATTCCTTACGTGGCTGCTGGTAGAGCCCGTCAGCAGTGGTGCTCTAGAGCCGGGCATCAGCAGCTCCCTCGGACACAGATGTACCATGAAGCTGCTGTTGCTACGTACGTGCTTGGCAAAAGCAGGACTCAGTACTCAATGAAGTGCTGTGAATCACTACTTATAAAAAATGACAGCAGTGACCAGCTTGCTGCCCAGACTGGTAGCAAGGCACACAGCCTGCAGAAACCACTGTTTTCTGCCCGTATTTCAGCACATGTAAAGCTATTTCGTACAAGCACAGCACTACTCTACAATTAGAGAGAACACAGCCACAATTGCTTGCTGAGGATGAACTCTGCGTCCTTCATCAGCTCAGTTCTCTCGATGCTCCAAGGATTAGAGTCTCATACAGCCCCTGTTGCTGCATGCAAGTTATCATGAAAGGGATGGCCAGGCAAGACACTTATTCCAAAACACAAATAAGCAGGAACACTCCCTGGTAGGCTCGACTGTTCTCCGCCAGAGTTTTTGGTTAGACCACTCTATCATCCTTTCTGCCAGGTCTTAACTACTTAGGCAACTGAAGTAATTGCTCCAGCTCTTCTGAATGACTTTTCAGTGTTTTGTTTGGGGAACCTCTTTGGGTTTTCTCACACATCCTCCCTTCTTTTTGTTTGTTTTTTCTTTTTTAGACCTACATTGTTTGAAAAACAATTATGCAGCTGCCAACAAGTGATTCCCACTGAAATCAACAGGATCTGCTCTTATGCAGAGGGTCGTAGTAAGAGCCCAGTCATTTACAGTGCTGAAAGCCTTCGTGCTCTATACTCTAAGTGCACGAAGGGCTAAGCAGGTGGCTCATGCAAAATTAATAACGCATCAGGAAGTGGACGAAGGAGAGGGAAGGCACTGAATAATTGATCTACAGTTTGCTTTCTGTGAATTCTGAAACGACTTTATAGATGTTTGTTTTGGTTTGCCTTTGTGTTTGTTTTTTCCCAGGTAGAAAGATTTTGAACTGAAGTTCTACTAACAAAACAGAGTGAAACAATGACAAGAGTGGCCCTTTGATAACAATAACTGCAGAAAAGTATCTTCCCAGAAAGAAAGATGGAGATGGAATAAAAAACAAGACAAGTCTTTTTTCAGACAAAATATGACTACCCCCTCACTTTCATACGCTTACATTCTTAAATACCTCCTGCCTTATGAACAAATGTGTGTATACCATTCCTTCTTGTTCTGTGAAAAATTACAGGCTTCTCTTCTCACCGTCATTTATACAGAAGTCCAATCACGTCCCACAACGCAAAGTCCATCCTTCCATCTTATAAAGTTCTTCAAACTCCTCAAGCTAGGAGTCCAATACTGCTCACTTGAACAATTTTGGTAACACAGCTACACCAAAAGTGTTCTACCCTGTTCCATAAATATCATCTGCAGTCATTTTAAGGATATGTTACAGTGGCAGATAGGAACAAGGTAGCCTTTTAGCATAAATGAAAACCTGACCCTGGTACACTAAGAAGATTTGAACAGCAATACTCACTGCAGTTCTGATACATCTCCAAAGATACAAAAAAGGAGTCTCACCAACTCTCAGCATATACTTGAGACTTTACAGTATGTTTCTAACTCATACAGCAGCAACAATCACCAGCCTATTCAAATTCCAGCCCTGTACTCCAGCCTCAATAACATCACTAAGATCCTGTGCTTCAACAGCAACAGGCCTCCCACGTGGTGCAAGCAGGAGACACAGCACACCCCCAAATCTCTATGATCATGCCAGTCTCTAAAACAGCCTCATCCATTCTACCTCACTTGATTCAACATGGCTCAGTCCTGCAGCAATTCTTTATGAACTGTTATGAAATGTGAAATTCTTCTCATCAAAGCTAGAGCTGTGTGCACAGCTTTGATATTCACCAGACTTACAGTCTGACACAATAACTAAACGATTATCTCACACAGGTGTTATTTGGGAGGTCTTGCACCAGCATGAGGCTTGCTGTTTCACAAGGACATGCTTGCACATTACGCTGAAAGGTGTACATGTGCTTATGGAACAAAGCTGTTTGTCAAATAGGAACAAGTACCTTATAAAATGGTACAAAAACCAGCCAGTGTTGAGGTTTTACTTCTCCTTCCCACTTTCCTGTGGACATGTGGCTGGACTCCAGTAACAGAGTCTGCAAACTGCCTCTCTCACAGCATGACAGTGACCATGCAGAGGCTTCTGTGAGCTTTCTACTCTGGGTGACAAGTGTAAGGACAGACACACATACATGGAGAGACACAGAAAGGGCTTCCTCGGAGAATGGAACAGAGAGAACAGCCTCTGCAAGCTGGAGTAGAGCACAAACTGAAAGGAGGGCAAAATGAACAAGAACAGGGTATTTACAAGAGGCATGGTAATTTCTCTAGGCAGTAGTGAGCTGCTATTGACATGAAAACCACAAGTGAGTGGAGTACTTCATCACTGTCATTTAATAGGCATGACATCTAAAACAATACAGGAAATACTGGATGATAAAGAGTTCACCAGAAATCCTACACACACACCTATTTCTGGGACGCGGAAGTTGAAGACAAAAGCTACTGTAGCCCACAGCTGGCCTCTTGCCTCTGTCAGCTGTCAGCCCCACTGCAGAACAGCTAATAGGATCACGAATCTATGAGGCAGGGAAGAGTATCCAAAACAATAAAAATGGCCTGATGGGAGTCACAATTCATTCACCTCCTACAGTGGCACAAACCCTTGAGCGTCAGTCTCATCAGGATTGGGACTGGGTTTCTTTAATATGCAAAGTTATTAGCTGCATCCGCTCAGGAGCTACTTCCTCTCCCACAGGTATGAGAGTGGTTTAGGAAAAATGTAGGAAAGCAGAGGCCAACAAGGATATAAACCATGTAAAAATGTAACTGGCTTATGTTCTTGAGTCAAACACACACTTATTTGCATGAAAAAGTTCCTGCAGAATAGAACATTGATTCAAATATCACCACAAACCTTTAGACTACCCAGGCAGTGGTTTTTCCTATCTTCAAAACAAAGAATACAAAAAGAAAGCTATGTTTTCAAACCACACCCAGCCCCACACAGCTCAAGTGGGAACACTACTTGTGACCGTGCCAGAGCTTCCAGCAGGAGCAGAGCAGTAGAATACAGTCAGATGAAGCAAAAAGTCCTTCTCTGCACGCAACAGCAGTTAGTTGGATTTCCAGTCCCTTCAAGTCCTGCATTTAGGCATATCAGTTAATAAACTTCTGCTCTAGCAAATCAGAATTAATTTTTTAAGTACTGCATTATTTTGTGTACATATTATATATGTGTGTGTGTATGTATATGCATGCATAGTGTTATACATATATAAATGTATCTCCAGCACTAAATGCATACTAACATTCTGTATGTAACAAGCCACCAGAAAGAATACTACTTGGGAATGGATAATCATGACAACCTCTCTTCAGAGAGGTCATTTGTCACCCCATCTAGCAGGCCACGCAGTGCTTGGAATAACATTTACGGGAAGGAAAAGAAAGCAGAGAGGTAAATGATGGAGCTGTCCACTTCAGTTCAAATTAAGTTCACATTACAATAACCTTGGAAGATAGTCACTGCTTTGTGTTTCTCCAACATCACTGAGCAAGCAGGAGTAAACAGATAGCCACCATAACTCTTCCAAAAACAGTGAAGATCAAAGTGCACCAGAGGGGCAGCACTTACCTAAGAGTGCTCACTGGAGTGAGCTCGCTACTGACCCAGCTCCGTGTCTTACACCTCTGCGTACTCCATAGTCCAAAACCACCTAGAGCTGAAACAGGCCATGCTTGTACAATCACTTTAAGCTGATCTATGCAGGGAAAGGAGGAGCTGGTCCTACCATCTTCCCACACTTCATCCTTCGAGCCAAACAGCAAATCAATAGAAATTGACCCAGATGAGAAAGTTCTCAGCCAGATCTGGTAACTGACTGCTGCTGATCCACTGAAGCTGCACCAACACATTTGGCCCTGCAGCCTTGTGCCAGCCCCAGCTGTTTGCAGCCTCCTGCTCTCATTTTGACACCCGAATCTGCAAGGCCGCACACCAAAACCAGTCCTGAAAGGTTCAAGGTGGGAAGTGGCCCTGCAATAGAAACAGGTCCTCCTAGGCATTCAGAGATGGAAAAAAAATTGAGTTAGGCAGCAGTTCACATCCCCCCTTAATGGCCATAGAAAGAAAATACAAGAGAATGGTTGTGATATCAAGCAATTGTCATTCAAAACTGGACCTTAGTTATTTTTTAACTGCAATCACACATATTTTATATTTATTTTTATATATATGTTATAGTCTTCACAAGCCAGACGGATGAATTTTCATCTAGAAATTAATTGGATAACTTCTTGGAAAAGAGGAATTCTAATTTTACAAGTCTCACCTCTTCTTTTTAAATTATTTTAATTATATATTTAATTATTGTTGGACTAATGAATTCACACATATTCCTTTAGACATGTGAACTGGCAGCCAGGAAGACGATTTCTACAAAATGCTATCTTTTACCTACATGGAACAGGGAAACTTTCTGGTTTTATATTTAAATGGCAAAAATTAGAATTAAAAAATCTGAAACCCTTGCTCTGTGCATAGTAGAACACCCCAGTATACTCCCAGCTGAGAGGTGCCCAGGGTATTTGGCAAGCCTTCTCATTACCTGGTAGGACCCACTGTTTTGAAATGTCACCATTTCCAAATTCCATGCTCCAGTCTGAAACAATCCAATCACATGGCATTGCAAAGACATCTTCCACAAGGTGACACAGTTAATTGAAGCACAGCACAAAGCAACAAAACCCTTGCCATACATCATCTGGGAACTTTTTTCCTCAGTGTCTGTGCTCCTATATATAAACCATTTACAGCACATGGAGAGAACTCCCTTAAAGCTTTTTAAAATCACAAGATTTTTAAATCACAGCCCACTGGCAAACAGAATGCAGCAGAAGAGATGCAGTTCAGTGAGAGGGAAGCACAGAAAACCCAGCCTCACAAGGGTAAGTATATGCCCTACACATGGGTATGTAAAGCAAAGGTATCCAACAGGGAGAACCTGTGGTGCAGGTTCGGACAAAATGACAGGCACCAGGTGGATCTGCTTGGGGTGACATCCCACACACAGCACTGCTGCACCTTTGCTCAGGGCACCAGAGCTCAGCTGAGAGAGCCTACCCTCTTGACACAGAGGAAATCCTGACACAAAATGATGGTCCGTGTCATGGAAGATTTGCCCCTAAATCAACATAAATTAAGCTGAACTCTCATCAAACGCAATCCACTAACACCAGGAAACACCCCATCCTTGCAGTATCACTTCTTCCATACTCAGTACCCTCTAACAGCAGCTTACTAGAGCAATGACAGCAGACGTACTCAGGTTTTAACTCATCAATACGATGTTGATGAAGTGAACAGAAGTCTCTGTGAATCCAAAATACTGCACATATCTAAAGGCATCTAGTCTTCTTTTAATGCTTTCTTTGAATTCAGTACCACAAAGAAGGCCCAAACACTTTGAGAAATAATGTTACTTGCTTATTGAGGGAAAGAAAACCTATTTAAGCAAAAGTTCCTGTAATTCTTTGGTTGTTTTTTTCCTGTAAGAAGTTTTGCTGTTGGGAAAACCAGGAGGCAACAGGTACAGAATAGGTATACAAAGTGTTTTCATAATATTTCTCCGCTTTGCTGCAAAAGGAAAAAAGCTCTTCTGTCACCACACATCAGGAACGTTGCTTGAAATGGTTTTCAATATGATTTGATGTAACAGAGTCTTCACTAGGAGCAGAGGGATTTTCAAGGCCTGGAAGAGGCATATTGATTTTTCCCAGTTTTGTGGGAAATTGACAGTTCATTCATAAGATCCTCTGTGTATGATGAAATACTTATTCTAAATGCTGTCCAGAGGAAAGCGACTGGAAAGCTGAAGAATCTGATGTGGAGACATCATCATTATGTGTATTAAAATAAATACTGCTACAGCCTCATTTAGTTTATAAAGCTAAAGGAGTAGGATCTGACTGTTTTTAGCATCTCTGCAAGTCAGGCCATCTGGAGGTTATATGAGATCACACTGAGTCAGAGTTTGATACCAAATCAAGCACCCCTGAATGCAAGCCTCAGTGTGTTAGTGACATTTTTAAATGCCAGCATACGGAGAAGGCTGAACTGCTCTAGATCTCTGTGTATGCTACAGAAGCAGCTACACGGAGCCCTGTGCCAACAGTGACATCCACCCACACCAACCCTTACACCTGTACAAAATACTGCTGAAATCAGGGAAAACCTGTATCCACAGAGAACCACATGTGAGAGACTGGGAGGATGCTGGCACGAAATATTTTGGGTGCCTGTGTGGGAGAAGAGGTAGGTCAGGCCTTGCTCTGAGGAGGTGATGCCCTGCTCTGCACACACACACATCCCACTCCGGGCCTGTATCCCAGCCACACAGTGGTCACCAGGCCCTGCCACACCAGAGGCAATGCTCCACACCCCACCCTTGGAGCCCCAGTCTCGCCCCAGAGGGGCCAGACGACCCTAAGTCCAAGCTGGGGGAAGGGCCGAGGAAAGCCAAAGGGTACTAAACAGAAGCATGAGGCGAGCACAGGTCTTGCCCCTACCTCCTCTTGGAATTTCTATCAGCTGAACACTGCTGGAACCAGGAGGGGTAACTATATGCGTTCTTTTCTGTATCTTTTCTGTCTTTCTCTCTTCCTCTTTCTTCTTCTAACTCTCTCTTCTCAGAGTTTTGAGTAACTTAAAATCAGACAGGCTTGGAGTTTGCTAAGCTGAGTGGGCTAAGTTAATGCTTGTGAGGTGTTTTATGCTGAGTGAATGCTGCTCTAAACTTTTGCCCAAGTTCTCTGATTTTCTGAAGTTGCCAGTGAAGTTTTTTGTTGTTTTGACCTCTTGAGAACATCCTGTCAGTATTTCTCCCGTGCATCTAACTCAGAGTACATGAAAAACGATAAACCCTTTCAAGAGTCTCATCCAGCAGGTGTTTTTTTAGGGCCTTACATCACAAGATAGGACACTTTGCGGCAGGAGCAGCAGCACAATCACAAAAAATGGGACGTTTTCCAAATTCCCATGATAGTACAATGAAAAAAGACACAGATTATTCTTTACTGGTTTAAGGCCTAATGTATTGCTGGATTTTGCACTGTAAAACTGCCATGAAATGCAATTCAGTACATCCATTAAAAACTGGAAAGGCTTTTTTTGTTTTAATCCTTTACTGCATTGTAACAATATTTGCTAATTTTTAATGAGAAACAGACAAACTGTACACGAGTGCAAAGTCACTATGAAATTCCAGCTAATGGAAAAGTCAGATAGGAAAAAGTTTAAAATACTACCATGCTGGGAGGCACTTTTATGGCTAATGCTGACAGTGACTTCTGGGTCATCTCTAACAGAGCTGGGTTCCTTCACGAGCTGTTCAGCTCCTTGCTCTCCTGTCTACATCAATAAAACAATTACAGTCCTGTTGACAGGCTACTAGCCATGCATTTGAGAAGCGTGCTGCATATTTTGGGCAAAACAAGACTCTCCTACAGCACTATAGCTTAAGAATTTCCTAACTGGTAGAATTAGATCAAGTGATTTTTTGGGTCAAAAATATTTTCTCTCACCTCTGGTTTTAACTGAAAGCAAAACATTATATTCTAAATGCCCACAGCAAATCTTCACAGGTTACTGCTTTTGGTTAATGGAGTATGAACTGTTGACGTATCTAGCCTGAGCACTTAACAACACATCAGCTTCTTCCTCCAAATTTATAACTTGTAGTGGCCCCGGTGCCAAAAACGGTTTATAATACTTTTTCAACACAGACTTCAAAATGTCTATTTGTAGGAATGGGACTCAAAAGAAAGGAAGTGATGTTTCCCTAACTGTAAGCTCAAGTTTCCCATCCTCCACTAATCACTAACTTGCATCTTACAGAGTTTGAGGAATAAAGAATAAATTAAAGTTCGCTAAGAAGTACATCGGGATTATTGTAATCTATAGAATTAGGCCTTAGAGAGCATTCTTAAATAACAGATTACATACATACTTTCAAACTCCAGTCCACTGCAGAGGATGGAGAAGTTCCTCACATTTTTCTTCTTACTACTCTCCACACAAAAACAACAAGAAAAAAAAACCCTGAACCCTTCCTCTCCCCCTCCAAAAAAAACTTTCTCTCCCACATTTTCCATCTGAAAATTATCCTACATCAACTGCACCTTGTATGTAATTTTTTTGTTTGTTTACAAGACCATGTTTTCTGGATTCCCATCTGGAAAAACAAAGCCTTTCTTCCCCGGAACAGCTCATGCCTTCCCTACATGCCTCTTACATCACACACTGCAGTTGAATATGTACATACCCAATACATACACCAAAAAGTTCACAGTGCAAAGGCTGCCTTATTAGAATTAAGGTAGTACATCCAGCTTCAAATTCAGTGTTGCAGAACATGGATTTGTTGCCTTTATTATGGAAATACTATCAACGTGCAACAAGGGCAATGGAATTAGGACCAATGCTAACTTCTTTTCGCACACACAAATATCTATAAGATGTTTCACTCACAGAAGTATTCTGTTGGGGCTGCCTTTCACATGGATCAGCTCTTCTCTGACTGGGACACTCAAGATTCAAAATTGACTCTTCATACTCTGAGATAGACGTGCCACCACAAAAAATGTACTGTGACAATTCAATCAAGGCCGAAGACTGGTAAATATATTTACCAAACTCATCTTTAACACAGAAGGAAAGTATGTAAGCTGCATATGATAGTTCCAATAATGTTCTTTTGAAGCACATTGACATCAAACAAGAGAAGTCATACAATTAATCACAATGGCTTTTCTCTAGTTCTAGCTCCCTTATGCTTCTTCAGTCTTTTAGAAACTAGAAATATCAAATAACTTAAAAAAGTAACACATTTATAAACACCCAATTCTGGCAAAACAAGTATTTATGAGAAAGGAAGTAGTTTCTCCCACGTTCCTCACCTATTTCTTTTTATATTACCAATGATACAGCCCACCACAAAGTTATGAGGGAACACATGGCAAGGAAAATTTTTATTCTAAGAATGACCGCTACAAATCTGAAGCAAGTCCCCCGGAGCCAGCAGTTACTAAATTTTTATATGCATTTGAAAGACTGAGGCTACATCTGCTGAAAGAGACACTGAGGAATTCAAGAATCCTGACCTCACAATAATG
Source organism: Melanocharis versteri (assembly GCA_013397845.1). Taxonomy (NCBI): domain Eukaryota; kingdom Metazoa; phylum Chordata; class Aves; order Passeriformes; family Melanocharitidae; genus Melanocharis; species Melanocharis versteri. The sequence continues at coordinate 1,477,872 of VZTG01001077.1, forward strand.
CATCTATTTCATCAATATATACACCCCCGCCTTTCACTGTTACAAAACAGTGGAGTACTTGCCCAAAACAAGCATTGTTCTGTTTCTGGCAAGACCACTGGTGGAATGCTTAGCTATGCTTCATCTGTGCTCTGAAGAAATGTAGAATAAAAAATAAAAGTCATTTGATCATAAAAGTGGGAGGGGAGGGAAATGAACAGAATGCTTCCACTTCCACTGCAAGGACATCCTCCCAATGTACATTTTTAAAGATCAAATGCTACAGAATGCATTTCAAAACTGCATGGAACAAGCTTCACATTGATTTGTTTGGGGTTTTTTTTAAACACTGTGGCAAGGGAAAAATTATATAATCAAAACTTCCTTGTGGATACCTGAAAACCAGCTGACATCAGAGAATTATCTTCTCCCCCTTTGAAAAACAAACTATCAACAACGTAAAAAATTTAATAAGCGATCTATTGGTTGTCCTTTAAAGGTCAGTGCACTTGTCCAACACTTTTCCTGTAACACACTTACATAACCTTATTTTCTCTCCGCTACCTCTCTGTAATTCAGAAGACTATCTAGATTCCCATATGGTTGCCATCAAATACAGCAGATGCCAAGCAAATTAAAACACAAGTTATGACTCGTAATATGCTGATGTATCATAATTGCAACATAGCTCATAACTTAGAGTGAATCACCAGCTAAAGCAAAAGTTTCTGAGGTGTCAGTGCTTTTTATACATCTTTCTAATTAGACCAGGGTCACTGGAATCAAGTGTGGTTTGAAATTTAGACCTTAACACTAGTATACATCCACTGTTTCCATCAAGTATAAAAAAAGTACAGGGAACAATTAAAAACATCTCTTGGTACTAAAAGTCAGCCTAAAACTGTCTTCCAAAAGTAAGGGGGAAAGAGGGGAAATAGTTCTTGCCTTTTCGTGAAGCAGGGCAGCGTGCTCTGACCTTTTGCACCGTACCTCTGACATCATTCTACATGGAAGCCAAAGGGGGAAGGAGGCATTGTTTGTTTGCTTTCTTTAAGTACAGAAAAGTGTTCTCTGTTACCTCACACTACAGCTTTATGCGTCACCGAGACAAGAGCAGAAAGGCTCATGAAAAAGCAGTTTTGCAGCAGCTGCCAGCCGAGACAGGTAGCACACAGAGCATGCGGTGCTTTAGCAGCGGCAGCAGGGCGGTGGAGCTGGAGCACAGGTGAGCCCCGACGCACGACCAGCAGGACGGCAAAGGGAAACACAACACTGACTTCCAGCTTCAGATTCAGACGCATTTGTGCCTATTAGCTCTCTGTTCCTAAATATTACTTTGGTGACTGCCCAACGAGCTTTCCTTTTCCACGACAGCATAGCAGTCTCATAAAATAAGCTTTTCTGAACAAACATTTCCAGAGTATTTATCAACTTTAACACCGAATTTCCAAAAGAAATTAAGCCTGCAAATCTATCTAGAACATTAATTATGCATAGACTCAGCAGGTAATATTGTCTTCTACAACAGTATAAACACATATTTTGGTAAGAATACATTACCTAGGGTGGTGCAAGCCTGAGAACTACCTCCTAAAAAGTATACTGTCACCTTTAGTCACAACTACACACACAGCACTGGAGTGCAACTTTCCCATATTCATTATCCCAATAATTCCGTCGTGGTTTTCAAGGCGTGAAATACCTGAGCAGCACAAATCAAAAAAGACAGAAAGGTCTGGTAATTTATTTTGCCCCTATTCAGTGGCATTTAAAGCCTCAAATTTTTTGTAATAACTTCAGTTTAAGTAGCAAGTACAATTATCCCCTGCATGATTTCAGCAGATCTATAATATTCCTCTATTCAAAGCACTGACAATTTTCTTGTCAAAATCATTACTCTTCCAACTCAGTTCTCTTTATTTTTAGTCCATTGTTTTGTGATGCAGAATAGAGAGCATTTTCTTTGTTTACATTAACATTTTAAAAGGTTGTGTTAAAACCACTATATAATAATGCTCAGATAGAAGGTCTAACAAGGTGTGCTCCCTGTTTGCAAGAACCTGGAAAGTGTCACGGGGTTAATATGATGACCTCTTCATCGTTTCAATCTATTTACAATGATGACATTAGCGGCTATTTTGGATTACCACTTTCTGTAAACAACCAACTGAATTTGCAATTTTCATTTACAGCTTTTCTGGCCCAGTTATTGAAGGGTTTGCTATTACTTCAGTAAAAACAACATTAACACGTATTTCAACAAGAGTATCTGACTATGTTTTCACTCCAAATCATGAGAGGCATGGTAATAAATGCAGGCTTTCTCATAAAGAGATTACAATATTCTAAAGAAATTACTAAACTCTCATAAAGTGCTTGGTCTTCGTGAATTTCAAAAAGTTTAGCCAGGAACACAAATGAGACAATTAGCACTTTGCAAAAGAGGAAATCGGCAAGCAAGGGCCTCACATCAAGCAAGTGGCAGAGTGAGTGATCCACAATTGTATTTTTTCAGGCTTTCAGATTAGCATTCCAGCAGTATAAAGCCTTCGGTCCATTCAGTTACAACAGAGGCACACCTGCCATCGTGCAGAAGCTACGCTGCATCAGCCTCAGGAGCACAGGAATAAGAAAAATATTAGTTACAGAAAACCTAAAACATAACCACTTCCCCACTTGCACCATCCACACATTCACCTTCAGAGAACAAAATGAAGGAAATTACAGGATAAAGAGCTTCTAACAGACTGACAGCATCTGAAAGAGCAAGTTAACATGGTTATATTCCACCATAATCTCCCTCTCTCAGTCCAAGGACACAGCACTCAAGTGTTCCTCACACTAGTTGCTCCCTGCTGAAAAATATCCGTGTTCACAGCAACATATGCCCAGCGGAATCAAAACAAAGAAACAGACAAGGGCAAAGAACCATGGCAAACTCAACCACTGAAAACTGAGCCAAGAGTACAATCAGAACAGCTCTGTAGGGTCAGAACACTACAAAGCTCGCTACCGTTCATCTGCAGGGGTCGGTCTGGGGCCAAGTAAACACTGACATAAAGCCACAGGCAGCTTCACTTTCACAGCATATCTTCTTGCTTAAGGAAAGGTAATACAGTATAAAAGTGGACTTCATCAAAATTCCCATCCTTTCAAAACATCTTCTTCAGGTATCTTTATTTTCCAGGAACACAGACCTGAGGTTAGCTATGGATACCTGCTATCCACAGAACCACCATCCTTCTCTTCTCCCCAAGGGGACAGTCAGAAGCTCAGCACTGCTCACAAGGTTTCTCTCCTCTATTCTTCCCTAGTTCATCCATAACCTTCAAGGTGGTGGTGGGGCTTTTTTACCAGTTCTCCTTTCTAGTCTACAGAAGCCACTATACCGGATATGTATTCAACTTGCTTCCAAAGCCCCTCAAAAACACATCCACATTATCTGAGCTCGATCCAGAGCTGAACTCAATGATTCTGGTGGGTCCTTCCAACTCAGAATATTCAGTGAAGCTGAGTTTGTGCATGTTTCTCACTACTGCGTGGAATAGCTCATGTAAAAAGAGGAACTGTTCATGTAAAAGCCTTCACCTGACTTTAACATTCTGTGCAGTGAGAAGACCTCATCACTCACACGTGTGTGAGAATGCTCACCGCCCCCCCCCTTCCCCCTTTGTGGTTATGAAATTTGGAACGAACATCCAAGAACAGCTGCTTCTCCTTCCAACTCAACACATCTAGAAGATGCTAGAAGTACTGTTTCAGGCAGGTTACATTTCACTGTACAGTTCTGCCTACTCTACAGCCGGTGGGGAATGGTGCAACAAGATACTGTGCAGGCAGATCAAGCAGCACAGCCAGGAATCCCAACAAATGCCCAAACAGGCCTCCTACGGGCTTGCACTTCAGGGATGGGTGGAAACACCATTTCCCCCCTCCTCCACCCTATTATTGCTACTACTACTATGTGTTAACAGCTAATCATAATAAACCCGTGCCATACACAACTTCATCATTGTGAAATCATGAAACCGCACAGTGCAGAGAACCTGAGCTGTGATTCTTTTTATTATTTGCATCTAATAGGGATGGCAGCGTGAAAACATGCAGATTAATTCGTTCTCCAGGCCTGGGTGCCTGGTTGCTCCCCTCCTCTCCCACCACAAAGCAAGGGTGGGGGAAGGAAGGAGAGAACAGGAATAAAGGAAAAGACCGGGAGGGGGGAAGAAGGCACGAAACCCGCTTCGTACTAACAACAAAAGCAATCAAGAGGGCCGGAAGGGAAGAGAACCGGCACCCTCGGGAGGTGAAGGAATGCAGCACCACAAGTTGCCCGGGGAAGGGCTGACCGGGGCGGGCGGGTCGGAGGCGGCGGCACTCCTGGCCTCGCACCCGCACCCCATCCAAAATCCCCCCGCGGCCTCACGCCGGGCTGTCGCACGTCCCTGTCGCTCCTGGCCGTGCCAGCCCGGGAGCGGCGGCGGCCGGGGAGGAGGAGGAGGAAGCAGAGGAAGACACGAAACCGGCCCCACTTACCCAGAAAATGACATTGAAGCCGAAGATGAAATATTTGATGCAACAACTGACTTCAGGCCCCTTGTAGTGCTTTCCGGACATCCTCTGCGCTCATGAAGACGCTTTGCTCGCAGCCAGGGTGAGAACCAAAGGGGGGG
>VZTG01001077.1:1482552-1530164 GCA_013397845.1 Melanocharis versteri
GGGCGGGCGCGGCCCTGAGGCTCCGCCCGGGCCGGGCGTGCCGGGCTGAGGGGCTGCGAGCCCCGGCCCCACGGCCCTACGGCCCTCCCCGCCGACGGCCCCGGGTGACACGGGCCGGGCAGGGCCGAGACAGCGAGGACGGGCCCCGCGTGGCGCGGAGAGCAGCGCTCCGCGGCGGGAGAGCTGCCAGGAGGGCAGCACCGGTTCTGGGCTGGCTGCGGTAATGAGGAGGAGCGAGACCGTAATCGCACCGTGGAGGTTGTTCTCAATGGGCGCCGTCGCTTCGCTTCCCACATGATCTCCTATGCGCCACACGCGCGGGAACACATGAAGAACCGTTTTACAATGATTGCTAGAGTTTATATTTTAACATCCCCTGAGCTTATATTGAACCTGACAGCTATAAAGTTATGTGGCTTAGTTGTATTCATTTGCTGTTTGGGATTCAGAGTGCATATGGTCTGGCATTAACGGCATAATTAATAGGTTTTCTTTGCTGAAGAATGTCGTCATTTCAATGGATCAAGCCTTCAAAGTTTCCTGTCCAGCTCTAAGAGAGAGGCTGGAGAAGAGGAGGCTCAGGAGTGAGACCTTATCACTCTACAATTCCCTGAAAGGAGGTTGTGACAGGGTGAGAGGAAGTGGCCTCAAGCTGTGCCAGGGGAGGTTTAGGTTGAACTTAGGAGGAATTCCTTCACAAAAAGGGTTGTTAAACATTGGAATGGGCTGCCCAGGGAGGTGGTGGGTCACCGCTCCTGGAGGTGTTTAGGGAAAGACTGGATGTGGCACTTAGTGCCACAGTCTGGTTGACAAGGTTGGGATTGGTTAAAGTTGGACTCAGTCTTGGAGGTCTTTTCCAACCTAATTGGTTTTGTATTTATGTGATTCTGCAAGTATAACTCTTGATTCAATGGATGGAAGACTTCTTTATAATAAATTACATTTCCCATCTCTACAGGATTGCAAGAAAACACACTTCAGAAGCATGATACTGATAGAACTATGGAAGACAGTCTTGGTTTGAGATCACATCCTACCAGTTACGAGGCCTTATTGTGAGTCTTCTTTGAGAGCAAAGAGAAATATGTGTCTGTCACACCTGGTAGACGATGAGAAGAAAAAGCATCTGCTGAAATGGATCCATGAAAATAAGCGATGTTTTTGGTAAATGAGAAATCAATGCAACACATCCATAAACTTTAACCATGACTGTGAAGTTTATCACATGAATGTTATCCCTTATTTTCTATTGTTAAGACAGTCTTTGCAAGACCATCCATGGTAGGAGGGTAGAAAAGGGTGAATAATTAGTAGTGCACATGTTCTGTACCAGTGGATAAAGGCACATCACCACTTACAGTAGGGTATGGTAATAATGTATTATATTAAGGTGCTGTTTTTACAAGTGGCTTCAAATATTGGCGACAGCCTGTAAAAACGTTTATAATGTTACTGTCATAACACGCTCCTAATATCACGTGTTGGCACCCTTTAGCATTTCAATGCTTCACAGGCAGGAGCAAAATATTGCAGAATAATATTTATTATGATAAATTCAGTAACAATACCAGATGCTTTACCTATCAATCCCTTAATTCCCAACAACTCAAAAAGAAATGCAACCTACATCATTTATAGCATCATATTACATGAGTTCACTTGCTTTCTCAATCAAGCGTAGTATTATCATTGCCCAGAGTCTTCTTAAAGCCAAAAGCATTTCACATTGTCTCATTGTCTGATCAGCTTAAGGATGTCTGCTTTTAAGGGTTAGATTGCTCACTTGAAGAGGGTATTGAACACAGAACCCTGCTCTTTTTAATTCACTTTGTGTGTAATAAGCAAGCAGATAGCAAAGGCAGCAGAACAGCTTTGATGTAGGTAATTGATCTTTCAGAATGCCAGCTGTAGCAGAGCCTTCTGCACCTGCAGCAGAAGCTGCTTTGCAAACACGTTTTGCCTCCTGTCCTAAACAAACAGGGATAAAAAAACATCCCTGTCCTTCGGCTTGGTGCCATCTCTTGTGGATTGCTTCTTACGTGCTTTGGCCACCTAGGCCTGGAAGCTGAGCAAGATGACTGTGACAGCACTTTAAATTTGCTGTTAGTTCTAACAGTCAACACTGAATTCTACTGTGATGTTTTGGCACAAAAGCCTGAGGCGATGCTAAGCAGGAGCAATATTACCTTTTCTTGCAGAAGGGCAAGACAGTTATTCAAATTCCATCAGTTCATAATTCATCTGACAAGGCACAGGAGTACTAATGGGTGGTATTTCAATGACAAAGCTGGTTCTAGCAGCACAGTGCTTCATAACACCAGGAATGCTTTGATTTGCTACTGACATAGAGAAAAAGTCCCATTCGAATGACTAAATCTACTTCCCATCTCTAAGATGCAGATATAAATGGACTTCTGACTAAAGACTGGCCAACTCTAATAATAATAAGTGTGGCAAGTTTGAGATGTTCATATCTTAAAAGAGGTATAGTTGCAGACTCTGAAATTCTTACTTCCCACCAAGTAAAGAGTCCTCATCCCAATTCCTCAAATCAATCATTCCTTAGATCCAGTACCTCTGTCTTTGTGTCAGCTCCTGTTTTTTGATCTATGAATTCTTTGACATTTTCCAGCGAAAAAGAAATGCAAGCAGGAGTGACTCGAGAAGAGAAATGGCAGAGCAGCACAGTGAAGGCTGTAGTTCCGTGAGTTATCCCATTGCCAGTCTCACCTCGTGCCGCATGCACTGAGATAAAGAGCTGTGGTCTAAGAAAAGTTCAGTGTCTGTGTCTGTAGGTCTAGTTATTTCCTAGACACTCCACTTTAGTGGGAATTCATAGGATAGCAACCTTTTTCCATAGGGAAGCCGTAGAGCTTTCTGCCAGACAAGATTTATAGAGTCAGAGGTATTATCTACCTCAGAATATTTTTCAGTCTAAGTAACATATTAGCTCATAATGACATTTGTGTTCATTTTCTAGTTTTGCAACCATGAAAACACTTTGTTTTCTGCTTAGCAAAAGTGTGAGCACTGATAAGGGGACATTGTCTAGGTTTAGAAGGAATTCTGAGATAAGAATTTCATAGGACTAAACTCAAGTAGTGATACAAGTTGTATTGGCCTTGGTGGAAGTACATGCTCTGCCCCAGATGTGAACATGACTTCAGCTTCCCTCAAGAATAACAAGTGCAAGTACTGACTAATTACTGTTATGGGTAACACTGGTGAGTATTGAGCTGCTTTTTCGTATGAAACTTAGCTCTCAGTACTGGATAATAATATCATCTCGCAGGACCAACCCAACATCATTATAATGTGATAACAGCAACATTGTTAGGATGACTCACAAAGCATGAAGCGTGTCTATACATCTCCAGGGTTAGAGGCCAGAAACTGAAGCTAAGGCACACCAAATAACAACCAATAACCAGTTGCGTTGTGTCTGATTTTACTTTCTCAAGACAACGTGTATCTGAGCCTTTATTTCTTTTTGTGTCAGGCACCTCGAGCTGCTGCCTCTGCTCCTTTTGAGAGGAAGGGGTGGGAGTGGTGGCACATTTCCTGCCCACGCTGCGCGGGCAGGGGCAAAGGAGTGGCCGGGGCTGCGGCTGCACCACGGTGCTCCTTGGGGCAAACATCCTGACGCACAGCTCTGTTCTGTAGTGGGTGCTGTGCCTCAGCAAGCCCCTGTTCTGGACTTTTTTACAGAGCTCTTTCTTATCAGGGATTATCCCCTGACAAGTCTATACAACGGTGAAGCAGGAATAGTGTAACATACCCGGTCCATAGCTCACTGTCACACAGTGGTTGCAGGTGTGGTTCCAAGCACTCATACAACCAAACTGGCTCCAACAAAAGGGCATTAATTATGAGGTAGTTCTTACAACCCTTTTATGGACACGACAGTGACAGGGTTTAATGAGATAAAACATATGCATTACTCTACAAAAAAGGACACAGATTTGCAGTCCTAAATTAGGGATGCCTGCAATCAGTGTGGGTAGTCACTTCCCCTTCTATTACTGGTGCTACTGGACCACGGTCGTTAATATGGATATAAACTGAGACTCCAGTAAGTGCCAAATTTGTCTTTTTAACTGTATTTCTAAAAGCACTGGACAAACTCTGCAAATTCAGAAGCTGCTCACTTCCCAAACATGGATTATTGCTTGTGTATACCTGAAGGTTCAGGTATAATTCTTGACGATGCTCTGTCCAAAAGGACAACCAGTGTTTATCCTGTAACAGAACACCATATGATTTTCTTAGGGTCCATTAGATTTTTCAAGGCCCTCTGAGCTGCTTTCAGTCATTCTTTGTCATACAGTACAGGGCACACTCAACTCAGAGGTTTAACTTATAGTGTTTGTTCTGTAATACCACTCAGGAGAGTGACTATTTCCTCTGAGTGTGTTTTTAATGGTGATAAGATTTTCTGCAAATCCACCATTTTAAGTAATCTTTGAGAATGTTTCCCTTCAAGGGTTTCCTTTACTTGGGCCTAAACCACCTGAGCTTCTCCCATCCTCCCTTGTGAAGATTTTTGTTTCTCCTGGGAGCCTGGATCAGAGTTTACTGCAAGAACAATCCCTCAGGAATCATTCTGGCACCTCTTCCCAGGAACATCTGTAAACCTGTCAGAAGGCCAGGGAGTGCAAGCAGGTGGTGGGATGAGAGGGTGCACAACTGCAAATCTGGCTGTTGTAGGCTGTAAGTTGCAGCCAGAGTGGTAGGAAGGGAGGCTAGCAGAGCAATTCATCTCAGAGCCCAGCTTTTAGAGGAGTTTTCCACCATGGCCTGGCCAATAATTGAGCTAAAGGCATTGGAGTACCTGTGTGGCCAGCTTGGTCAGAAGTGCAGCCCGCAGACCTCTGTGCAGGCAGGGACCTAAATTGTCTTGCTGAGAACAGAGTGGAAAAAGCTGACTGTGCAAAAAGCTCTCATTTCAAATCCAAGCAACATTTTTTTTTTCATTGCTTTTTGATTCAAATGGCTATAGAGATGCTGTGATCTGAAGGGACTCTATGTCCTTGCCTTCACAGCAGAGAGCTGATCCAAAACCCTCTGGGGAGAGCAATGAGGTGCACAAGGGAGTCAGCACCTGCTGGAGGAGGGCCCAGACATGCAGTGCAGCCTGGCTGCAGGGAGCCACCTCCTACCCTCTGTCGGGAACAGGCTCGCTCATCTGAGCTATGGAACGAGCAGTGACAAAAATGCTGTCATCTCTGCTGTGACACTGCTGTCTCCTGTCTGTCAGACTGCACGACATGGTGCATCCAGGGCCCTAACAGTTTATTAGGACTGTGCAAGTGAGCTGATAATCCCAGAGGAAGGTTGGTGATACGTTTAAGCTGATTTCCTCACAATTTTGAGTCTGTTTCTACAAACCCACCTTCTCTATTCACATCCAGTGACAGCTACCACATAGCTGGATCAAAGATACCAGTTTCCTTTACCTTTGGTATTGACACTTCTGATTTCTCAGATGTTATGCAGAGCTGCCACAGCAAACATAGCACTTGTACAGCAGCACCAGTGAACAGGTATTTTACAGCAGTATTCTGTATACCTTATATCAGTGGACCTGCTTAGGAACAAGGTAAATAAAATAAGTTTATTTAAACATTCCCCAAAGGCATAAAATAGCAGTACTAGAGTGATTACAAACCATGGCTTTTTGCTTTCCACAGTGTCATAGGAGGAATACACAATGCCTGTGATAATGCTACGTGTTGGACATTCTGTGCTCAGCAACAACATTCTGCTTGTGACAGGATCAAGTAGGACTTTGTTTCTGGACTACTTCCAAACATGAGGTTGCACTTCATAAATAATCTGCATGTGTCACCCTTCAGGCACCTGTAAAAAGGAAGCACTTCAAAAAAATTACAACTCACTTGTTTGCAAGTCCACTAAACAGAAATTTCCAAGCCTTTCTTACTCTCTCCTGTTGCATTAACAAAACCCAAAACCGTCCTGCAGATGAGAACAGAGTAGCCAGTAATATTTTTGTTGGGTTGAACAATTACTTTTGAAGTCTGTTTATTCAGAGGCTCATCATTTGCTGTATGCTTCACTACCTGTGTTTCTCTGTGAGTCTTGATGGGTGGAGTTCATTTTAATTTCCTGCTCTTCTACCACACTAGAAGAGTGTGGTATAACACTAGTTATACCATCAGCTTATTTCTTTTTGCTGTCATGGTGCTTTAAGAAAATTAAACTGTGAGAAACTGCTACTTAGAAAAGAAAACCCACCCCAGAACTATTACTAGATTCATCTCCATCTTACTATTTCATGTATCACCATCTTTATGTGCATCTTCAGGCTCCCACAAAGCTGTTACAGTGCCCTAAGATTTCCAGGTTTGATATTTTAGATTATACTACCTTGGAAGCAGGGACAATGACTGCTCCTTGTTCCTGCAAATGGCAAGCATAAAATGCCAGTGCTGTGACAGCTCTCTTGTTTTGAACTCGGGATACAAACACGTCTGTAGACACACAGTGTGAACCCAGTAAATACAAGTAATGGAGCTGAAAATGTGAAGAGACTGATAAGGAAAAAAAAAGTGGTTATCTTCAAGAAACAGATTCTTTCCCTATTCCTCTTGTCTGCTTTCAGGCAGGAAGAATCTTCCTTTTTGCAATGGGCCTTCTTGCTCTGTATAATGTATCAGTCTGTAACCATCAGGAAAGTTGACATTTTTCATCCAGAGGTATTAATTTTTTGAAGATATTGACTATGGGCAAAATAATTTTTCTTAAAGGAAAGACATTGCTGCCCCAAATCACAGTGACATATATGTCAGTGTCTAAAAGTTTTACAGATTTTACATCACCAAATTCACCAGATCAAAGTACGTGGCTGTGACTATTCAGGACGCTGTGATGCTGTATTCCAGTCTGAGTGATGAACTGTTAAATGTGTCCCACTTATGCATACACCTACGAAATAAGACTCTGTGAAAATTGTGTTATACATGGAATGGAAAAAAACCCCAAGAACAGGACTAGGGAGCTTTTCCTTTTTGTCTTGCAAAAAAGCTATAATTTTCTTAGATATTACCAGAGCTCTTTCAGTATATTTCAGAAGTTTGAACTACTCATCACGAAGGTAAATCTGCTAAAAGCATCAGCTGATTTAAAACGTTAAGCTATAAAGTGGGCGGGCAGAGAGCTTACAACGAGTCCATTGTTCTGGGATAAGCACGGTCACTGAGATGGGAACAAAACTGAGCTGGACTAAAAGGAGGTCCAGCCATCTAGTGGTAAATTACCCCGCTGTGCAGCCTGCTGGTGTCTGCCTCCTGGGGGGATGCTGCATCTCAGGGCCTCGCTGTGCTCCGGAGAGGGAGAAAGGGACATTGCCCAGATTTTGATAGGCTCAGGACTTGGCAGCAGTGAGACATTTAGGTCAAGGCGCATAGGATCCTGCAGCCAAACTGCGAGAAAGGGAGGCAGGAGCAGTGACCGTGTCAAACATAAGGGCAGCTTTGGCTGGGTGGACAAGGAAGAGCCTGCACTCAGTCACTTCTGCACTATGAAGAACACCTGCTTACAGTGCTTATTCTCTTTCAGAATACATCTTTGTCCTAACGAGCTTACACTTGCTACCCTGCCTGCATCTGTACTGCAGCAGTCAGAGAAAAATTTGGGCAGTTTTCCATAATCCCATGTCAGAGAACAGCATGTCCTGTGGATACACACAACCAAATGATGCAATGCACTCGCGTCCCACTTCACACGAGGAAAAGAAAGGTTTAGCCGAATTGTCACATCTGAAACAAGGATGCTGCAATCAAACAGCTACACAAAGAAAGCCATATGCTGAGTCCAAGCTGGAATGAAACACTTACCCATAAATTTATTGAGAGTGAACTGTTTTATATCTTCTTTGTGGTTACAAAGTAATAGAAAAAGCTTAACCTTGGCAAAGCCAGCAGAGACATCAAAACAGTAAACCATTAAATACTTCATGGAAAGTTTAAAAACCAAACTATTTGTATGCCTGAATACCTCTCAGAATTCAGCCTAATATGCCAAAGTTCCCATTCCAAAAGTGATCTCGATGCTTAGAAGACCAAGTCTCCTTCAAAGCAGTCAGATGCAAGTCCTACAGGGCCTAGTTTGCAACCTGCTTGGGCACTGAAGAGAGGTATCCAGTGGGATGGCGTAAGCAGTCTGGATATTAAATAACCATTGGTGAAATCATTTGACTAGCTAATTTGACTGCTACTCAACACTTTTGAAATATCAAATTTTGTCCAAAGCACAACCCTTTCTTGGTTTACAGACAGGTGAAGCTACATTGCAGGCTGTACTCAGGTTCCAAACACTGGCCAAAGCGCAGTCATGGTTACACCAGGCATAGCCAGGTGAATACGGAATAATTCTGTGAAACTCCAAATAGTTAACTTTGTGCTATGAGAATTTTTATAACTGAAAGCAAAGCTTTGTTCTCAGTAGTTACTGCAGCACGAACTGATTTTAGCAGAAACATTTATTCTTTATCAGAAAACACAGTACTGGAGGAAGCCCAGAGGATAATGCTTCCCTTGAGGTAGGGGACAGCCAAAGTCAGCTCAGTGTTACTTGCTGACAGCCACTAGTGCAGAAAAGAAATACAGCTGTGTCCTCCTAGAGTCGTATCAGCTACTATATCTCAAAACCTCACTTCTCTTTGTGAAACATTTCTGTTACTCACAGTGGATAGCTAAAAAAAGCAGGGAGGAAACATCTGGTTGCTACTTTGAAGTGGTACTTGCCATTGATTTTCCAACGTAACACTAGAAAATAGAGATGCAAACTCATCATGCATGTTTTGACAAAGTTCTGTTCTAAGGAGTATTTGGCCATGGAGAGGGTGAATCTCCCAATGAGCCATTATGCTCAGTTTTCATTTGGTCTTTACCAAATGTGCTCTCTTACCTGGCTAACAGGAGAAATTAAGTGCCTGGTGCCTGAAACATTGTGTTCCCCAGTGGGATGCCTCACACCATCTGGCTTTACCCCTCTCATTTCACTAATGGATCACTCCTGATATTTGCATTGAATCCTACACCACAACACTTTCAGAGTTGTCTGAAACCACAGACTTTAGAATGAAAACGAGGATAAAAGTTGTACTTCTCACTTCTCTGTTTTACCCACCGTGACGCTGAAACAACAGGTAAGGTGTAATGGACTTTCTTAAAGCATCTCAGTAAATCAGTGGCCAAGTTTGCTGCCTGTTCCTGTACTCAGCAGTAAATAGGCTAGGGCAGAACACTGGATATGCGCATCCTGCTCCAAAATCTGACAGTCTGCTTTTCCTTTCTTTTTCTGGTGAACAAGACCTCATCTCTGGGGTGGAGTAGTACCCAAATCCGCATTCCTTTGCCATATGCTTTGGAGATTCATTGAAACAGGGTTATTTTTTAAGGACTTGAAAGTGGAATTTAAAAGCTGCTGACTTAAGAAAAAGGGGTCAAAAAGGAGAGCAACAGAAAAGGGATCTATGTTTTTGGGCAGAAAACATGGAAACAGCACCTCCTTCAATTTGTAAAACATCCACTGGGGTCAGGGTGGGGTGGTTTGGCAATGAGTTCAAATGTCCACAATCCTGTAGACATTTGGGGCTGTCTGCACTCGGGGCACCACTGCTGTCTCACTTTCCACTACTCTGCAGGTCGCCTGCTGCGCTCTGCAAACACACTCCTCTCCTGTGGTTATTTTTGAAGCAGCTCCTTAAAACAGTCCTCATATGTGTCTCTTCCCTGCTACACAAATAACACTTTGCCTCATGCTCCTGCCATCCTTTTGAACTAAATTAAAAAAAGAAAAAAAAATGGGGGAAAGAAGAATATCCTTTCCCATTGGTGATTCCTGTTGTAACTTTCATGGCACGGTCACCCCCAGGGCACGAGTTGCCTTTGTGCCCTTCATAGGGCAACCTACAAAGTTTTTTTCAGTCTGGCTTTCTTCCTTGCCCTCCCAAGGATTCTTCCCTCTTTAGGCCCTTTCCATCTCTCTCCCTCATCTTCTCTGACTCCTGGATGAACACCACAGGTCCCATAAAAACTTCCTCTTGGGTAATACTACCAAGGAAGGATCCCTGTTGCTGTGAGCGGCAGTAAGGAGAGCAGAACTTACACCAAGCTGTAGAAAGCAGAAGTGTGACAGACTTTATTTTGATTCTAACTTTTATACAGAGATCTATACATAATAGTGATTGGATAGTGTCATCCTACCCCTCAGGGGGATTGGCTGAAGCCTTACAGCTTCAGCTAGCAAAACATAAGATTAGAAAGAGAGTAAAATGTCCCAGTTTATCTTGTTTTCCTACAGAGTTCATGAGAAGGAGAAAATTCTTAGGACTGCACGTCCACAGATCCCCATGTACCAGTTACCCTTTGTCCTCCTTGCAGTCTTTCTGCAGCTACCAGTAGCATTGTTTGGCACCCAGTCACACCTGCTTTGGGCATCCCAAACTTTTCCCTTGGAAGGAATCACTCTTGTTAAATACTTTGTCCTTGATTCTCTTGGTGATACTAACGTTGGCATTGTTCCTAAAGAAGCAAATGAAATGTGTGCAGAATGGACTCGCTTGAGATGCAATGATTAAAGGAGGTGCTAAGCTGTGGAAAAGTATATGAAGTAAAATACCCTTGATAGAATATTTAGCCTAAATATTTGGCCTTTGGGGCACACAGGCACTGATTCTGCCAGCCTTGCTCACTGAGTAGCAGGAAGTATCCTTAGGGGTTTAAAGGGAACCGACCAAAAAGGTACTTTGCATGAGTGAAGGAAGAAAGCACAAGCCAGCAGAGGTAGAAGCAGAGGAATTACGTAAGTCTATGAACTTTGAGCCCACATGTGAAACCCCAGCTCTGAGAAAATCAGTAAGAGTTTGGGGATTTTGGCTGGGGGTGGAGAGGTTTTACCACACAGCTTATTGGGCAATATTTCTACCAAAGTGCAAAACTAAACTAATTTGCAGAGCCAAGGGCTTAGAACAAGAGAAGAATATTTTCCCCTGTATCCAAGGTCCTATGTACAATCAGCAATGGAACCCCTGAAAGCTAAACCAAGAAATTATAGTTTAGAAAATGCAACTTCTCAGAGACAGCCCTGGTGGTATAATAGCATTCCTGAATAGCTGTTGTAACACTGTTGTTAACAAGGCCTCCAGAATGCCAAACAAGGTTTCAGCAATTGTTAATCCCACTCAGTTTCATTTGCTTCTTCCTAGGGGACTGCAAAATTATCAAGCTGTCCATTTCTACTCCTCCTCTTTGCCTGATGTCTGAGAGAAAGGTCCTACAACCTTCAGTGACTGCTGGAGCTTTGTTACTGGTAGCACAGGGATTATAAACAGGCCATTGTGTAGGGACGGGGTTTAAATTGGACTCATAAGATTCAGAACTTGTTTTTTCAGTTTGTGAGTTATTCTTTTTTTTCCAGTCATGTAGCCTCTCTCTTAACAGGCATGCTCCCCCTAATGCTAGAAAAGGAAAACAGCCTTCTCCAATTCAGTGCTAAGAGGAGATGGAAAGATACTTGACACACAGACAGGCCTTGCACACCCTGTGGAGGTTTTTTAGCCTTAAGTTACATCTCCCAGCATGACTTGGCCAACAGAAGAAACCGAAAATGGGAAGTGTTTCCTGCTAGGCACAGCTCTATGCACTGCTGTGAACTATTACACCTTTGCTGCTTTAGCACAGAAAATGGATCACAGTTGTGATTTCAGGAGGAGGTCATTGGCCCAATTGCTCAATCGTGAGAAAGGGAAAACTTTAGCTGCTGTTCTGCCAAAAAAAATAATCAAAACCCAGCACGATGTGAGCCTGAAGATACAAGTTGAATTTACATACGCTATGCAGTTCCAGATGAGTGGGCATGTTAACCACACCCAAACACAAAATCAAAATAAAACAACTTAATTAGAGAAGATAAAGTAAAGTCAAACATCCTCAGCCCCACAAAGCAGCTATGCTGGGGAACCTGGAGGTTCTGGCCTCCATATGCCAGCACATGGAGCCCATTGGCAGGGATACAAACATGGCTACACAGAGCTAGAAGGACACACTGACAAAGGGTCAGGTCATGTGAAAAGAACATGGGCACAAAATGATAGGAAATGGGGAACAGTTTTAAACTAAAGGAAGAGAGATTTAAATGAGATATTAGGAAGAAGTTATTTACTGAGAGGGTGCTGAGGCACTGGAACAGGCTGGCCAGAGCAGCTGTGGATGCCCCGTTCAAGGCCAGGCTGGATGGGACCACCCTGATGTGGTGGGTGACCTCCCTGCCCACGGCCCAAGAACACTCAGTGTAGCTGCAGTACAGCATCCTCCATCATAAACACTGAGGCTCTCAGCATGACAGCGAGAGAGCAAAGAAAGAGAAGATAGCAAAGGCCTCTTGGTGTCCTTACCCACTACAAGGGGCAGGGGTTTGAAATCCCCCACACACCTGTTTCAGGTACAACTCAAACATTTCACTGTCAGCACAAAATAGGAGAGGGGAGGACATTCTCTTCAAGGGAACAGGTTGAGGGTGGTGGACAGCAGGATAGGACACCTGCTGTCGCTGGCTCTCCACCAGCCCTAGGACATGCATTCCCATCACCACCAGGATAACACCTCTCCCTCCCCCCCTCCCCACACAGTGCAGACTTCACCTCTCTCATACAGCCATCCTGGCAGGTGGGAAGATAGGCCAGGAAAACTCATCCAGGGTAGACATGGCACCGTGCCTTTGGCAATAGAAAGAGTTTGCTGCAGGTCACACCTCTTTTCACAGTGCCACAAAAGCCTGAGCCACCTCATCCAGACACCTTCTGTCCCCTACTGTCACCAGCTAAGAGAAAAAAAGACTAGTTCTGTTTTAGTTAATTTTAAACCAGTGAAAGCTGATTATTGCTTAGTAAGCCTAATCCACGCCTGCTCTCTAAACACAAAGGGAAAAATATATATGTTTTCCTTTATATGGCAAAGAAGAGTAGACTAAGACAAGAATCTCATCAGAAAGTACAAATCAGAGGACTTGATGAGAGCTGTCCAATTTGATCCTCTTTCTTTCTAACTGCCATTGCAACCAGGAGTTGAAATTCTGCTGGACTAAAGCTTTCAGCAGAGCATGGTCAGCTCTGCGCTATCAACACCCTCATCCTGCTGGCTCACTCACACCTTGAAAAAAATATTCCTGCATGTCAGAAGCAGTAAATTTCAAAAGCAGCAAATTTCACAAGCAGCAGCCAATGAAAAATCATGGAAACTTAGGTGCCTGTGACAGCTGGAACAAAGGTTTAGCAATACATGTCATGCTGTCTGCATCAAACCACGGGCAACAGATGTACTTTGACACCAAATCCTCTTTCTTCACATTTA
Organism: Melanocharis versteri; assembly: GCA_013397845.1. NCBI lineage: Eukaryota > Metazoa > Chordata > Aves > Passeriformes > Melanocharitidae > Melanocharis > Melanocharis versteri. The sequence continues at coordinate 1,495,926 of VZTG01001077.1, forward strand.
GGTGTATTAACTGAGTGAGGGCTTCCTCCCACATACCTATTTTCCATTGCCCTTAATGCATGGCATCCTGCCACCCAGAATGTAAAATGCAGTCACCTTTTTCTTCAGGTCACAGAGCAACTCCAGCCATGCTTGAAGCTAAGCAGTCTCCCAGCTGCCACCACTTGAGTCTCACAGCAGCTGAGGCTGATTTAAAGGTGGCAGACAGCAAAGTCACATCAAGCAAAACTGATCCATTTCTCCTGCAAAATTTACACACGGAGAGGCAAGGGTAAGCAATAACAGTTCACGGATCTTCTAAAAGAATTTGGTGCGAGGTGCAGAGCTGCACCAAAATGAAAGCAGTGCAGGAAGGCTGCTAGGTTGCCCACATGCCCTGGGGACAGGGGAAGGTAGCAGCTTCATCTGCAACCATTACCTGTCTTGGCCCTCTGGCAACAGAGTCGGAGAAAAAAGAGCAAGATCTGCACTCTCATTCCCCTTCTCTCTTTCTGCAGATGCAAATACTCAGATTTTCAGACTGCTTTTATGCCTTCCCATGCTTCATCACAGCAAATATTTGCAGGAGACACAGGGCTTCTTTTTGAGCCATCTCCTCCTTAGACCTAGATTCTCCCTTCACCCTCTTCTGCTTTGTAGTCTTTGCTTTTCTGTTTGTATGGTTTGCAGGAAGGATAAAGGTGTTTCTCTCCTTACCCTCCCTGCAAGGGTGAAACCTGACAGGTTTGACCTGAAGCCATCACTTCTCTATTGCTGTCATTGTAACAAACCTACTCTTCTTTCTCAGGGCTTTCATCACAGATGCATACCAGATAAATTTGGCGTACCTGTGCAGGGGTGAATGACACTCTTAAAATACCTGAATCCCTTAGAATTTAATCTACAATACAATTTTTAACTAGCAAATGGCACCTGCATGTCCTCATAGGTCTATAATCCCCAACTGAAAAAGCTAGTATTAATCCCGCAAGGCTTAAAATCAATTTCAGATACAGACTGAACAGAGTTAACCAGCAGTTCCGTGGATCCAGCTGTCTCCTTCGAGGGGCAGACACCTTTTCTAATACAGGCAAGATCTGTATGAGTAACACTTTGATAAGCATCACCCAGACTGGGCTGGGAGGGGTTTGTAATTGTTTGGGTTGTTGCAAAGAGCCACAGAGAGTTTCTTGTGGGCCTGTGAACCAAAGCAGGGAGTTTGCTGAGAAGAAAACAATGAGCATCTGGGGCTTGATGACATACACTGACAGCAGAAAAAATGTAGAGGGTTCCATCATCAGTAACAAGAGGTTGTAAATGTTCATATAAATGTTCCTAAGTTTGAAAGTGCTTTTCTTCACGAGTACACTGGAGCAGTACTAGTCTGCTCCCCTACAGATACCAGCATCTTCCAATCATCTCCAGTGCAGTTGCTCTATCATTATCAGCAGAGGCCACAAAACTGTTTTTCAGAGGAGCAGGCTGGTCAGGTTATCTGGCAGCCTTAAAGCTGTCTCTTTCTGACAAATACCACACGTTCTGCTCTAGGAAGGGGCTGGCCCTTACTCGGAACAGTAAAACAAGCCTAGTGGTAAATAAATCTAAAGTCAGATCCAATTAATATATCCAAAGGGAAGCCTCCCAGTGTCAAGCAGATAGGTGGGTTTGAAATCTGAACTTTGACAAAATAATAACTGACAGCAGCTGCAAACCAGAGCTGGCAGGGCTGGAGCAGTCATGTGCACTTTAAAAGTGGGCTTTGTTAGGGTTGTGAGAAAAGGAGTGATTTTAGTTTACATCATCTGAGGCAAGATAACTAGTGCAAGGTGGGTGAGGGAGCAAGCCAGCCTTATTTTTAACAAGAACTAACAGGATGAAACAACCGATTGGCATCATGCAGTGCGTAGACCAGTGACTCATACTGAAAGGACAAATAGTCCGTGACAGGATATGAACTACCACATACAAATAACATCTTCTTTTTCCCCAACCAAATGTGTGTCCATAAAGCCAGAGAACAGGAAGCACATCCTTCCCCCTGGCATAAACCCACCTGATGACAAAGAGCATCTGTCATTATGCAACTTTTCCATGGAGCAATTTTCTATGACAGATATACATTTACAACAGGACATCCTGTGGCAGATACCACAAAATATTGATTGGGGGAGAAAACACTTTGTCTGGTAATTTAGTAAGACAAAAACCCCTTTTCCATTGGCTTTCCATGTGCATGATTGAGTTTTAACCTGACTGGTTACAAAAAAAAGGAAGTTTGTTCCTCCATTCACAGTTAACTCACATGGAAATAGTATTTAATATATATTCCCGTAGTCCCTTGGCAACGATGGCAGCCTCCACTGCAAGAGTGCCTAATCACATGTAAGGAAAATTATAAAGTCACACTTTGAGCACCATCCTCGAAGTCAGTGAAAATTTGTTTACACCCCTAGTGACATCTGACAGCAAAGGAACTGCTCGGATTGCTTGAAGATGTTCTGCACTGAGTCAAAAAGCCAAAGCCCTAATTACAGTACCCGGAACCTGAGGATCAGCAGCCAGGTTCTTTCCCTTACTGTCAGCTCAGAGGCTGGCACAGCAGGTCCAGCAAGAAGCAAACTGGGCACCAGCAGTGCCTGCAGGACTTCCTTGCTCTTACCTCAGTGCTCAGAGATGCCTTTTCCACCCTGAACCCAGATTAAAGCTGCCCAGGCTGAGCTGTCAGCCTGACTCAGCAGCAGCACCGACACCCAGGGTTCACACTCAGCTTCTCTCTCTTGTGCACAGAGTTTACAGCTGCGTTACAGATCTCCTCAGAAACTTTAGGGTAAAGGCACCAAACACAGCCTTTGCATTACATCAAGGTCCTTAACAAATACAGTTACCTCAATTAAATCTGAGGACTGAAATAAAATGCAAGCTCGTTGTACCTATAAATCTTACAACCTCCTCCCCTTCTATATTTTTTCAAAGGAAAGTAGGTTATAGCTGGAATTCTCTGTTATTTGAACTTATCTTCAATCAGTGCTTGAAAGATTTGTATCCCTTTACTCTTGAACTATAGAAAATGTATCTTCAAGAACTTATTATGTGGACTGGCTGGTATTTTTGTAAGCTTAATAAATAAGATTTTTTTTTATTAATAAATTACAGTAGAGATGCATGAAAGTTAATTTTGTGGAGGTAAGATGAGGGATGTTCATTAAACTTCCTTTACTGCTAAAACTTGTGTACAAATAATGCACCATTAGTTTTAGAAGTATTTTTATCTTCAACTAAATTTGTCTAGAAAGGAGTTAATTTTTTCAGGAGGCAACATGATACATCAAATCTGATAAGACATTTCTTTGGCAGGGAAAAATCAACAGTTCTACACAGAACAGTTGCAGCAACTACATCAAGGTCAGGCTTTTACTCCTTTGCAGACACAGACTCTCTCAACATGGAAACTCTGAAATTCAGAAATTTAGAAACCTGGAATTCAGGCTCTAGTAACAGGTCAAGTTCCCTAAAAAGTAAATATACCTATGAGAGTGAGGGTTTTATACACATTAGTATTTATCAGTAACAGTAGTTCCTTCCTTTTTGCAAGCTTCATTGTGAATTAATTATTCTAGAATAACCAAAGGAAGAACAAAAAGCCCACAAAAACCTTCCTCTTAAGCAGACCCAAGTTTTGTTCTTGTTAATTCATACTTCTACATTTCCAGGTCAGCCATTCCATCATCCAGGATAGACAGGATCTTAACTGGCACATAAAGAAGAAGCAGAATAGAAAATAAAGAAAAAAATAATCGGGATCTTCTCAAAACATCTCTCTCGCTTCAGCCTTTCTTCAAACGGCACCAAGTAGGATCTGACTGACAGCGTTTACTCCCTCGAAGGTCAGCTTTAAAAGAAAGAGCTACTGTAGCTACCTCAAAGGACTGTGAAGCTTTTATTTTTCAGTGGAGGAGGGAGCCTGAACTCTGGAAGAAGGCAGCATGAAGAGACAGGCGTGTGCTCAGGCAGGGAGATGCTCCCATGGAAATACAGCTCGTGCCCCACTGCTGGGGTCCCGCTGCTCGGGCTGCTGTGGGTCCTGATCTGCAGAGCCCAGAGAGAGGGGGATGCAAAGCCCCCTCACTGTGCCAGAGAAAGATGAGTTTCCGTGAGTCACCCCTCTCCCAGTGCCTCTCCAATTTGACAGTGTTGAGCCAGCGAACGCTGACTTTCCGTGGCAAAATGCCTGAGTGAGGAGATTAGGCTGCCTTTGTTGATGGCTGTTTCATTTATTAGGTCACGAGGTCCCCAAAGTCATCATGGGGCTGTTTGAAAACAGCAACACGCGAGGCCAGAGCAGGGCAGAGAAGGTTCCTTTGCAAATATGCACCGTTTGCATTTGGTTACTTTCAACTGAAAGAGGACTTAGAGCATCAGCGAAGTGAAAATCACACAGTACCCACAGACAGCTCTGCCAAGTGACATCTGGACTTAGTGATTTAACTTTTATCAGGGTGCTTGCATTTGAAACAACCCTGGTCCTCTCGATCAGGTGAGGCAGACTTGGAGAGGGGCATGTGGTACTCCTTTGGAAAAGTTGTGCTAATTATCAGGAGTTGCTCTTTTTTTTAAAATTTGAAATCAGATTTTCTGCTTCTGTAACTCCATTCTTTTTATGGCACTTATGGCTAAATTGCAAGATTTTTATTTACATACTGTAACTGCATGGTTTGCATGGCCTTAGGTAGAAGACATGAAGTTGTTAACCAGGCTTCCAGTACTCAAAAACTGAAACCCACAAAAAATATGCAAAGTAAACTGCAAACAGGACTGGCAGAGAGCATAGTTTAAAAAAACCAAACCAAACACTAAAGCAAAGGTATCTCCACCCCGTTTTGTTAAGTGGTAGTTCTGACATGTCTGCCACCAGCCTGAATTGAAAGGGGAGGCTCAATCTGAATTTTTTGTGGGAAGCTACAATGACACAAATGGAAATGCCTTCTCACAATGCATCGCTATGCTGGAAATTCAACTGCTGTGTCAACTTCAAGAAATAGTATTATAAATTCATTCAAAAAGGAACTCACCAAATTAATGGAGACAGATCAATTAGGAGCTGTTACACACAGCAGTCTTAACTGCACAGTTTTTTTGCCAAAAGTGGACAAAATGTCCCAAAGGAGAAATCACACTATGGATCTTTCATTCCTTAAGCTGTTTCCTAATCATCTGTCACTGGCCACTGTTGGAAACAGGACACAGAGTTCAGTCAATATTTTAACCAAGTCAGTAGGACACCTTTGCTGTCAGCCTCAAGTTTAAAATAAGCATGGTTGAGAATACAGTATGTGCCAAAGGAAGGCAAACAGCAGAGCTCCTGGCTCCCAAGTGAGCCAGAAAAGTAATTTTCTGCATGGAATGCTCCAAGTAATAAAGTATCTTTAAAGTTTTACTAGCAGTAATGAAACTCCTGCATTTGGGGGAAATTTTGGGTTTTTCAAACTGCCTCCAGAGAATAAACAGGGCCTGGATTTTACCACATGGAGAAAAGTAAAGCATATTCCCTTTTAGTGACATTTGAGCCTACAGAACACAAGTTCCCGTCAGCTCAGTTCAGTGTTATAGTTACATATTTTTCCTACTTGTACCACAACTTATAGTAATAGATAAGAATTAACAAATATGTCACATTTTTGTCCTCCTACACTGAAGGGAGAGCAACAGTCACATCAAACTGCACGCTGAAAGCAACTACCAGCATTTTCAAAAACATCCACCGCGGTTTATGAGTTACCTTTCTAATCCAGGCAGCTACAGAGAACTGCTCTAACTACGGCATTTCCAGCTTCAGAATGTGGCAAGGCACAAGAACATTTTCTGCAACAGTTATTCTCCTCTTGAACATCTCATGCCACTAGACAAAAGAACTAAGCTCTCTCAAGGGCTCACTGCAAAAGCCAGCCTGTGCCACAACCTCCTGCAGCAGAAGCCTATTGATTTTTCCAAATGTGTTAAGTCCTTCTTGCTGGGGCAGACAGGAATAGCTTTACAGGAAAACACAAAGAAGGTGGTTTTTTAGGTGATCCTAAACATGGCAAACACGATACCAGCTGTTGGGAAATGGCAAGGCACCGCTGGATTGTGTGTCTCTTTTTACTGGAGTTCCATTTGGGACACGCTGCCTACTGCTGTATTGCAAAATGCCTCCTTCCATGTGTGTTCACTGCTTGAAGTTTTTTATAGAACCATCTGATTGCTGCTTGAGGGCAGATGGCAGCTGGAGGCCAGCACCTGGAAAATGTGCACTTGCAAGTATTTGAGTTAGCATCCAACCATTTCAGCCAGGAAGGAGGTGGGAACAGGCCCAGCTGTTAAACCTTTCCAGAGCCTATTTGGAAACAATACACACACCTGGTAAAGCTCCCAAACACTCCTGTGCGTGTGATCTGCAGCCTGCTGCAGGGAAATGTGTGGCCACATCCCCTCAGCAGAGCAGCCTTGCACAAAACAGAAAGGAGGGTGCCTGAAAGCCAGGAATGGCACTGGAGTCAGGGAGTTTGCAGCCCGGGTGGACCGGAGCTGTTCTAACCTGTGCCTCTGGGATACCATCTCCCCAAGGGAGCACATCATCCTGCTGGATCTTCCTAGTATCTGCCAGTTCTGTGTCACTGAGGAGTTCCTTTTTCCAGCGCAAAATTCCTAAACCACACATTCCTTTCCCTGCCTCTTTCTAGAGCCTCTGCAGCAAAATCTAGACCACGACAGATTGTCCCCGTGTTGCTTAATGACAAAGCAAAAAAGAAACTTTGCTGAAAGGGAAAAAACCCCAAACCAACAAATTTTTAGTTTTTTAAACTGTCAATGACAGTTTTCTCCATGGGTAACAACGTGGCAAGAATGGAGCAGACCAAATGCCACAGGGCTGAAGTTACTGGAAAACAATAACTCAATCCTCAATTTTCACTGAAATTTGTAAAAAAACCCCAAACCACCAGGTCTCACTAGATGACCAAAACAAAAGATTTAAGTAGCAGCTTATCTGATTTTTTCCCCTTTCTACAAGGCCTCAAACTCAACTGAACTATTTTTCTGTAAAATATCACAGAAATAGAAGAAAGGTAGGGAAGCCCTGTGACTGCATTTTCTACCCCAGCACTCCCTACACAGACATGAAGACCATGATAGACTTTGGCAGACTCTCAGGAAGTGACAGAAACTTTTCTCTGCCTTTCTTCTTTTCATGTCACCCCAGAGCCTTCTGCCAACACCTGAGCTGAACATTGGACCAATGCTATGGCAAACTCCGTCCAGAGAGCAAAAGTCTTTCTTTTCTTGTCTGGTTGAGTTCTGATGTTTACACAGGGACTTTGCTGCACAGAGCTGCAAGCTTATTTCCTTCCCCACTTAGTCTTCTGAATTAAAAGGCCTTTACAGTCAACTGTCCCAAGGGAGAGCTCAGACTACAAATTGGAAAATATGAACTGCCCTGTCCAACAAAACCCTTCCAGAAACTCCAATTTCTGTCCACAGTAGTAAGGGAGCAGCACGGGGTGAACGGGAGAAACCTAAAACACTGCATTAAGATAAGCAACCAATAAAACTGAAACATGCACAGCAGTCGCCTCACAGAGCAGCTGGAAAGGGCGAACTACAACATTTAGGACAAAATCTACAGATTTTAACAGCATTTTGGGTTGACCACTTCAGATCCAGGAGAAGCTGATTCAGTTCAGTTGCTTTTGAGTAATAGTTTCACTATCCTCTGGCACATTCCTGTGAGGATGCTCCTCTATCTGCTCCTGGCCACCTCCTCTCCAAGGAGATGCTGACAGGCACAACTGAAAGGATGCCTTTACTATCTGCAATCTCCATTTTAAGGTTATGGCTCAGCTTTGGAAAAATCCCCTCAAACCAACCCTAAATAAATGCACCAGGCAGCTAGGAATCTCTTCTCTCTTCTATTCCAAGCAAACCAAGCCCAGCTGCAGCCAGCATGCAGGTGCATTATTAACCAACATGGTGCTCCAGAACTGCTGGAAAACGTTAGCACTCCAATAACAGCTATATTTATATAATAGTTAATAGTGCCAATAGTAGTTACCACTGAGCACAGCTCAGCAATGCTGGGGAAATCCTCAGAAACTGTTATAAAATGGCAAAAAATTAAGCCTATGAAAACTGACACAACGCAGGGAAGAAACCAGGATTTTAAGGCAGAAGCATTCTCAAACATAGGTAGGACCTGTACAGAACTCCTTACAAACTCTGGACCCAGCACTGCAAGGCACAGCACTTAGCAACAGGACAGCCAGCAAATGATCTCACTGCAAACACCACGCTGCCAAGGCATTTTATTCCCTTGCTGACACATGCCAATTCTGTTGCAAATTCCTTTAGGGGGCAGGAAGGCAGACCTAAGCCATAGTTCAAGCTTATCTGTATTAAAACAAAGGCATATCTACACTCCAGCATTCCCAAAAAGCTGAGTCTGTTGTTCAAACCTAGAAAAACTCTAAAATTAAAGGCAAGGAATAGGACTGAGTTGCCTCAAGGTAATTTAACTAGAGATGACCCTAAACCATACAACTTCTAGCACAATTAAGTTGTAGCCTCGAGAGCTTTGAAGAGGAAAGTTTGGCTGGGTTGTACTCAATCCAGAATTAATCCTGTTCTGGCAGAACACCTAGAATTTCACATGAATGCCCATCTTGAGAGCCATACAAGGGGCAGCGTTAGTGCAACACCAAGTGCACAGAACCAGGAGCACATTTGTGCACCGCGGAAGCGCAGTTGGAGGAGATCATGTCGGAGGGCAGAAGTGAAAACCTCACCTCTCAGTCCTGGAGCTTACGGGAGATAACCCACAGCAAAAGAAAAGAAGAAAAGCAGCAGCTCCCAGCTGCCGAGAGCTGCCTCAGTGCAGGTGTCCCCTCAGCAATGCCATCGCTCCTGCTGCCGTGGGACAGCTGTGCACAGCTGTGCAGGGACAGCTGGACAGCGCAGTCCCTACCCAGAAACAACAGCCAAGGAAAAGCATCAAATCCATTACAAAATCTAATTCTTCCCTTTGTATCATTTTCGCATCTTGCACAAATGTCAAAGAACAGTCTATTGCTTAAGAAGTCACCCATATCCAAAGAACGTTGTTTTGCAGAACATTGCTTGAACAGTCACTGCTGTTACAGCTCATGACCACTTCACATCACCGTTACAACCCCCACAAAACATTGGCAAATCACCAGTTTAATGAAGGCAAAGAGAGACATTCATGTGGCCTTGTCACTCTCACAAACTTTAACACTGAGGATTTGGGGCTACTTCAGCAATAATTAAAGGAATACCAGAACCTTGAAGGGGGAATTTACCTTAAAATTCCATTAAACTGTCAGCGCTTGAATTTAGCTGTCAATTTTTATTCCTCCCCAAAAGACCTTTGAAAAACCTTCATGGTGTGAGGGGGGAAAAAAAATAAAAAAGAATCAAATTCTGCCCTTGATGCCCACCTTCCCCTGCCCCCCCCCCCAGCTGGTAGGTACAAGGAAGACACCTCTACTGATGAAGTAATAAACACTTAAGAGACCTTTCTCAGCTTTTTCTTTTACCCAATCCGCAATGTACCTGTCCCCAGATGTCAGCCTGCAAATTCCTCCCTTGCTTTTAGGTAATGTACTCAAGGATGAATTTTCCATGTCCAGGGAAACTTTGAAGCAGCATCTCCACCTCTGGACACTGGTAGTCACCATTTCGTCACTGTGCAGGAACACTCGCACTTCAAACACGTGATATGAACAGAGGCCACGTAGTGAAATCAATTTACAGCCAAGTCAAACATCTACTCTTGTATCCAAAAACCTCTCTGGCACTGAAGTGCACAGCTGTGCAGTGATAACACCTACAGAGAGTTTCTTTCTGGCACTGAAGCCCCCAGCAGACAGCACAGGCAGACCAAAGCCCTCCTGCAACATCCCAGTGCTGGCTCCAGCTGTTTAATGCCACTGCAGTAGCACAACAGGAGCTCCCATTAAGGGTTCAGCTGCACTTTCCTCCTGGTTGATCCACCACACCATGTTTAGACTACTCCTTCCTACTGAGAAACTCCGGCAAAAAAGGGAAGAGCAGTCAGCAGTGATTTTGCAGTTGAGTTCCACCAGTTTTGTTTAGAACAGGGCTGATGTGTGGGTAAGCTGCAGGAGCCCCAGCGACACACTGAAAGAGTGTCTCTTCCAAACTGAAGAGCAAACACACATTTCAAAGGAGTTCCATATTCATGTTTGATCTGCATTTCTCTCCATCCCATACAGAGTCAAGAAGCTGAGACATTAGTTCCTCAGAAACTTTATTTTCATTCAAACTACAGAAATAAAGTAGTACCTTCCAATTTCCCATTATATTTTCTGCGTATTTGTACGGCTCAGGGTGAGATGCACTAGGATAAACTACCCTGTACATACGGAGGAAGATAAGGCTCAAAAACTAGCTTTACTTCAAAGAATGCCAAACCTTACCTAGGAGGTTGGCTCCAACTCTTTGATAACATTAATAGGCACAACATAGGAAAAAAGATTGATCTAAACTACCTATCGTAAGCAAAATCCAATAATTCATTACAGAAAGTCAAAGAAACCTTTTAGAAATAACAAAAGTTTTCTACTTTGAAAAAATAGATGAGTCATTTTTGCTTTATATACGATATATTCACACACACTTTCAAGTATCATTTTCACTATTATCATACTTACATGGCTAGAGATAAAAAAAATGAAATCCCATAAGCAGATTATTATGCCAAAGAAGTCACACACGGTCTTTATCTGGGTTTAGCAACACCTGGAATTCTCCACAGTATCACAGTGACTAAAAAAGCAGTGACTAGACTCAGTGTAATTTTTCCCTTTATTAAACATGTTTTAGTAAGGCTTGAAAACCACTGGGATTTAAAAAAATGGAGACAAGAAAAGCATAGGCAGTCATAAACCCCACGCAGTCATAAACCCCACAAATTCACAGCTAAGCTTGTCACACGCTCAGTACTAGCAGGGAATTAAAAAAAAAAAATCTGAGTTATGTTTGGTTAGCAGGCAAACTTCAGCTAGGATGTTTTTACATTTAAGGCATCACACAAAATAACACGTTAATGCTGGGAAGCATAACAATCATCATGTGCACAGCCATAATTCACATTTAGCTCTGGACATCAGAACCTGCTTTATTTCAAAATAAAAAGGCTAGGAGGGAATCCCATAGTCTTTTGGGAAAATGCCAGGCAGCCACCAGGCAAGAGGAAGAGTGACCGTGGTTTTTATCACAGAGGAAGGAATTTAAGTGCTCATTAAAGGCTTTGCTGCAGTGCCAGAGCCAAACACCTGAAAACAAATTCTGGCAGAATACAAAAGTTTTAAGAGCTAAAAGACAGAGAATCTGTTCAAGCAGCTGCAGTGAATGGGTGTCCCACAAAGAGATCAAAACTGGCAAGCCTTTGAGACTGAACAGCTTCTGGAGCGCTGAAGCAATGATGGAGGGGTCCAGCAGGTGCATTCCACAGGACTGGCTCCACACTGCTTGCTAATGCACTCTGCACTTCTGCCTTCCAAAGAATTTAGATGGACAGGTACGAAATGTCTCAAAGTGAAATAGTTATACCTACTTCCTTCCTGGTCATGTCATTTCCATTTGCCTGTTTCTTGCCCAATGGGAAAAGGCACAAATTCTGTATTTAAAAAAATTATTTTAAGACCTAAGTAAAACCTATTCACAAAACAATTTCGCAGAAACCACTAACTGTTTTTAAGAGGGCAAAGTCATCTAAAAGTTAAGTGCCAGGCAGCCTGAAAGCTTATGGTTTGAACTATCAAGCTCAACTGTTTGGTAGAGTACTTGACTGCACAATGTTCTTAAAAACTAGTTTTAAAACCATCAGGCCAAGACTCAGAACTAAAGCTTCTTGGAAAGACGGCAGGTCACATATCAAAGGGAAGATCCATGTCACTTTCAAAGACTAAAATGCAATGTTTTAGGTTTTGGGGTGTTTTTTTGCATTTAGTAAGGGTCCCTGAATGGCGTCCAAAGTACTTTTTCCATGCAATTTACTAAGAAAGGATTCCATTAGTTGGATGGAAGCTTTGAGCTCACTCCAAGCTTGGCTAAAAAGCCACTACTCCAAGTTTCCAGAATTTGGGTAACATTAAAGTTAAGTTTCCTGAGCTAGAGACAACTTGATACACAAGACAGTGACAGCGCAGCAGGACAAACAGAAATGACAATGAAAAGCACTGCACAGCCCAAGACTTACATTATACCCAGAAGCTGCCAATTCACACATATTCCTCATCTGCTGCCCCATCTTCACAGGCTGTATTTTGGCACATTCTTACACCTCTTCTAGCACAGCAATTTCTGCTGTCTTTCCTTGCTCTGCTGGTTTTGTACCACATAACCCCATTTCTGAATAGATGCTTTAGACATTTACTCTGTAGTCTTCCCAGGCTCACTAAAACCACACATTGACAACAGCCATCCCTTTACCTGGGAGTTTAATGACACTGAATACTTTGCATCAATATGAGATACCTCAATATTTACTGCTTTATCCTCTCCTGAGCCTGTGGCTGTTCTATTAATACACAGAATGGAGAGCTCTCAGCTTTCTCTCGTAGCACACAAATACAAACTACACCATTATAATCAGAAGAACATTAGTACACAGCACAAAGTGATTTGCAAGCTGTAGAGAACAAGGTTCGTGGTCATTTGCTTACTCTAAAAATGAATTAAAGTCATAGGCTGTATGTTTGATAAAGCAACCATGCCAGCCAATTTCCTCTCAAGTCTTCTAGAAACACTGCAATTGTTATGTGAGCAGCAAATAGCCTCAAATCAACCCGCCTGCAGTTTTCATACTACAGTGCAAGTTAGCTGGCTGCTTAAACAGGTTCAGGCTCAAAAAACCTGAGGTCATACCAAAAAACCCATCAATTGTTTTTCTAGATGAACAAAATGCTGCTACCCTAAATCATATTCTGGTCAGTTTTGTAGTGAAATGCAAGAAACCCAACATTACGTAGTTCTCACAGCAGCACTCAAGTTAATGTCAATGCTCTGTACAAAAGGGCAGCACTACCACTGTTTCCAGGTGACGTTCCCCTGAGGGAGCCTGGCCGCTGTGCTCCCAAATTACACACACGCAGTCACCACCCGGGAAGCTGATTCATTGTTACATTCCCATGCATGCAAGCATTACTGATGATTAGCTGAAGCTGGAAAACAGGCATGGACTGTTATATTCTACTATCAATGGACCTATTAAACAAACTGACTTGCTTTGCACACCTGCTGAATCAGGACAGGCAACCAGTTACACAAGAATCCACAGAAACCAGCACACAAACAGCCTTGATAGCGCTCTCCACATTCACCAGCTATCCTGGTTCATGACCAATACTGAAGGCATAGCATCTTTAGATAGAGATGTCTACTCTAAGAGTTTCTATTAAACAGCCATAATAATGATCCAGACACTTTTGGCATAGTCTGATATGCTCCTTACGACACATTTCTGATCCAATGTGCAAGAAAAGTGTTCAAGTCTTATTTCAGCACACAGACATTTCAGTGCCTTCATCAGGCAGGTTCAACCGAAACTTCACTGCCAGTGACTAAACTTGCTTCAGTAAGTTATCACAAAGATCAAAACCTCAATAAGCACCTGCCTTAACACTTAACTGAAGAAAGGCTCCATAGCCCTGGCAAGATCCTTAAGTACATCACACACTTAAAAAAAAAGTAAGAAATTAGCAATAAAGCACTGATGTTGCTGCATGCTCTGCTTTAGGAGTGGAAAGAAAACGCCTCTCATCTTTTGCTCAAAATAAGTGAACCCAACCCTCAAAATCTCCTCCATCCTGTGAACTTCCAAGTAAACTCACAGCTCTCCTGGAGTAACTTTCAAACAATGAAACAAAGCTTCAATTAGTCAGACATTTGTAATAGCAGGCTATCTCGATACTCATACTTTTATTTTGTAGCCATGTCTCTGGTATGCTCTACTTGTACTTTATAGCGGCATTATATCCTTAGAGCAGAATCACTCACTGAAGCACTTTTACTGTAGCTCCTACCTGAAACTAAACAGCTTTCTGTGTACCCCTGAAATTCTTGGTTGGGCATAAAACAGAAGTCAAAAGAGAAACAACACAAACCATGATCCATTAGACCAACCACTAAGAAAGAACAGTAGCCACATCGATATAATTTCACTTTGATTTAGGGTGCTATCTAATAGGTTTATTAAAAGTTTCAACAGACTATAGCTCCAGACTTTATCTTTCTTGGAAGACACTACAATAGAAGCCACAGTAGAGACTGCCTTGTCACAAGAGGTACAAATACTTGCTGTATAGATGGAGAAATAAAAGGACAAATCTAGTTGTCTAAAAGACAATTCACTGTACACATTTTATTTACAGTTTTGTACACTGTCTTAGTATGAATGGGACCGCTTTTCTACTTGAGCCATTTTAACCAAAGCAAAATAACCTAAGTAATACAAAGTGTTAAAATACAGCATAAGATACAAAAACAGACATACTATTTCTAGTAAGGAATGTAAATTATGGTGTTACATTAAAAAAAAAAATCCACATTGATGTTCAGGAAATCACACAAAAAGATCACTGATTTGACTGAAATGCATAAATCTGTAGCAAAGCTTTGATGTTACAAAAAAACCAAAAAATTACCAAAGAATGCACAAAATTAATGTTTATTCCACCTTTGTCATATTCCCAGATTCTTCACCAAATGTTACATGAGCAAAAACAACTGAAATCAAAATATCACTAATGTTATCAAATAGGGAAAACAAATAAATTAATCTAGCAGCCATCAGCATAGGTTACAGCAAAGATGATGCTGTATAAAAAAATTGCTAGAAAACTGTATGCACCATACTCTTTTCCAAACCAGCAAAATCTTACTGCATACAATGCAAATGTAAAACAGAGTAATTTCCTGCAGGTACAGAAATGCAACTTCTTTTCTGAATACTGTGGATAAACAAATAATTTTTTTGCAATAGTAATGTTTCTACCAAGCTATTACAGAGTGGGCCAGAAACACACTTAAGGATTTGGGGGGTGAAGTGTACTAAAATTCCGATTGGTAACGGTTACTTCGGCCAAAATAGAAAAATTGAACATAGAAGTACAAGACAAAGGCGAATGAGACTTCTCACAAATCTTAGCAACATTTAGATGGAAATCAAATTTAAATGTAGTCCACTCTGCTTTTGAAGAGGCTTTGGTTCAGCTCCCAATCTCGATTGCTTGACGCAGTCTCCTATGAAAGAATACTCAGAAGGTGTCGTCTTAAACAACAAACCTATTTTTAGTGGTGGAGCCGCTCTTAGTAGCTGTATCTGCATGGGACTGATAACCAATCACTATCTTTGGAGGAAGTCCTAATCTTTCCTTGTATACTCTCCTGGAGAGGAAAAGAAATAGAACAACAGTTTAAGCAAAGTCCTCAGGAAGGAATTAGTATCAGGACACCTGCTTTTAAGATCTGTGGACACCATAAAAAAGAGTTGCCTACTTAGAAACAATTTCTCAAATACAAATAAAAGACTTGAATTTTGATTTTCCTAGTGTATTGCATCCAAAACCCACTTACAGCTTTGTAAAACGACTTACCACATATAATAGGACAAGCTCTTGCAAAAAATAATTAACAGGCCCAAATAAACGCAAAATGCAGGGACTCTATACTGCATTCATGTGAGTATCACTAATACCAGGAAGCTGTATTTCCACATACAGAAACAAAACAGCTATGAAGAACTCATGGTACACAATTCCAGAACTACTTAGATGATAAAGTCACCTGAACCAAAGAAATCAGCAATTCCCTGGAACAGTCATTTTTAATCACCCCACACATCCTGGTTGCATAGAATGCTGTCTTTCCTTTAACTACTGATAGAAAGCAGACCCCCACAGACCTGGTCACGGGCACCTTATCCAACAAAAGCTGTAAGAAAAACCAGCTTGGATCTTATGTCTTAAGAGAAAGAAGCAGCAGTACCTGCCTCAGACACACAAACACACACACAGTGTTCCTTAGTACAAAGTGAGATCCAAGTCACTAATGGCCACTCCTGTCTGGAGTCAGGGTAATATGGGAGCCAGTGGGCAACGTAACTTACCTACGTAACTTATGTAACTTGGTCCTTGTGTCAGTTTGCAAAAATCTTAACTTTTTCACAGTTCTCTAAAGGAGTCAACTCCTTAGCTAATAATCCATACCATTCCAAAAAGCTGTCTGATGCCTACTAGGTTTATTACAACGTTCTGGTAGCAGAAGATGAATACCATAGTTTTGCTTGCTTATTATTAAACACTTACCATTGAAGCCAGAAAACATGACTGTATAATAAAACTGTTAGTAGAAGGCAGACAGACTTTCAAAGGCCCAAATAAGGCATGTGTCAAAAGAGCCATCAGGTAGTGAAAAAAGTAAGCTGCTATGCCTGACAGTTCAAGTTTGGCTTAAGACAGATGCACTAAGCCAGGAAGATAAATATTTTCATTGGTTTGCATAAGGTAAGTGGCCTACAATGACAAATTTAACAGCAAGTTATTCCGAAGCATCAGCACTACAGAATCCAATAAATACTTGTGTAATTAGTAATTGTAATCATGTAATTGTGTAAAAAGTAATTGTAATTAGTAATACTTGCTACACACTAGAGCATAATATGCATTT
This sequence comes from Melanocharis versteri, assembly GCA_013397845.1. Taxonomy (NCBI): domain Eukaryota; kingdom Metazoa; phylum Chordata; class Aves; order Passeriformes; family Melanocharitidae; genus Melanocharis; species Melanocharis versteri. The sequence continues at coordinate 1,512,645 of VZTG01001077.1, forward strand.
TCCACAGCACAGACTCATGATAATCTGAGATAACTACTGTTGCTTACCAAAACAAAGACTACAGCATGCTATTACACAGGTCAAATAACCCATGAATCTCAGCATTGTTTTATCTGTACTTAAACAGAAACAAAAGGTAGGAAAACAACTGTAGAGGGTCACAGCACATCAGTGTACAGCCTTTTATTTTTTTTTCAAATATAAGTACATCCTTCCATGCTTAAGACTTGCAGCACCTTTCCTTTATTATTTGTAAGTGTCACTTTCCTGGAAAAAAATATCTTATCAATGCTGTACTCTTACTGACTATCCACCCTCACAAACTGGCAGGCTGGAACAGATTGCACATTACCTACCATTATTAATTATAATGCCTCATTGTGAAATGAGGATTTTTGCCAAGGTTTGTGTATGGGCATGTGTTAGTAACTACTCTGTACTGCTGCACTACCTTGGCTGTAGTTTAGAAATGAAGAATTGAATACAATTTGGCACAGTTACTTAACCTTGGGATACAGCTCTGCACAGGCTCCACTTGCCTGAAATGCCTCCTCTACCAAGCTAACTGGCTTTACACGCATGGCTACACTTCACACAGCCAAGGCACCGATCATGTTACTTACCCTATATGCGTAACAGCATCCCTGTTTTCACATTCAGTTGTCCATATTGCTATTTTATCACCCTTAGTTCTAACATTAACAACAGCACCACACACATCATCACTGTAGTCATCGAATGACTCCCCAATAAGGCACAGCAGCTGTGGAAGAGAAAGCAGTTCAGAGTCAGAATCCTGTTCTGCAGGCAAGCACTCAGCGTACACAAGGACTGAGGAACACATTTTACTGCCCACAGCCACTTGCCACACAACAATCATTTTCTATTTATTGCAGTGTCTTCTTGAAGTTCCAAATATTACAAGTGAACATACTCTAGCAGGGCATCTTCCTCCTATTCTGAATTTTCCATTCCTCCTCCTCTCCCACCTGCTGCAAGTTCTGACACAGCTGATCATTTCCACAGTGCTGCCTTCCACCCCATCCTCCCAATACAAAACAAGAGAAGAATTAAAGCACTGTGCTCTTCTTTCTACAGTACACTTAACACAGGTAGTCCAATCCAAAATTTTAGGTGTTTCCATCCATTATCTAGGAAGAACATGTTAAGGACTATTTGCACAACATCAGCTACGTAAGGTTCAACTTCAGTGCTAAATTCTATCAATTCAGAGGTAAATCTGACTGCAGCCAGAGGGAAAGTGCTATCCAAAGAAATGTTACTTCCTATCAACACAGGAAGCTTCAGCAGTTCCATAAACTCTGAAGTGGGCATCATTGATCCTGAACAATATTTAATACAAGTGCACCAGTGGAAGTGCACAAGTAACACAAGATTCCTCCTCCCAGGTTTCTAACAGGGAAGCTTGGAATTGGCCAGGAACATCAGACTGAACTGGGTCACAGCCCTGTGCAACATGCTGTGAAAGTGGTATTAAAATCTTCAGCTTGCAACTTGTAAAACAAGCAATCCAGATATTCAAAGCTGATGGCTTCTTGTAGTTGGGACAGATTTGCCCAGACTATGCCGAATTAAAAAAAAAAATTCTGCACACTGAATTTGCAAATGGGCACTTGTTTCCTTCACTTCCACAGTACACTAAATACACTGCTATTATATCAGTTTTTGGGTATCACTTATAACATTTGGAAATTCAACATGTTTGCAACTTTTCAAACAAAGCAGGTCTTCCAGAACCCATCAGACCCACAAGGGCTGGCTTACTCAAGGAAATACAAAGAGGATAAAGTGTGATAATGAATAAATCAGGTATAACTAGACATGCTTTAAATGTTACATCCAACTGCAGGCTGCACAAACTCACTGAGTAATTCAAGCCATAAATGGTTAAGATCAAACCACACACAAACACGCAAAATATCAACCAACTGCCTTAGTTCATACACAAGCAAAGATGACTACTATGCTCGAGAAGCACTACTCGAGTACATTTTTCATGAATGCTGCACAACAGGGAAAAAAGTCTTCTCAAAGTTTAGTTTACAGTTAAGATCATTATATTGAAATAAAATTTGTTCCAAAGGGGAGTCATAAAGGCTTTGATTTCTACTGCAGGAAATTAGTTGCCCATGATTACTGGAATCAGAAGTGACAGGGTTGTTTTAGGGCACATATCACAGTCACCTGGGTATTTAGGCTCTGTGCCATTGCTCACTGCTAAGCAAAACGCAGAGCTCTCTAGCCTTCCGTTTACACAGTCTATCTCCATGTTTCCAAGCCATATGTCATGGCTATTAGGAGTCAGGACTCACACATGCATTAGGCCAAGTACATGCAGCAGGACATTAATTTGCTCACATGCAGTCACACTGCCCAGTACTGTAACGCTCTCTTCAAACCACAACTACAGTGACTACAAAGATCCTGGAAGTTCTGACATTTTGGACACCTCTGCTTTGATTCTGAAGACTTCTCCCTTTCAAAGGGGTGCATTACTCCGTGCCTCTCACAAAAACAAGGAAAAAAGATGAGATATTTGCCAAGACTACTGTGCATTGTCCTGTCTGTAATCCATGTCTCTAAATCCTAGATCGCACTAGACTGTTCTAGGCTATTCTGAGTCAGTTCCTAGACAACACATTTTTCTATAGCACACTTCCTGCAATCCACAATCTCTAGAAATATATTTACCACTTAACTCTATTCCAAAGACATAACAGCAGTGGGGAAAAAAAAGTATTTTTATGGTGTATATACAGGATGAATGAGCTATTACTGCCTATCCCAACATTAAGATAAATACAGAAAGAAAAAAATAAATCTGAAAGTCCCTTGTTCAACAAAGACAAAACCTAAAAACGATTCACTTTTTAAAAAAGTATTTGTAAAACAAATTGTTTTATCAATTGAATCAGCAAGTTGCACTCAAGACAATATATTATTTTCACAGTAGTTTGACAGCTGTTCTGTACATTACATGGGAAAAGCTTAATCTGTCCTGCAGAACTCTCCCTGCTGCTGCCTGTTACAAGGAAGTATTAGACAGAATACATCCGCATGAAAGATCACTACTGAAAAAACATGTCTCAAATACAGCCTGTCAATAAAGCCCTACAAGTCACTCTGCTGCCAAGAGGTTAGAATAGTGTAGCACACAAATCAGACCAGTTAAATATATTTTCACACAAACACAAGACTCCTCAGCTGCCACTGGCGAGGCCACAGTGCTTACTGTCTCTAGCCAGAAGCGATCAAGGTCACTTCGTCTCTGCTGCTTGTTTAGTGTAATTAACCATCGGCCTCCTCGCTTGTTTTTTTCATCTTCCCACATGGGCTCAATCCCATCCTGCAAAGAAAGGCCACAAGTTAAATCAGACTCCATCTCTATTTTCCCTAAAGAACCACCAAAAGGCCAGTGATAACTGAAACAGCAAGTTAAGACAGAAGTGTATCGTTTAGGATACATACCGGAATGTCCAGAAATAATGGACAGAAATACCAAACTTCCAAAGCAACTTAACAAGTCTACTCTCTAATGAATTTTTATTTCTACAGAAGCATCACAGCCCAGGCAAAAGTCTTAGCTACATATTACATTAAAAAAAAAACCCTGAGGCAACAGGCAAAGATAACCACCTGCTTTGCCCTGCATGAAACCAGAATGTTGCTGCTAATTTTATCCAGAGTCCTTATTTTATGTCTTGCACGCAATGCAAGATCAGCCAAGTGCTTCACTTATGCATACAGATTATTTCAGTGAAAACAGACACCTTTGGCAGTCTCTCTCAATGACTTCCTTCACATACAAGGTGAAAATAAGAGGGTTTTCATTGTAAGGGAGAAAAAAAAATATACATAGTCTTTCAAAGTAAGATCTGATTCACATTTTACCAGTGGCCCTGCACCGAATTAAATGATTCTGCACATGCTGATACAGCAAAGCAGCCAGCTGCTACTCCCATATCAAGCAGCTATGCTGCACTTCAGAAAGTCATTCAAAAAATAAGTAATTGTTTAGACAGAGGAATTCTGTTAAGAACTATCCACTAAGAGAATTGCACTACAGAACTTGTGGCTGAAAACTAAGTGTTCAACATGCAGGATGGAGTGGTATCATCTCACTTTAAATATAACACCCTCACTGGCAGCTGCAGAGCTTAAACTACTTCACCACCTTGAAGAGGACCTCTTAAGAGGTCACAACTAAAGGACAGCAGCAAGAGATTGCCCAGAGGCCTGAAACAGTTGCCAATTCTATACCTGTTCCATGAAGTTATATAATTAAGTTATTACTGTTTGATCACAAGCAAACACAGAACAGATACACGTACTTAAAACACAAATTAAGGATTCATGCAAAAAATACAAGCATTATCTATGGATATCCTAATCTCTGAAGGGCCTACAGCTTCTTAAAATTCTAGTAAGGTTTCTCAGTCACCCCCTATACCATTGCCTTCCCAAACCCAAGCAGCATCACCTCTTCACTACATAAAGCTGCTGGGTCTACAAACAGCGCACACAGTCTGCCGAGGAGCCCCAGCCTGTGGCTACATTTTATGAGCCAAGGAGGAAACGGGCACCAGCACTTCAGGGCCTGTTTAGGTATTGGAATCCAGAAAGGAAACTGCATGATGGAAGCACTACCAAGACGTTAGGGTTTAACTTACAGCTCCAATTCAGATCTCTACCCCAGCTGAGGCATGATTTCATGCACACTTTCCCCTCAGCATTTCCTATTTATTAGTCTGGACACCTCCTCAGCATGTTCTAAGTGTCCATGTTGGGTGCACTTTTCTATTTCATGCTCAAGTAATACAGCATTTAACTGGTAGTATAAAAATTAATAGGAACATTGTGCATCTGGCTAGTAGCACCCATAAGGAATTACCCGTAAGGAATACTGGGCAACACTGCTGCCTCCCACAGACATTTTAACTCATCTCACATCAAGTGACAGAGCTAGAAAACCTTCCATATTAGAAAAATTTACATTTAATTGTTTGCACAAACATCTCAAATGTAGAATGAAGACTAATACAGTAATAGATTAAAATCTACTGTCTTTGATAAGTGTTAAAACAAGTACTTGCAATTTCAAAAGAAGGGACACTGATTTTCAGACAGCACATGTTTGTGACTTCCTCAAAAAAATTAACAACTTTATGACATTCTCAACTGTGTTCCTAGATGTCTTAAGTGAAATATTTGGACAGTGTCTTGCTTAGTCAGGAAACCATCCATCAACATCAATAACTAAAGAAAAAATGTTAGCAAACCTACCTTAAAGAGCGAGTAGTCACAACCAGGCATTAAATTACTAGAGAGCTGGATATGGTTGTATAAACTATTGGAGGGAAAAAAGCAGGATTACAAACTAAGCATTGTTTTAAGGCACAAAATTCTTAAAGAACTTAAAACATATGACCAAACAAAGCCCAAAAATTAAGTAGCAATAAAGTTATTTCAGAAGCAGCCCTATGTTTTAAGTATTTTTCAACAATATAAAAGCATCGGTTTTAAGATGTTCTAGGCTTAAAGCAGCAGAATGGAATAGGAACCCCACAACTGTTTTTATAAACTCATTTCCAACGCTTCTTTTAAACCTAGTTCTAAGGTTTAGAACTAAAGTTCAAAGTCACTAGGAACATAACTCACTGGGCTTTCATGGCAACAGGTTCTGTATCCATGTGTATTTCTATACTTTCATGGAATAAGGATAATTGTCTTTATTTCTAGGGCTACTCTCACTGCTGAGAGTGTTTTTTAGGAGAAATGTTCAACCATGCTACTTAATACTCTAGGTATGAATGCTGTAGCCCTAATAATTCAAATTAAGGACTCAAAAGGCAAGAACAGATGATAGACAGCAAAATGCATATTCAGAATTAAATTTACAACTGTGCAATTCAGAAAAACAATCAAAGGAGTACAGATGTCTCCTCAAGCAAGGAGATAGATGCCTTTTTTCACCGCTGCACTGTTAGCGTCAGACTTCAGGAAGAGGGCTGCACATATTACAGCAACCTGCAGCCCAAGACCTATTAATATTCAAGCACAGTTCAGCACCAAAAAGAAAACTGATTACTGTGATGTTCTAACAATGAGAAATCATGCACAGGAATTTATAACACCAGCTACAAATTTAACAGTTTGCCTCTTTTAAGTTTACCTTGACACTGAATTTTCTCCCCAGAAAAACACACCTATTTCGCACTCCAACCGCAAAGGAGGTGTAACTTCAACTGCTGGTGGCTGATTTTATACCCTCACTGCAGACATCTAGATTAGGCACTTTTTAATTTCCAATACTATCTCGGTTACAGAAGCACAAAAACTTACCCTTAACCAACTTTAGCAGTGAGCCTCAAACAATTCAGCTGCCCATCACATACCCCACCACTGTCAGCTGAGTGAACCAGTTTGCAGTCACCCCCAGAGCGGGAATGGGAAAGCTGGTTACAAGCCCAGAATCCTATTCCCCTGTCGTGACTGCACCAATAAAGTTACTGAAAGTTTTTTTCAAGGATGCCATTAATCTGCATGAATCTCAAGTACTATGCTCCAGATTCAGGCACTCTTGAACGTGTGACACGAACCAGTGGTCAATTTAATCAAGGAGGAAAATGTGGGGCCATGGAAGTGGCAATCAGCTGGCCACCAGAATTTATGGGTTCACGTTACTATGAGATAGCTACTGCACAAATTAAATGTTCTATGTGTCTGTCATGTACACATGAATATAAGCAGCATTGCAGTGTTACAGTAATGAAATGTGCATTTAAAGGATGAAGAACTTCTCCATCCACATTTTCTTCAACAGAGTTCACCTTCACCTTTGCAAATATTTCAGACTACACACAAGAATTTGCAGTTAATGGAGTACTTTATGGGTTTTTTGACTTGGACATAAGCTTTGCCAACAAATCCCAGAATTATCGTTCAGATTGAAAAATCTTTACTTACGCCCAAAAATCTTCAACAGTATCGAACTTTGAGATAAGACGAAGATTTGCTTGCCAAGTTTTGCTCTTGTCATTTTTAAAAAACCAGAGTGCCCATCTAAAGGGGAACAACAAAAACATCTAGAAATTAAAGTATATTAAAAATGTAATTATTTCTACTGTTATATCCGAACTAATTGCAATCCTTAATATATTATGAGCACGGAGGTCAGTTTTCATCAATAAGCTACATGATCAATTCTTTACAGACCAACAATGTTTGTGCTTCCATTACAAGAATTACAGCAGACTTTATCACTTCATTAGGTAAATATTTTAAATAGCTTTGGAATTCTTTTAACACTCTAAACCTCAGATGCTTCTCCTTGCTGTCACTGCTGAACAGCAATCCCCTACCACAAACAACTGATTACGGTCTAAAACAACACCGACTATTCAAACTGGGCTCCCTGGCCAGTAATTTCCTTGTAAAGGTTACATAAGCGAATTATATCACTCCAAAGCTATGTCTGACATGAAAGCTTCCCCAGCACTCACATACTAGGAAAGCATAAATTTTAAAAGGGAAGCTGCATTAAGCTTACTAATGGCAATCACCTCAAATACCCACAAATTGATTGCTTTACGTTTTAAAACCAGCATATAAAGAGACTAAATGAAAAAAATCATCTCTGCTGAGTACAAATATCAACACAAAATTGAGCCTTTCAAACAAAGATGCTCTTTCTGAATCTAAAAAGCATCATTGTAGCAATTTAAAATGCTGGAAGAGAATACCTAACAAAGCATTTAATCAAACAGTTGGGGGTTTTTTCCACTCTCATCATTTCAGTAGTGTTGAAATCACTCAGGTTAGCACTAGAGTAGATTTATCTTCTCACAGCAGAGAACTTTAAGTCACTAGATGTCAATCTATTGTTTTGAGACTCTTCCTGACATTTCAAACCTAGTTTTGGAAGCTTACTCCTTTCCAGTAATAGCCTCACTACCACTTGTAAAGAAGTGTCAGCACCAATTTAATCAAGGTGTTTAGAGGAAAGAGAAAGAGGATGGAAGCTGAAAGATAAGGAAAATGGGATACACGCAGCATAGCACAGGGAAGCATGCTCTTCCACACTTGCTCAAAACGTAGAAAAAGAGTACAGTATCACTTGGTAAAAGGTACCTGCCAGCACTAAGGACTGAGCATTCCACAGTAACTCTTCAGCTCACTTGGAGAAAATTACTTCCTAGCTGGTCTTTTTGAAGCTGTAACAGGCGTTGTATTTTTCACTAACTTTGAACTATAATTTTAACTACAAGTTTTTACCACTAGCACCTTAATTTACGCAAGTACAAGGCAGAATGCAAGGTTTTCCAGTTCTGCTGGGCAGCAGCTTCACCTCAGCATAAGCCTCTTACAATGCACCAGACAAAGGCAACAAAAGCTCTGCTTGCCTCCAACTAAGAGCAAAGCCATGCTCTCCCCAAGTACCTGGCTGCATTTTGAAAACTTGCAAAGATTTTCAGCTTCTGTAACGCACTATCTGAAAAGACTGAATATTAACATCTGGATCAGATTATTCTTACTGTGCAACCTCACTGCAAAAACCTTCAAAAAAACCTGAGAACACTCAAAATACTGCTAGAGAATGTAAGGTCAACAAGAGCTGCAAAGCCAGAGGCATTTTTCTGTCCCTGGCAGAACTACAATCCCACTTCTGCACTATTTACCTGTTTTGTAGAGGATGTTTAATATACTGTTCAGGGCTGGCAACCTCCTGACTAGGTGCTGGTTCGGTTTTCTCCTCTTCTGCAGGTTGGGGGTTGGGAGTGGTTTCCTGTTTGAAAAAAGGAGTTATTAGTACATTCCTTCTCAATTTTTTTGGAAGTAATTTAGGTCTTCAAAAAGTAACTTTTGGAAGAGTGAAGCTAAGAGTTCCTATAACTCATCTTGATTAGGGGCCCAAATCGCATCATGGAAGCACAATTCGTATCCCTTTATCCTTCAACGTCTGAACAGGTCCTACAATACACACTAACTGCAGGAATTCGCATTCTGCTGTTCAGTGATTTGCTTCCTATGTAATTTGTTTCCAAAATGGTTTACTACACAAACCCGTCTAATCTCAAAATAGCTTTGAGTGCTATTTCAGAAATATACAGTCTATGTTACCTAGAATATGCACATGTAAAATAACTTTACAAAGTAGTAGTGTCAGAAGGAAAACTATTTTTATCAGCTTCTGACAAATGACAGCATCATTTGAAACAGGTGTACAGGCCCTATTATTTAGAAAAAATCTATTAATACATGTAGAAGATAAAACAATTCTCAGATCTAGAATCAGCTACTGCAAGCAGCTAGAAGCCAAGCCAGTGCGTAGTTATCTTTGTATTTGCAACATCATCATGAACCAAACAGCAGAATTTAAACATGCATCAGTTCGCAAATTCCCAACTGAAATAAATGTACTTACTGGTTTAGTATGTATTAGACTGATTTCAAGCATTATTCTTTCAGCCTTCTAGAGACAGCTCTAGAAATGTTAAATATACTTTAGCACATAGTAAAATACATTCTCTCTGCATGCAAACCCGCTCAGGCTTGTCATTCAGTTTGAGAAGCCACAGTGTCAGGTTTGAAATTCTAATGCCTTTCCTTCAAACCAGGGAATACAAAGCTTTATTGTGAGGCCAAGTGTCCCTACCAGTCACCACCATCTCTTCCTAATCTGCAATCCATGCTAGAGTATTACAGAAACATGGAATGAGGACCATAGCTCCTTCCCTACAGCTAACACAAAAAATGCCTATATGGCTGACCCTGTGAAAGAAAAAGCATTCCAGTAATATAAATAAAAGCTAACTACAGCAGACTCAAAGACTCTAGACATCTCCAAATCTGGCAATGTAAGAGTAGTATTTTAAAATTAATTTAAATTTTGTGGTTTTAACAGAACAAATTAACATGGGGTGAATTAAGTAACATTAAGTAATTTAATTAATGGTACAGTTTACACCAGGCTTACACACACACTTATCACACCAAAGCTGCTGAGAAGTGGAATGGATTTGAAGTGATAACACTGCTCACAGATGCAGCTGGCAAACTCTTCTGATAACCCCTAAAGATCTGTCTTAACAGAGATTTTCTTTTAATTATCAATATATTTAGCATTATTTTTTTATTAAGCATGATATTATGTTTTACATTAGAGAAGTTACTCTTTTATGGTTGAAAATAATCAAGCACGCTTAACAGCCCACCTAGAAAAACACCTCACGACATTTCAGAACCCTCACATGCACCAGCATTCACAGAGAAGAAACTGAAATGCCAAGATCTAACAGGAACACTTGGCCAGTGCTTTGATTCACACAGTACAATAACACAATTCCCTTCCTCTTAATAAAACTAAATGCTTTCTGAGGATTCCCCAAAGGGATCATCACTAACAAACCCACAGAAGCACAGTGTTGAATAATCTGTCACATCTCCTCCAGTGTTATACTATAAAAAGCTAAGCAGACCTTCAAAAAAAGCTTAGTAAGTTCTTCAAATCCTATCTAGAATAGAATTTCTAGTGTTACCCCCACTTATTTTTGGTATCATTCACCTTTAATCACACAAAACCGTCCCACTGAACAATTCAAAACAGACAGTGCACAAAAGCCGTAGAATTCACTAAGGAAGCACTTTATCTCCTCCTTCACATTATCATCTGTATTATATTACAAAGAAACAAGTATAGAAAACTAAAATTTAAGTGTGGCCCCTTCAGGGGCTTCTAACTAGAAAATTCAGAAAAGTTACATGTGCAAATACAATAACCCTACAAGAAAAACTTTGCTGATATTCTGGAATAGCACTAGGTTTTGTTACAAAGCTTGCTTTCAGTCACAATACTCTGCAGCTGTGACATCTAATATTCACAACTGATTTACAAATGCTATTACACTAGGAAATTTAACATCAAACAGACTCACTCCTGCTGTATGCAGAGTATCTTCCAAAAAATAATTCAGCTGAGAATCTCATGTTTGCTCAGCAACTAGCTTTCAACATACAAAGAGCTAATCCCAAAGTCTCCCTGGTCACTCTTCCAGAATTATCACAGCTACATAAAATAGAAGAATCAATACAAAGCCACTGAGCACATGCAGGGCTGTTTCGTAACTTCTAACAAAAGACAACATTGGAAAGGACTAAGGTAGCATGTCCAGACAAAAAGAAAAATGCAATAAGCCCCAACACCTGCCTAGTACACTGATGGCCATCTTTCACACAACTACATGAAATTCTATTTTTGGACAAACATAAGACACCTGACTCAGCACAAGCGTTTTAACTTAAGCCACCACAGTATCAAGTCCCTTTAGATATCCTGAAAGCTACATGGCATTCATGAAACTCAGACTAACCATTATTCAAGCTCCTGTCCAAAACAGAACACGACAACTCAACTCCAAGGCCCAGCTAACTATGACCTTGACCCAGGACTGTGCCACTCCCCTAAGAAACTACGCCACCAGAACAAACTTTTTTTTCAGCACCAGGCTGCCCCATCAAGGATAGCTACAGGTCTACACACCAGGTGTAAAGTTGGAAGCAGAACTTTTTACTAAAAAACATTATTTCTGGCTGGTCTCAGAGAGAAGCCTAAAGCACCTTATTTTCACTTCCTTTTATTTCCCACAGTCATCAAGGAAAACAGAGAAAGAACCATTTTAATTTTTGGCTGGTTAATCATTATTAGCTCCTATTTCCTTTCACCTTACCTTTATCTCACTATTCTGACTAACAAAATGATGTGTTTGCGTACCAAAGCGCTTTTCATTATTAGTCATATAGAAACTATTTAAGTTCATTAACCAGTATTTAAAGTTCATTTAAAGTCCTGGTATCCAAGAAATTGCATAGAATTCTATTCTATAAATACCACATGAATTAATGTTACTGTCCACATTTTAGCAATTCACAGCTTGAAAACCCAGCAATTCCAACACTATTAACCAAAGTCAGACTGACTCCAACAGTAGCTTCTGGACTACTTTATTTAAAATCCTTCACAATACCTTACTACTGCTCATAACTAATGTATTCTTTAACCTAAAATTGACTTTACAGTAAGTAACCACTGAGTGTGCTGCTTTGAAAACGTAAGTAATAAAATAGGGTAGTATTACCAGACAAACTGGAAAGCTTCACATGGCCAATCCCACTTCTCATACACAAGACAGCACATAATTAAGTGACATTTATTCACTACCCACATGGTTTTTGATGTAGGAATCAGCTTGCAGAAGTCCATGAAACATTTGCCTACTCAGCATTCAATGACTCTGTATATCTGCAATTACCGGGATTCTGACACTTGCAGATTTAATTGGTGTTATTTACTCTTTCTCCAGAGTACATAATGACCAACATATCAAAGGAAGGTGTGTGTGTCACCGGGACAGGAAACAAAGAGCATTTACAGTAAAAACTGCTTCATCAGGTTTGTCTATTGAGGAGAACAAGCAGCTTGACCAGGTTTTACCAAGGGTTTTCAGGTGCTGCCCAGACCACATTCATGCCATTAGTCGTCTACAGAAGTTGTTTATCAAGTCCAGTTGGAGTGCAACAATTATTGCCCAAAAGGACATAACCAAGCACTATTATGCACTCTTGGTAGAGGCTAAGAATTATTTGGTGGAAAAGGCTTTCCAAGTCTTCTTGCGTTAAACCAAAGGAAGTTACATTCCAGAGTTTTCACCTTCTTGTTTAGGGTTTCCAACAGAAGAAGAAAACTGCATGCCTCAGCTACCTGATGTCTAGGGAAAAAGCATTTCAACTATCTGCTGGTTCTCATGCTTCTTGTAGGTAACAGCTACTACACTACAGTTAGGATAACAATTCCCAAGGCACAAAATCAAGACCTATTTATTTCAAAGTATTCTGGACAAAAAAAAGATTAAAGCCCACCCACAAGCAAGGATTATATCCTGTAAGAAAACAAACCAAGTGATGATTTGACACACAACTCTGAGGAATGAATGCACAGTGGTAAAAATCACATGTAGTACATGTAATAGCAACTGCAAGAGAGGTACTAACAGCCACCTGTTAGTAATTTACCAATTTACAATTGGTTAGTTACCAATTTGAAAGTGTGAAGTAGCTTTCCACACACCAGGACAAAGAAAATATTTCTACTTGTGACATAGCAAGGCCTAATAGAGACCAAATATCCTAACCGCATTCATCATTATTTAGAGCACTACAGATTTTTAGAAAGGTGATCACTATTAGAACACAAAAGTGGAACCTGATTTTAACTACAACATCCCATTAAGTTACAACGGAAGTGCAAGACATACAGAGGAGGACAGGAACAAAAGACTAAGTAAAAAAGACACGCTTCCTCCATGGTCAAAGGTTTTCTAGGAAATATCACCTCAGATTTAAAAGACACAAAGACTATTTATAGCCCCCTTGACTTCTGAAAAATGGGTCATGTACACTTGAAATACCCATCAGATTTTCACTATTTAACTCACAGACTTCTAACTAGCATTAGCAAATAGCTTACAAGGAATATCCAACTACCTCAGTATCTTTGTGGTTTTTGTAGCTGCCTAAACAAGCTGCCCTTGTGCTAACACCTCTCACCCCAGTCTGCACTCTGCTGCTGCCTCTGCTACCAGAACACAAAATCTACCCATGGGATGAGTTTCCACATTTAACATTCTGTCAGTTCTAAAGCACTTGGACAAGAAAACTTCCCAGAACTGCTGAGGAGAACAGTTCAGATGACGCAAAGAACAAAAAGCCTCTAGTGTCCCCAAACACTCCTGCACAAAAGACCTCCACATTTTGCGAGTATACCAAGTCCCAGGTACAACAAAGCACAGAATTTTTTATCAGCTGAAAACTTAAGACACATTCAGTCTTCAGAAAAGAATTTAAAACAAAATTGTAGAATGTATGAATGGTCAAGAGAGAGGTCTTTAAAGAAAAAGTACTGGATGTACTACTGTAAGTCCACTGATTGCTAAGGGTGTCTTACGTACAAGTTATCTGAAGAGCAGCACAGAGCACAAGAAAAACAGACCTCCACAAAAGATCATTCAAACAACTGCTCTGAACATTCAGGGAGAAAAAAACCCCAACTTTTAAACAGTTAAAACTTTTCTGCCTTACATCCACTACACAGAATCAAGGACGACTGGCACTTTCAGGCAGCTAACAACACTCTTGCGTTCCACAGCACACTCACATCTGTACATCACACACTTATCCCTTCCTAATGTCAATGTCTGACAGAGGAACAGGTTTTAAACTCCAAGAAATGAGGTCCTACTGCAAGCTAATAAACAGCTTCCAAACTCAAGTTTAACCTCGACTATAGAATATTTCAATAGTGAAAGACAATTTATCTGAGGAAAAAGTCGCATTAATTCACATTTAAAGTCTGCATTTCCCTTTCACGATGCAGGCGCTCTACCAACATCCCTTATTTAATTCTCCCCTCTATCTCCTCAAAATTCAATCTAATCTTTACAAAGCTGCCAAAAGAGGCACATTTTCTCATCAAAATTTTCCCATGTACCTCCACATCTGCAGGTAGTACCAGTAAATGAAACACAACTTGATTTCATATGCTATTTTTATGCATTTCTTTGAAATAAGCACAGTACTTGATATACTGTGTGAAATGTAATTATTCAAAATTGCTTTTGGAAAAGTGTTTATCTCAAAAAAATTTACGAGATGTCCAACATACTCCTCTTAGAGGAAGCTCCATACTCGGAAATGTAATTCACAATTCAAAAGTTTATGATAGATATCCTCAATCATTAAACAGCATGAAAAGATACATCTATCCCGTATCATTTCAGAAAAATGCAATGAGCAAGCAACTGTGTTCACAGCACTGGAGTTCAATGCTGTACTGGCTTCAAACAGAGCAGGCCACTGATTATTACAGCAGAAACACCCAGCAACAAGAGCAAGTCTAAAGTTGAATTAAACTTACATGCTAACTGTCTGCAAACAATACAAAATAAATAGCCTACCTTCAATTTTAGGAGCTATTATTAACTTTCCAGAATTGTAAGGCCCTACACCACTAGGTTTGTAACCCCTTGAAATAATAGTTTCATTCAAATAAAGTTTTGATTCGTTCCTGTGTATGATTACCTCCTTAAACAAGCACTTTTCAAGTCACAGATTACTGAAATGTCACTGCTGTATCCTAAAAAAACAGAGTTAAATTTACAAGAATTGCATTTATAATAACTGCCATTAAGCAAAAATATAAAAGAACCATGATGCCTATTTCCAATTTGCACAACGAGGGATCAGATTTATATGCACATAGAAGTTACAGGCTTGGTGCAGCTACATTTTAAAGTCACCTTTGGTAAACTACTGTTTACTAAAGCATTACTACTGGTTTTGTTGTTGACTTTGTGGACTTTTGCATGGTGTTACCCGACCACATTTAACCCTCAAAGGCTGTATGAGCACTCTAACAGGTGACACTTCCGTATATTCTCAAAAACTTATCTAGAATATTTCAAAGAGAAAAACCTAGATATCACAAGAAAAATGGAGAGTTTTAACCTGTCAGTATTGCAAAGGCTTAAGTCTTCTCTACAGTGGAGAAGTAAACCACTGTGCAATTGGTCTGTATTTATTTCGAATAATCTTGCTTTTCTTAGCAACTTCTATGGGACTCTCTACAGAACTCTAAATTCAAGTTTCCGTATTTGTGAACGGTCTGAAACATTTTTCAAGCCTCTCAACAAGACTTTAAATATATGCCACTTCTGAAACCATGGTAATACTAGAAACATCACTGATTTTAGTAGAAGCCCATATTAAAAAATACCAAAACCAACCCATACTCAGCTGTATTTTCATTTCCCAAAACACATTCTCCCACCAGGAAAGCATTACAGATGACATCTCTACAAACCCAGGTGCAGATTTTGTAGGTGAGCAACAGAAAGGCCTCCCTATAATCAAGAGGTAATCCCTAACCACACATGCAATTATATCGTTCAACTGCAAGGAACACAGTATTTCTGCAACGCTGTGCACCTCTGACCTCAGTCACTACACAAGTGTAACTTTAGGCTTAGGTAGGAGAAGTGAGCCACCTACAAGGACAATAAACAAAGACTTTGTCATTTACTTCAATTTGAAAATAAGCAGGCATAGGTGGTAGCTGACTCCTGAATGCGAACATACTGTAGCTACAGCAGAACATTCAACAACTGCATTAATTATCTAAACTGTTGTGACTGTTGCCCTATCTTCCACTTCTAAGAGCTCAGCACGACTGCTCCTGGTGAACCAGATCTGGGAAACCAATCTTGCTGGGACACAGCATGGCAAAAACAATTGTTTACTTTCAGCTACATTAGGCCCGGATCTACCTCAATGTGCAGCTTCACACTGACGAACAATAGAGAAAATGGTGCAAAGACAGTTTTTGCGCCAGCAGCACAGTGAAGCAAGCCACAAGGCTCAGGCCTTCAGCATAATTTCAACTTCTAATGGCCGTATTACAAATTATTTATCACAATTCCTACGAAGCTCCACAGTCACAAAGCACTGCACTGACAGGAAGCCCTCACCTTCAGATATGGGGGCAACAACTCAAAGATTGGTTTTTGGATGTGAAAACAAGCATTTAACACCACAGCTGAAGAACATGGGAAGAGTGCTGCTGGTGGTCTGCTTGCACTCTTAATAGCTAATGCTCTCCCTGTACAGAACCACTGCCAAGCAATTTATAAATGCTGACCCACTTCAATCTCTTCCTCGTAGGTAAAAATATGGGGTTTGGTTCATAGAAGAAAACCATTATGAGAAAAATCAGTGTCCCTTGCACAAAAGGGCAAAATTAGTCTTTATTTAAAACCACTGATTTTTGAACTTTTTTCACTTTGTCTAAATGTTACAATGCCTCCCCGAACAGCACACTGGCTACTTATTCACAGCTAGTAAGCGCAGCAGCAAGAGACCAGCCCTCCTTAACCGTGTTTTCTTGAAACCCTAACAGAGTCTTCTGCTGTCCTCTCCTCATGATACACAATCATGTGGGATTAGAATAACAACTGTACTTGGATCACTTCCAGCTGCTCCAGCTCATTATGGAAGTGCAGGCTGGGGCTACCTTTGTAAGACCGAGCATAATACCATGAACATAACTAATCACCTGAAAAAAAAAAAAAAAAAAACTACTT
Source organism: Melanocharis versteri (assembly GCA_013397845.1). Taxonomy (NCBI): domain Eukaryota; kingdom Metazoa; phylum Chordata; class Aves; order Passeriformes; family Melanocharitidae; genus Melanocharis; species Melanocharis versteri. The sequence goes on from VZTG01001077.1 coordinate 1,529,855, forward strand.
AATTACCACGAAAGTTCAAAAAAAAACCACCTCCGAATAGAAGATGACACAACCTGGAAAAGACGATTTCGTCTGCCGAGTCTCACCAGCCGCACTGTGGCCGCGGCTGCCCCAGCAGCGCATCCGCGACTTACCGACCCCGCGCTCCCTCACGGCGGTGCCTCTCCCCGGGGCCTCCCGGGCACTGCGCGCCGGGAACGCGGCCCTTCCCCGCCGCCGGAGGAGCCGCCCCTCGCCGCCCGGCTCGCCGCGGCGGCGGGAACCAACATGGCCACCCCCACCGCGCCACATGCGCCGGGCGGGCCGGGCG
>VZTG01001077.1:1531190-1581584 GCA_013397845.1 Melanocharis versteri
CCGGTGTTATACTGTTCATTTTACCTATTTTGTAAAATTTGGTTTCTGGTAATTATTTATAGACAGTTTGATGCAAATAGAGTAATTAATAAATCTTCCTATTTATTTGCCTAATATGCTGCCATATGGATCTTATATTCCATTTTACTTGTTTGGCAGCCATGCACATTCTTTGCCTGTTTTAATCCTGCCTTTAAGTCTCTTAACATAAATAAAGATAATCCACCCAGAATCGTCTTCCTCCCTGATTATTTTTTCTTCATCTTCTTCTGTGTTTAACTTTGTATTTTTACTCTCAATGAACCAAGTGTACAGACCTACGTTTTACCAGTTTGAACGTCATTTTACCGAGTAGAACTGTAAGAGAGTGTGAACCACCAAATTGCACTGAATATCATATAGCATTTGGCTACTTCATTTTCCTCATGCAAGGCAGGGAGAACAGCACAAAGCCCTCTATAAGAGCTATGCTTATTAATAGTGTTTAATTAGATAGATGAATATAGCACAGCTGAGTTCAGAACGTGGCCTTACCTTATAGCCACACAAATAGGAAGCAAGCACGCGTTGTGGTTTGGGATATGTTTTTCTTTGATTTGGTGAGTTTTGGCGGCACAAAGCCTCTAAAGATGACATCAGAAGTTATCCGACAACTTACAGTGGCGATGAGAGGATTATGAGCTACTGTAATCTTTTCAAGTCGCTAACACACATAACAGACAAGATGCTCGGAAGTGATGTGGCTGCCTTGCAAGTGATAGAATCTTCAAACTAAAAGGAAATTTAAGAGAGAAGGCAAAGAGGTATCGTAGATACAGCCAGAAAATCCCACCTTTTGAAGTTACAGTGGAGAAAAGAAGGGGCTGAAGTAAAGAAATGCTGAATATCTCGTCTTCAGTAATCCTCGCACGCTTCAGGGATTTATCAGTTTCCAAGTGTGAATTTAGGTAGTTGCTGGGAACATCTTCATTTTGCAAAGTGTGGCATCCAAGTCAGAGGTGTGCAGGTATAAGCTCTAATTGATCTGCACACCTGTGTCTCACTGATTGGAGTGAAACAACGCTTTAAAAATCAGCGTGTTGTATGCGATTAAAAATCTGATCATCTTAGTTTGATTTTGAAACCTGAAAATAAAAAGAATTTTTAATGTCATGGTAGTGTCCATGGTATCTAAAGTAGAAATAAAGTAATGATTGTCTTTTGCTACTATTAAGTCTATTTTTATGGCCCTCTAATGACAAAAACGAAGTGAAATCTCTTTGGATATCAGTAACATTCCTGTTGAATTCATTGGGCCAGAACTTCACTCCATGACTTCTACTGCGTTTGCATAGTAAAGAATAAAATGTTTCATCATCTCAAGACATATTAATGGATTCTTTCAAATATTTCCAGCAGTGGAGTTTCTCTCTTTAAAGCTTGCAACTTACTGGTTAAATAGGAATGCTTTTTATAAAAACACCGTTTTGTTTACAAAGATGCGGCTTGTTTCCCTTTGATCTTGTCTCATGATAAAACACCCAGTTTCATATGCATATATTGAAAAATGCTAAAATTCTTGGATACCAGAAGAGTGCTCTTGAATGCAGAGAGAACCATTCTTACATCACAGTGGAAATGTGATGCCCTATATTAATACAGATTCTGCAAGAGGCAGTACAGCTTGAACAATCAAAACAAAACAGAACAGAACAAAACAAAACAAAAAACAATGCGTGTGCAGGGTCTTCCTTTTCACCACAGCTAAAGCTTGCTTGGAATTAGCTTTGAGTAAGGCTGCTCCAGCCTGGATTGTGGCTGGAGTGGGCCTTTCAGTAGTTTAGTTTGCATCTGCACCAATGGAGGGGAAAAGAGTGGTGCAGGGGCTTACAATATATTGCAACCTCTTTTGGCTTAGAGAATTGGACAGAACATGAAATCTCACATAATTTTTTCTTAAAGAGGAAAAATGAAGACAGGTATTTCTTTAATGCAACTCTGTTCATCTACAAAGGATGTATAGAAACATTTTTCTCCCCCTCCCTATGCTCTCAGTAAGACTATTTTCTTTGAACACAGGTTTGTCTTTTCCTCTGGGTAATGTTTCCTACAGGGCTGTTTTACATTCGTTTTTTAAGATCCTACTTTTGTGGCCCTCTGGACCCGTTTGTCCTTGCGTTTGTGATGGGTTTGCAATTTCTCTTTTCCGTATGCCCGTACAGACACACACAACCTACATAACTGTTGCATTTGGTATGAGAATCTCAGTAAGTGCCTGTGCCATCTGGCCAAGCCACAGCAGTGCACATTTGCACGTGGTCTGGCTCCTGGGTGGCATTTTTGCATTGTTTCAGCTATCGCTAGACAAAGAAGCATTTAATTGCGTCTTCAATGGGCCTGAACAGGAGACAGCTACGATATCCAAGAGCTTCACTGGGAAAGGGGGACTGCCCAGCCCCCACTACTGCAATGTAGAGAAGCAAAGTGAGGAGGGGGGACCCGAGCTAAGGTGCTCTCTTAATTAAGTAATGTCAAATTCAGCGGCCCTTTTCTCCCTAAGCAGCAGCTGTCTCAGCCGCCAGCTGCTCTCGCTTTTCTGCAGCTGCTCTCTGACCCATGAGACATCGATGACCTCCCCTTTTGCCCTGTTTGCTACCCTCACGTACTCCCAGCCTTGCATCACTCTGGAGAAGTTGGGAGGACAGCAGCAGACGTAAATCAAGCATCATGAATGGGCTATAAAATTCGTGACTCACGCGCCTCTGTGCGCGTTGGTCTGTAACACGGGGGGACAGGCAGCCAGAAGGGGACATGAAAAGCCTGACAGAGAAAAAAGACCTCTGCTCAGGGAAGGTCATAGCAAAGGTCAGTGAACTTCCCCGGTGAGAATGAGTGTGCCACCAGATAATGGGAAATGGCAGTGGGTGGACCTCCAGGAGGCAGGAGTTGGCTCACTTAGGAAATCAGAAGATCAAGGCCAAATTGGAAAACAAAAGCATTGAAATACCACAGAAACCACATAATTTTTACTATGGGGATGATGATGTAGGGCTGTTTAAAAAACATTTCAACAGCAAATCCTAGGCCAAATCTTTCAGGGTTTGTTATTCTAGGCTTATCTGCCGTTGCAGTCTGTGTTCATTCCAAAGACTGTGGAGGACAAGTACGCAAGTTTGCTAATTCCTCAATTAGGGGGCTTGCTGTTCTTTCAATTACACATATATTTAAATTGTTTAATTAATACATGCGTCCTTGGCTTCTCTAAGGAAGCAGGGAAACAGCATGCCTTTAATTTGCACTTCAGAAATACAGCAAATAAACCCTGTCTACTAGTTAGAGCAGGACTCCTCTTTTTTCCTTACATGCCTCCTTGTTGACCACTAGAAAATGAGCACAAGCATATACTGACATTGTCCCAGAAAGGATGAAAGACAAAAATAGGAATAAATTCTGAATTTATACTCAGATATGAATTTAAATGTGAATTAAATGCTCATAAAATTTAGTAAAGTATCTTAAATTATTAATAACGTTTGTACTGAAATCTCATCAAGAAGCAGATGATGACATTTGAGCAGGAGACACTGAACTAGATCAACCAGTGTGCTTCAGGTTTTTTTATACCATGTTAGTGACAACAGGTCCTTGCAAACCCTGCTTAACCAGGTAAACGATGTCTGCAACTCCTTGGGGTTTTTTAAATGGAACAAAGAGGCAACTGAAGTGTATGAAGGTACCTGTCCTGCTTTGCTTGCTGGCTTAGTTTGTTGGTTACTTGGAAAAGCAGCACTGATTTTTCACAGCACAATACCTGCTAGCAACGTAGGTCATTAAGGAGTGATTCTGCCCGTTCAGTAACATTTTGCTTTAAGAAGGTTAAAATAAGCACTTAATGATGTGTCCTTTAAAGATATTTCATGATGTTGGTTAGCAGTTGGTTGCCTGTCTTCAGAATTTGGACATAAATACTGTCACAGCGTGAGCTGCATGAATCAGAGCACAGCTATTTTCACTTGTTTGAGAAAATAATGATTGTAATCTTTGCATTTTGCAGGCATCCTAGAAACATTCCTAATTCACTCTGACAGCGAATTCACGCTTTCCGTGAACGGTAGGCTGATACAAGTATTATCAGTGCTGGAGAAATGAAGGTGAGAACTGTCAGAAACACAGGTGTCCACCTGCAACTACACTTCAGTAATAGCACGGTGTCAAATTCCTTCAGTTAATTGGCCGTGCTAAGTGAAAGTGCTCATCACACAGCAAACCTGGATCATACACTTTGTTATCTGTGGCCTTTGTTCTATAGTCAGCTGGGCTGCTTAGCCACTTTTTGCCAATTAACACTACCATAAGGCATCAAGTGCATTTATATGAATACACTTATTCTGAAAAAACAGGATGTATGCTTTTCTGTTCTGGAAAAGAAGAACTTTTCACTTAAACTCTAAGCCTAGGACATAAAGAATTTTTTAATTATTATTATTATTCATTAAAGATAGGGACAGAAGACCACAGGAAATAAGACAATTACAGAAAATACTGAGATGATAGTTTGGATTTTGAATCACGCTTTCTGGGAAGTCATCTGGATGCCAGGAAATCAGGAGAATATTTTGTGTACTAAGATCAGAATAAGGATTGGTGTAGTTTAATTGAAGTTAATGGCACTGAAGAAGAAAGACAGAATCTCATCCCGCAAAGTTTTAACTGAAATCATAGTCTGTACTTGCCAGCTAGTGGGAAGACAGCTGAAATTTAAACAAGGAGTGGGATCCCAGTACTTATGGCTGGATCTTGCAGATACATGCTCTGAAGTGTTTTGCAGCTATTCTCCCACTCAGTAGGCATCTCCCCGTGCTCTTTTTGAAAGCAACTGCTTATTGACATGAACCAGTAAAAAGCATTTGCAGTGATATTAAGTTAGAGACGTTTTAGTACATAGGATAGCGATCATTCCTCTGTGATACTGTTGAGGCTGAACTTGAAATCCTCGGTTCAGTTTTGGGCCCCTCACTACAAGAAGGACATTGAGGTGATGGAGCGTGTCCAGAGAAGGGAAATGGAGCTGGGGAGGGGTCTGGAGCACAACTCTGGTGAGAGGCAGCTGAGGAGCTGGGGGTGTTTAGCCTGGTGAAAAGGAGGCTCAAGGAGGATCTCATTTTTCTGTACAATTGCCTGAAAGGAGACTGTAACCAGGTGGGGGTTGGTCTCTTCTCCCAGGTAACAAGTGACAGGACAAGAGGAAGTGGCCTCAGGTTGTGCCAGGGGAGGTTTAGATTGGGTACTAGAAAAACTTCCTTCATGGAAAGGATTGTAAAGCATTAGAACGGGCTGCCCAGGGAGGTGGTAGAGTCACCATCCCTGGAAGTGTTCAAAAAACATGGATATGGCACTTGAGGATGTGGTTTGGTGGTGAACATGGTGGTGGTGCAGTGTTGCTGGTTGGACTTGATGATCTTAAAGGTCTTTTCCAACCTTAACAACCCTATGATTCTATATTGACACTAGTTTTGACAATAGTCAGAGAACATAAGCACAGTCATCTTTACAGGCACAGGTGGTATCTTTTTTCACTCTCTAACCCCTGCAAATAGGAGAAATATAATATGTGCATTAATCACATTTATTTTTATGACAGATCATTGGTTTCTAATCTTTCTCTTTCCAGGAAGACAATCAGCATCCTTCATGTGACAATGCCACCTTGACTCTACAGCCTATTTTTCTAATTTTAGTTACTGCCTTACTGAATATTGAATTTGTGATGGTTTTACCTGGGCTAAAAATAGAGTGAAAGAATTGTTATAAACCACACAGACAGACCTACATACCACGGCCCACACTCCATAATAAAGAAGATATGCTTGAAAATCTTGTACAGCCTCGCAGATGAAAACCGCGGGAAGTTCTTCACGGGATCATTAGGGTGGAGGGGACCTCTGGAGATCATCCAGGCCAACCCCCTTGCCATGGCTGGGTCACCCAGAGCAGGCGACACAGGAATGCGTCCAGGGGGGTTTGGAATGTCTGCAGAGAGCGGGAGTCCATGACCTCACTGGGCAGCCTGTTCCAGTGCTCTGCCACCCTCAGTGCAAAGTTCTTCCTCACGTTGAGGTGAAACTCCTTGTGCTTTAGCTTAGGGCCGTTAACTCCTCATCCCGTCACTGGGCACCACCCAAGAGAGTCTGGCCCCATCCTCTCGACACCCACCTTTGAGACATTTATGAGATCTCCTCGCAGTCGTCTGTTCTCTGGGCCAAACAGGCTAAACACCCTCTTTACTGTGAGGGTGGCGAGGCGCTGGCACACGTCGCCCTGGGAAGCTGTGGATGGCCCTCCGCTCGGAGCCTTCAAGGCCGACTTGCATGTGGCTGTGAGCCCCCGGAGCCTCCTCCCTCTCNGCCCGCCTGGGGCGGCAGCGCCCGGCCGCGGACCCCGCACGAAGTTCCCCCGAGCTTCCTCGGTTGTTGGAGCCGGGGGAGCCGGGCTGGCGGCCCCGGGCGGGGCGGGAGCCCCATTTCTCCTCGTGGCCGCGGGCGATGCCGGACCTCAGCGGCACTGAAGCGCAGCCGGAGCGTTCGTGAGAGGCTGCACGGATGTTCCTCTGCCTGAAGGTGTGAATGGTCCGGGTGCTCCCCTTAAAAATAAAAGCTTAGTGGAACATAGTGAGGACGTGCTCATCAAATTCCAGCGGGTACGTTTCCCTGCCGGCGTCAGCTCTGGAGTTGCTCGGCTTTGATAGACACCGGGAGACTTGTTGCTCTGAAAACAGATTCTCTTTAAGTTATGAGTTTTTGTGAAAATTATTTGGTNCTCCCCCTCCGTCCGTCCGTCCGTCCCTCCCTCAGTGCTGCTCCCCCCGCCCGCCCCAGCCGGCGGCAGCTCCGGGCGGCGGCTCCTCCCCCGTGGCCGCCCGGCAGCATGGCGGCGGCGGTGGAGACCCGCAGAGTCTGCGAGACCGCCGGCTGCAGCAGCGAGGCCAAGCTGCAGTGCCCCACCTGCCTCAAGCTGGGCATCCAGGGCTCCTACTTCTGCTCCCAGGTGAGGTTCCCCACGGCCCGGCCCCTCGCTCCGCGCTCCGGGCGTGCGGCGGGCGCAGGATCCAGCTCCCCGCGCCGGCTCCCGGNGCTGCACGGATGTTCCTCTGCCTGAAGGTGTGAATGGTCCGGGTGCTCCCCTTAAAAATAAAAGCTTAGTGGAACATAGTGAGGACGTGCTCATCAAATTCCAGCGGGTACGTTTCCCTGCCGGCGTCAGCTCTGGAGTTGCTCGGCTTTGATAGACACCGGGAGACTTGTTGCTCTGAAAACAGATTCTCTTTAAGTTATGAGTTTTTGTGAAAATTATTTGGTACTCTTACTTTTTTTTATTATTCCCTTTTCATTCCTAACTTTTTTTTTTTCCACTATGTCTTTTGATGTTCTGCTCTGAGGGTGCCAAACAGGAAGGTTCAGGTTAGGCCACATGTCATAGAGCAGTCCGCTCCCACGTATAAATGAGAGAACTGAACGTGTTCTGTGGGCCACGGTGGCAATAGAGCGTGGTCCTTCAATAGGAAGAGCTGTCTGATGACTGTTGAGTGGGTTTTTTGTTTGTGGGGTTTGTTTTGGTTTTGTTTGGTCTTTTTATTAAGTTTGAAATGTGCGGTAAAATACATAGTCTAATCCTTTGAACCTTTTGTATGTGTAATTCTGTAAAAATCAGTGACGACATACGTGTTTAGTTCAGAGATTAACATTGGCTTTCCTTGTCACAATTATAATTCGGAGTAAAGTCATTGAACTTTGGTAGATAAACATGAGGAAATAATTCAGTCACATCATCTGGATTAATTTATTAATTGGGAAGCATTTTTTTCCGAGTCAGGATGTAAGCTGATAGTTACGGTTTTCATAGGACTAGGGGAAGATTTCCCACGTGCTTGTGATACACCCACTGCACAGTTTCTGGTACTTTCCCCTGAAGTCTCTGTGCCCTGTGCTGGGAGTCGATGCCAAATTAGAGCAACTGCAACTCAGAATTGTTCTAACAATTCTGTATCTCTAGCTCCCACGTGGTGCTTGTGGTTAACTTCTAGGATTTGCTCTGTGTTTTACTGCATGTTTTGACATGTCTGATATAAAACTCATCACAAATGCATCGTTGGTATATACAGATATTAGTTGATGATGACAAAACCATTGGTTAAGAGACCAGACACACCAATGTGAAGAGTTGTAGTTACATCTTCACTCCCCTCCTTCCGATCTCTAACTCAGCTAATTCCATATAGGATGCAGAGATTCTTGTTATCTATATACTAAGTTTAATTCTTTTGAAATATCTGCTGCTGTTGTTAGGTAAAAGGGGAAATACTGGAAATACTTCTGAGCTTGTTAAAATAGGCTGCTGGATAACTGGCTGCATGCTTGTAAAGCTGAATACTGAACTGGGAATCCCAGTCATCTTGCTTCTGAGTGACGTGGGGCGTGTTGTGCGGAGGTTTTGGGGTGACACTTTGCAGAGGAGGACATTAATGACAGCCTGATAAAGACGTGCGAGAAACGTCGTGCACTGAGAGAAGAGTCCCCGTGTTAAGCCTGTAGCAAGGATCCTTAGCCCCTCCATAGCACCTTGTGTGGGGCCCAGCGTGGAGCTGTCCCGAGGTTCCAAGCTCTCCTCATCACCCGGTGTGTGCCATGGGGGAGACTCACTGCAGTCCTGCCCTGGTGCCTGGCGAGCACAGTCAGGAGCCTAGGTGAGGTGCTGCTGCCTCTTCAGATAAACACACGACAGGTGAAGGACTGTTATTTTCTCTGTACTTCCAGCAAGTTTTGGCTGACAGCAGTGGGCTGGTTAGTATCTGTGAAGCTTTTCTGGTGTTCTCTCTTCAGTAGTTTTCTTTCCATTCTGGTCTTACACACATGAATAACTCCTAGATAAGCTACTGAGTGGACCTAGGATGTCATTCCAGTTCACAGCACAGCCTGTGTTGTAGCTGGCTTGGTGCTATTCCCTCCATCCAAGGATGCACGCTTCTACCCTTTCCCTTAAACTGTCCCTGATTCCTTGGTGAGCCGCTTCTGAGGTCTTCAGGGTTTTCTTTTAATGGAGGAAAAGCAGTTGCATTAATTGTTTTGGGGTTTTTTTTGCTGATTTAGCTAGCTGTGCACTGCAGGGTCATGAAACGCTTCAGTAGTGTGCTGCTGAAGAGCAGGCTTGCCCACTGTGGCCCAGTTTGGCCCAGCCATGAAGTCAGCCTGTCCTTATGGAATGCAGTGGTGTTAGCCAGGGGTGTGGGCACTTCCTTTGGGCTGAGGGTGGATTGGAAGCCACAAGCTATCTGGCATCTCCTTGACAAGTAAAAGCATCTGTATGGTTATAGACACCAGGTAATTAATCTGCTTGGAAGCCTGCAATGGCTTTTTCATACAGCCAAAACTCCAATCAGAGCTAAAACCAAATTTGTAGGAATTTATTTTCTCTAGTGCTGAGAATAAACAACAGAAAATTTTGAACTGCTGTGGGAAGGTAACCATATGAAGCAATGTGTTTGGATTATTAGTTACTAACATATCATTTGCTAAGAAAAAAGAGATATATGACTGAGAGGTATAGGAAGTATAGGACTGAGAATCTCAGTGTAGGGTGGAGATTGATTAAAAATTATTTTTCATGACTGCACATAGAGAATTGAACTTTTCAGGTAGATCACATCAAGACAATGATTTCCCCAGTGGATTTATCATTTGTGTCCTTTCCTGGAGAAAGGGTGTTATTCTAGTCACTTATTTTTTTCTTCCTCTCTGCATCAAAATGTATGCCTCAACAACATGCCCTGAAAATGCTTATACTTATATGCTTTCTCTGAGATTTCTTTGAGCCAACACTGTTTCCTCTCCTGCAGTTGGGCACCTTGGAAACTGGGTACAGCTGCTGAATAATAGTTGTGCTTGTGGGTCATGGATGGAAAGGGGACGTGTGGCCGGGTTCTGGCCTAGCAGGGAGGTTTTGAACTGGTAGTGGAAACAAGGTAAAAACGGCTTTTAGCAGCAGAGGAGCTCTTGAGGTGGTGTGTTGAACCCTGGCACTTTTTTTTTCACTTCAAGGTGTAACAAGTGGAACTGTTCTGCTGAAGGATTCTGTCTGCTGTTAACCCTTAGTAATATTTTAGGCTAGTAAATCAAGTAGTGTCACTACCAGCTACCTTTTTTTACTGTCTTGTTTTCCTTTTTTTAGAGACTTACTGCAGTGTTATGTGTGTTTATCATCCTATGGTGAGATACAGTAATTCAGTCTGTCTTCTGAATGTGGAAATCACACAGCTGTCCAGCATCACATCTCAAGTGTAGTGTTTCTCTTGCTGAGATGGATTTGCTATTGTGAAATCTGCCTTATAGATACAGTCACTTGTGTGTACATTGTGTGTAGTATACATAAAGAGTTTGTGTTTAAATAGACAATTTACATTTCTTTTATGTCTTCTATAAGTGGCTGAAGGATAAAGAAGGAGAGAGTAGTGACTGTTCTTGAGATCTCCAGTTACCATTTTTATGTGAGCCTTCTAATTGTGGATGGATCTCTTATTAGTGATTTTGTGTTGCTTTCGTGAAAAACTTCCTCTTTCATACTACTTATAGAAGTGTCTTGGACAAAACAGAGTTGGTTTTCTGTGGTGTGGACTAGATGCTGGTGCAGCGCCATTTCTCCAGCCAAAATCAGAAATACCTATTTGTAGACACTTAGTGGAAACATTTTCTTACTCTGAAGTCAGTGGGCTTTGCCATTTTTATTTCTCTGGGAGCTGGAGGCCGTGGGTTTTTATCCTAACAGTAGTCATAACTTACTCGAGGAGAACTGTTGCCTCTTCCTGTTTTGTGTGCCCTTGTGTTGTCAGCCCCAGGTATATGAAGTGGTCTGGTTATGGAGTCAGAAGTGAGGACTGGGATGGTACGGTGACGCTGCCACGTGTGTTTTAGGTGTTTGAAGGGGTAGCAGTTCCTCTGAACTGCACAGTCGGCAGCATCTCTCTTGCACTCGTGGGTACCTCCCAGTATCTCTTGATATCTAAGGTGGGGTATGACTTGTTAAATTCCAGTGGCAGGAAAGAAAAGCCGTTTTGTTCTCTCAGCGAATTTATTTACAATTTACTCCTTTCTGAAAGGCACGTTTTCTCTGACACTCAGCCCTGGGCCCTTGACAGCTTTGGATGTTCAAGGTCACAGTAATTTGTGAAAAATTGTGGACCTGAAGAGAAGATTGTTGTCCCATCCCCTGCTTTGCTGTTTCCTTTCACCATAAATGTGTTGGGGGTGGGGAGCAGGGAGCAATGGACCTGGATTAAATTGGTTTTTGTCCTCTCTCACATCAGACCATAGGACATCAGTGCCATGTTTCGTCCTTGGTTCGCTGTTCTTTGCTGTGCCTGAAATAGGCTAAAGCCAGCTGCTTGGATCCAACTGCAGCACATAGGGGTTTCCTCAGGCATAAATGGCACTCGGGTGATACTGTCTTCTAGAAAATCAGATTTCCTTCATCAGGAAGCTGACATTCTCAATTGCCTATAAATCACGATGAATACCTGTGTCCGAGGTAAGCGCCTGATTGTTGGTGAGGTATAAAAGCTGAGCCCTCATGACTTTCTGAAAGTAAAACTTCATTCTGTATATTTCTGTAAATCTGAAGGGCTGCAAAACGCAGTCACTTCCTCAAAGAAAGTCATGTGGGACCCAGGAGTCTCAGAGTAAGATCAGGTCTTAGATGAAGGAGAAAGTCAATCAACCCTGCTGATAACAAGGTTTTGAATGTGGGTACTTCTCTTGGAGTTGAATCTGAAAACACATGTTTGATTTTTCTGAAAAACTGACAATTCACACATACTACTTAGGCTAGTTTGGGAATTTTGTACAAGTTTTTAAGACCAGAGGTTGTCTCTGTGAGCTTGTACTGCCCTAGAAGGATTTCAGCATGCTGAAAAGAGTCAAGTGTTTAATTTAACATCAAATGTATTAACACCTCAACATACTCGTACTTATGGATGAAATGTGAGTTAATCTGTACTGTATTTAAAATATATATGTAGCTGATAGCCTGGTATTAAGCTCAACGCTGTACTTCAGGTTTTTTTTTTAGTCTTCTGTTTTGCATACCTTCAAGGTATTTGGTTAAAAAAGAGTTCTCATTATGCAAAACGACGTGATCTCAGGTTAAGCCCCAGACAGTTTTACATTCTAAAGGACATCTGTAAATTCTGTTAAAAAGATTGCTCAGAATATTTTTGAATACAGTGTGCTGCTTGGCACTGTTTCCTAGATGTTTGTCCATTACAATTCAGGGTATAATGACGTGCAAAGAGACAGTCTGTCCTCACAGTCTTGATTCCAAATATCATTTTTTTTTTTTTTTTCTGTAAAGTGGGTACTTTTGGAAATTCATCACAGTGGCTCTAAATGATGAGCAGAGAGGGTGGAGGGGGTAGTTCTGTGGAATTTGGAGTGCTGACAGAGGGGTTGCCAGAGCTAACTTGAAATTAGTTGCTCCCGTGCAAAGGCAGTTCAGAAACACAGTATATGAGCAGTTGAATTCTGTGCTGTGGTGTCTGCATAGCTTCCTGGGCTTGGGTATCATAGAGTGGCCTGGCCTGGTAGAGACCTTAAAGATCATCCTGTTCCAACCCCTTGCCACAGGCAGGAACACCTTCCACTAGACCAGGTTGTTCAGAGCCCCATCCATCCTGGCTGTGAACACATCCAGGGATGGGGCATCTCCGTCTCTGGGTAGCTTGTTTAAATCTAGTTTGTTATATCTGTGCTATACAGAGGTTTGCAGTGCAGTAATATCTTAATCTTGATTGAGCATCCTTTTCTCCTCTGGAATTTGCAGTTGGGTGTACTTTTCCACCTCTTAATCAGGTTGTATGCATACATGAACCGAACAAATGAGAAGCTCCCTGTTACTACTGTAAAGATGACAATAAACTTAGCACTTTTTTTTTTCCTAATTACTTCAATAACTGTTTTAAAGGGTTTTGTTCTGTCAGTGGTTGATTTAAAAAAAAGGCTCAAGGTATTTGGTAGTTACCAGTGTGTTCGTAGTGAAAATGCACCATACTGTAAAACAAATGCTGCTATGCTGCATGATTCTGTCAATGTTTCAACCAGTTAATAGATGTTGGGCGAGTTCTTAAGGTAGGAATAATTTTCAGAAATAGCACAGCTTCCACAAGGGGATCCAACAGAAATCTTTCTAAATGGTAATGCTGGTTGTGCCTTTAGTTAGCTTTTGATATATTCTGGTGAACACTTGGTCGAACTTCTCTCTAAACATAAAACCAGTGGGACTGGCTTAAGAATGTTTTGAAGCCAGAAATGTTGTTAAAGGTTTAAATATGTTGACAGCCTGTGTCTAGAAAACACATTTATATTTTTCTTACTTATAGAATAGCTGTACCCAGGATTGCTCTAAACAAGTCAAAGATTACCCCTCTGCTTTCTTTTTTTGTCGTACATTTGACCGCTCTTCTTGTGCAGTTCTCTTCAGTGTTTCCACATCTGTTTGATTGCTGTGTAAAAGTCACATGCAATAAAAAGAAAAATGCTTTAGGTGAGAAGGGTAGGGGTGTTAATATCAGGAAGGCCAGTGGATGGTACAGTGTTTGAAATGGAATCCAAGAAGTCTTCCACGACACTTGAAGCCATATTCGTATTGTTCCTGCGTACTTTCCCCCTGAAGTTATTTAGTGTTTTAAATATAGCCATGTAGTGTTACATGTTCCTTTTTTCACTGTATCAGGAAAAAAAATCTTTATTTTCTTCATTTTAATATTAAAAATCCGCCTGGATACTTTTTCCCTGGATTTTGTTTATTTAGACGTTGAAAATTTTCTATCCTGACCTGGGTAGGGCATAGGAACACAGAAGAATCGTTAAGAGACAGGAATGGTAATAGCAAGATTGAAGTAAATGTCTCGGGAGAAGGCTCAGTGAAAAGCATAATTTTCTCCAGAAAATTCTCCAGAAAGTGGCCCAGATGGAGAGAATGAAAGAAACCTGCTCTTACCTTGTCAGGAAGTCTGCGCTATAGAAGGTGAGGGTGTTTGCCATGTGCAGTAGTACTTGGGTAGTGCTTTGTTGCCAGAGCTATGATTCTCCAACCTGTGAGATGACAGCTGCCATATTTTTTTCTGGAATTGCCGAGGCAGAGCTCTGCAGTCATGTGCAATGTGCTGCGTGTGCAGTAGGTTGTTGAATATAAATAATTTGTATGTACCCGGTAAGTCCAGTGCTCGCAGGAAGCGTATGACCGATCCTGCACAAAATAGATGGGCTGTAGGTGGATGTGCAGCGTATCCTTTGAGTGCCTTCCACAAATGTCAGACCAAGGCAGAGAGATTCATTGACTGTACACTGTACTTGTAACAGCCCCTGCTCACAAAAATGCCTCGGACTTACTGCGTGTGCCTGTTGCAGTTTATGGATGTGCACATCCCATGTCTGGGTTGCCTCGGAGTACAGCAGCTTTGGAGCTGTGCCCCAGGAGTTCTGACAGAGCTGCTGCTCCTCTGGAGATAGAGGGCAAGTAAAATCTGGGAAACATGTTTGGGAAAACTTGGGCATATGGCAGCCTTATGCGGGGTCATCTTAGGTTGTCCGCAGCTGCAGGAAATAAAAAGCCAAAATGGAGCCTGTCAGGTTGTGGTACTGTCCCTGGAGCTGTGTTTGCTCGGTGTTTTCTGGTTATGGGCCAGCAAAGAGGAAAGGCTGTTGGTGTAGGACAAAGTAAGGGCATTGGAGAACATCTCCCAAAATTTCATGGGAAAGCAGAGATGAACTACAATCAGTAAATACCACAGGTGATGTATGTCTTCCTTTCCCAAATGCCCAAATGCTCCTTTATATTCAAATAAGTGGATTCTAGGTTTGCAGACTTGATAGCAGCTCTAAGTCCTTAGTTGTGTAATCCTACTTCTGCTTCAGAACAAAGACCTCGTGTTTGAAAGGGGATTAAAACCATGCTGGTGCTTCCAGTGTCCTTGCAATAGCGTTTTTAGATTTTTTTTCTTTTTTTTTTTTTTTAGAATTTTTTTCTGTAAAGCAGGCGTCGGTTAAAACCTGTTTCTTTTCTCCCAGCTCCCCAACAGAGAACAGTGCAGTGCAAAGGTCTGTGTATGCAGTGAGTTATATAAGTGTGACAGTAAAACCTTGGGCTGCTCGTTGGAAGTGACGTTCTCTCCGGTCATCAGAAGCGTTGGTTTTGGAGCTGCTGGCAGTGCAGTCGCTCCTGGTGCGTGGGGGAGCAGAGCACAACAAGGAACTGGTTCTGGTCATGAGGGGAACAGCACACACAAAGCAGGGTCTCTTTGATTGTAGGTGTACTTGTGCACCACTGTACTGTGTTTTTGTGGGTGCACCTCAGTAACTACTGCTTGCAAGGTTAGTGGGGGAAGAGGGAGAAGGTGGCTCAACAGGAGCAGACAGCTCGGAGCCTCAAGAGCGACCCTGAAGCAGGAGTAGAATGTTACAAGCTGGGCTTAGTTTGCATATCTGTTGTCTTGGACTGGTTGAGTGTTGTATGCTTTAGGTTGAATCAGTTGCTGGCTCTGGATGGTAGTTTTACAGTGATGATTCAGCATTAGTATTATTTTTCCTTAAAAAGAGAAACAGTTTGCTTCCTGCCTCTTTCTTCAGAAATTCAGCTGTAATTGTCAATGATTGGAATTAGCAGTTTCTTAATGGTTGTTTTGAGTGCACATAGCCATTGATTTAGAATTTCTGGTACAATCCCAAGTAATTTGCTAATCAGCACCTTAAAGGATCACCTTTAATGCTGCCTTCTGCAGCTTTTCTACTTAAATCTCTTTTCTTTTCTTTCATGTCTTTTCTTCATCTTAGTCCTTCTTTATTCTCCAGCTGCTAGCCATTTCCATCTGCCCCTTTGCTGATTCTTTGTTCCTTGCATGAACTGCTCTATTTGTGCTTGGGAAGAAGAGAAAAGACCAAACTCCTCCACAGTCACTCTTTTTGTGATTTCCATTTCAACTTTCTCAATATTTTTTTTTTCCATTTCCTATTTTCATTCAGTAGCCCTCATATCCGCCCTTTAGTCTACTTCATTAGTTCCCCTGTGGTTGTGCTAATTGGTCTCTGTTGCTTTCCTGTGCTGGAGCAGGAGGCAGAAGGGATGCAATTAGCAGGAGGAGATGGCTTCTTGTAGGAGTCAAGGGAGGACCTTGGTGCTCACTGCAGCGCTGTAAGATCAGGTACAGAGATAGACTCAGTGTTTCAGCCAACCTGCAGCAACCGCGGTGTTTAGTTACTCATTAAAATGATAAGGGGTCAATAATATATAGGATTATATCAGTGTATTTCACTGCCATGGATTTTGCCTGTTTGCCCGTGCTTTTTCTGCCTATTCTGGTTCGTAAACTTTTGAATGTAGTATTTTGTTTTGCTAAGACTAGCAGTTACAGTAGCATTTACTGCATATTGCTACAAGGGTTAATAAAAACAGTCTTCCAGCTTTCTTTTAAAATACATTTGCTTCTCTATTTTGTCAGGTTGGCATGTCTGTCCATGTAAATACTGCTTAAAACATGTATTTATACATTTTGTTTGCAATTCTAGGAATGCTTTAAGGGAAGCTGGGCCACTCACAAGTTATTACACAAGAAAGCAAGTAAGTACATTGCTTTTTAAAATGCGTTTTCATGTTGCTTTGAATTGGTTTTGTCCTGTACAGTGAGCTCTAGGTGGCCTTGCTTGAGCTGGGGATTGGACCAGATGACCTCCAGACGTCCCCTCCAACCTCAGCTGCTCTGTGCTTGTCTCCCTAAGAATGGTATTGGGTTTTTTTCCAAGATATCTGGCACTGGATGATGCGTATCTGAAATTTTGTCCAGTTCCCGACAATCTAAAGTGCTGTGTAAAATATCAGAGGCAGAGGTTCACAGAAGTGTCTGTTTCTGTTCAGTTTTCTATTTGCATGAATTATTGCTTGAGCTACATTGCTAGGTATGGAAAGACAGAAAGAGGGGTGCTGAAATAAAGGGCAAGGACAATAATAAATCGCTGTGTAAGGCAATGTTCCTTCATAGCATTTTGATGTCTAATGCAGTCAAAGGCAGTCCAGTGGGAAAGGTTCTTGCAAAGTCTTCGTGGTTAGACACTTGCTGGAACACGAGTGAGTCAGAGTGCAGTTGTTCTGTACATTTTTGGAAAAAAAGGGAGAATGCTTGTGTGCATGGTGCAGCCATTGATAGAGGATGTATCATAGCTAGGATTTTGCTGAGTTCAGTTCAAGGCGGTAGGAGTATCTGTGTACTTTAGTGACAGCTGGTAGCTCTGGCACAGAAATACTGGGAGACTGCTAGATTCTACCTTGTCTGAGTAGTGAAGAGGTTATTACCCAGGTTATTACCCAGGACTTTAAAACCAAAGAGAGGCAGGCCTCACATCTGCCACCCTGCCTCCTCCCTGCCACCACCTTGCCTATCTTCATTAAGCCCTGCTTAAAAGGGAGGTAGGATTAAAAAGTGATATGGCAGAAACTCACATCCTCAAATAGTGTACCTCCTTTCCTAAAACCTGATAAAGCTTTTTCCATTATAAATGTTGAATGGTAGATAGGTTGGAGTAGTACAGACAGTTACAAATGTTTTCCTTCTTTCTGTCTTCCCAGTGTAGGGATCTCGTAATTCACACTTGCATTCTGTATCCTATTAATTTGTGTAAATATTAAAAGCTTTGGACTTTTAAATTGTTATTTCTCAGTTTCCTCTGAACTGAATGTCATTTGAGCAGATGGCTCAGACGTCAGCCACAGAGAGAGGCTCTGAGGAATTCACGTTAGGGCTTGCAATGGCAGACCTTTTGCCACCTCTTCATCCTTCTGAGATATAAAAAGAGAAAACAAACAAGTTATCTGGTTATGAGTTAAAGATTAATGTTACTGTGCTCTTTCTTAACCCTTGCCTTCTCTTTCTGAGTAAATACTTCTCCTTTTGGTATTGCTCAGGATCTGCTTGTTTCAATCCTTTCTGTAAACACCTTCAATCTGCCCTTGTAGGAATGTGTTATTTGTAAATGCAGTCAGTCATTGGACCATGTCAGACATGAATTTCACAAGGTTCAGAGAGCTGGGAAGCTCCAGCGGTTTGGGACCATCTCATAAGGCGTGAGCACTGCTTGTCCAGAACTGCAGAAGTGACGGGACCTGCGCTCTCTTCATCAGCTCTGGAGGGGTGGCAGGCTCCATGTATTGAGCCTGGCAGTTGGATGGCCTCCCTTCCACCTTTGGATGGCCTCCTTCCCACCTCAGGTCATTTCGGTCACTGGATGCTGAGGGAGATGCTGAGGAAGGAACGTTCATCTGCAGTGCAAGGGTGTTAATTGAAGGGATAGTGAGTGCCTCTGTAGAAACAGGCTTTTTCCCGGGGATGAGAACAAGCACTGTGTTACAAAACTAAGAATGAAGAACAGCTTAATTACTGCACTTCCTTTGTGCATTCAGTCCTGGCATTCCCCAGTTTGCTATTGAATAGGGTAGAAAGAATGTGAATTTGGAATGGACAATACAAAATAATAACTGCTACTTACACTTTTATATATCAGTATCTAAAATGCCAGAAAGAGTCAGGTCTAGATTTATGCACTTCTAAGTCACTTTCTAGACTCCTCAGTTCTCATTCTTAGTAGGACAGAATTTGCTACTGTAACTTTTTTCCTCCTTTTTCTTGTCTTTTCAGAAGATGAAAAAGCTAAGCGTGAAGTTTCCTCCTGGAGCCTGGAAGGAGACGTTAACACAAATCCCTGGTCTGGTTATCGGTACACTGGGAAACTCAGGCCACACTATCCACTGGTAAGCAAGAGGTGCCCCTCTACTCCAGCACTGCTACATTCTGTAGCAACTAATGGACCACTCCTGACCTTATGACCTCCCAAATTTTAGCTGAGAGAGGAGAGCTGCTTAATCTGAAGTCGATGGCAAGGACGTGCATGGCTGTCCTTATTGTGGTTCATTTTAGTTTAACTTGTTCTGTCTCCTGGTATATTTATAATAAAGGGAGTGCCTGTGAGCATCAGTACCAGGCTTAAGCTTGCACCTTTTGGATGTACATTTTGACATTTATTCTGCAAAAAAGCTACTGCTAGTTCAGATGATGTCTCCTAGCTGTTTACTGTCCTTGCCAATTATGGAGCAGTCTGTTTCTGAAAAGCTCAAGTGAATTAATTTAGAATTTAAATAAATGGTTTTATATTATGTAAGTGGTTTAAAATAACCTGGTGAGTGAACTGGTGAACAGCTGAAAGAACAGAGGTTGCAGTAATCTCCAGCACTGGTATGATGAAGAACAACAGAGGTCAGTACGATCTTTAGTTGTGAAAGGTCAGTTTAGAAGATGATGACATATAAATGTGTATATATGTATACAGTTTTATATGTATCTATACACACACACACGTATATACAGACGTAACTGTATTTTTAAATTGGTACAATTTTGTACATAGAGTAAGCTGAAGCTTTTTTTTACAGCAATAATGGCATTTTCTTTACATTTGTCTTTTCTAATTGGCCTGTGCTAGAAAAGCTGCCCCCGTGGCATCCTCTCTGTAGTCTTCTCCATCTGTTACAGGCTCATTAGAGAACAGATTAGGAGAGCCTGAGCCCATGTGTGTTTGTTAGTGTTGTTGGAGAAAAAGGTGTTTGGGATATTTCACCGGCCAAGTAATTTAGTTGTGTTATCTCTGAACATTGGCTTTTTTGTCTTATGACTGCTGTGAGATTGATGCAAACGAAACTAGGGATTTTGACTAAGGTGATGATTAGAAGTAGCAATCTTGCTAACGAGAAGAGGAATGTAGTTGGAACCAGTGCACTTGCAGTCTGGAAAGCAGCAGAAAAAACACTACAGTAAGGCGTAATACATCATAAAACCAGCTTGATTCACTTGACTATAAAAATATGATTTTTACAAAGCTGTGCAGTTGGCTATTGAAAGTTGTATAGTGTGATAGCAATAGAGAGTAACAGCAGAATGTTTGAGAATGAAACTTGGAACTGTTCTGGAGTGTTTACATACTTTGCGACTTTTTCTAAGTGGACTTAGCCATATTTCACATGAAATATTTCATATTGTATTTAATTTTTCTGTGTGACTCTGTTTTTGTGACTGTAATAAGTGTTCTTGCAACCTAACCAGCTTTGCCTGTGATTTGTTTAGACACCAACAAGACCTGTGCCAAGTTACATTCAGAGACCGGATTATGCTGATCACCCACTAGGTAACTTGAAACAAATCACAATTATGAGAGTTATGTTTGCTTTCTATTTTCCTTTTAATTGAAAAAACCTTTAAAGCATCAAGGAAATACTGGAGAAGGGAACCTCTTATCTATTTTCATTTTACTTCTTCCCCACAGTAACTTACCGATTTTTAAAAAATCGTGGTTGCAAGTATTTTTGGAAGTCCAGAGTTTGTAACGGGTTGTCTTTCAAAGAT
The DNA here is from genome assembly GCA_013397845.1 of Melanocharis versteri. Taxonomy (NCBI): domain Eukaryota; kingdom Metazoa; phylum Chordata; class Aves; order Passeriformes; family Melanocharitidae; genus Melanocharis; species Melanocharis versteri. Next base: position 1,551,652 of record VZTG01001077.1, read on the forward strand.
GTATGGGAAATAAAGAGTTAGCTAATTTGGTTTGGGGGTCTTTTTATCCCAAACATACAAGTCCTAGTTCTGTTGTTAATTTGAAAACAAACAGCAACCAGTTGATTGTCACAGATGAATTCTGCTAAACCATTCTCTATGGCATCAGTGTATCTGTTTAAAATATGTTATTTTATAACAAAACCAAGAAAACCTTGCAGTATGCAACCCCTGAAAGAAAACTGATGTATGGGTTCCAGCTATTTTTGGACAGAGAGGGAATGCATTCAAAATTACTTGCTTATTGGATTGTTTTGGTATTTTCCCCTTTTTTACCAGTATTAGTGCTTTGCATTTCCCCAAAAGGCTGCTGTAAAGTCTGTTAGCATTGTTTTTTAATCTTAATCTATTCCATAGTTTTTTTTTAAAGAGTGTAAATATTTAAACAACACAAAATACTGTATTTTAGGAGGTCTCTCATCTATAAAGCTGAGCTTGCACAGAATTTGGTAGGAAGAATTTACATGTTTTATTCAGCTGATTATTGCAGTAGTATAACCAGATATATTCCCAAGCTCATGTAACCCTTTATGACTGTTTTAGAATGTATTTTTTACTAATTATTTTCTTAGAGCAGCTGAAAAATGCTTTTCTATGAATAAAATAACTTCTTTGTAAACCTGATAACTTCTATTGCCCTTGGCAAGTTAAGTAAGTTCCTGGGTTGGATATGTGTAGCAATCATCCCCCTACATAACATGGGGTTTTTTTCTTTCCCTTTTTTGTTTTTTTTAATCGTCTCCCTTTTTTCTTTTCAGGAATGTCTGAATCAGAGCAAGCTTTAAAAGGAACCTCTCAAATAAAAATACTGTCATCGGAGGATATAGAAGGGATGCGAGTAGTGTGTAGGGTAAGGGGGTTTTGATTTTTCTTACAAGGTGCCTTTATATTCTTTAAAAATCTATGATGATTTTACCACTTCGTCACAGCACATTTGAGTGTACAAACTTTCAAACCACATTAGAGCACCGAAAAATAGTTTGGGAAGCTTGATGTTTTCTGGCTTTTTCTCTTCTTGTGACTCCCAATTCCCAGTAAAGTATTTTGCAAGCAGAAAGATGACTTTTATCTGTTTCCTGGCTTTGTTATTACTGGTAAGACAATCTGTGCCTGAGACGTTGTTATGGTTAAGAATGTGTTTTATAGTGCATAAATGAGAACAGAACTTTTTCCTCTCCTGGAGTTGGTACTAAGTAAAAACTAAAAAGCAGAACAAAGCCGCGTCCCTAACAATTTGTGAAAAAGAGCTGTTCAATTGTAATCACTTCCTTATGCATAAAGTCAAACTTTGAAATGTATTTAGGTAGTCTGATTTAAGATTATAGCATTCAAGGAAAATGTGGTCCAAACCTTAATTCGAGTACTTCCAGCTCTCACAGAGGTGGCTGAGTACATGACCTGGAGAAATCTCAAAGTCTTTCTAGAGCCCAACTCCACACAGCTTTCATGGTGATCTCAGTGTAGCTGTCAAAAATGGGTTATGAATCTTGCAGAGAGTAGTCCTGGCTGATTTTAAATCAACTTAAATTAGGCCAACAGATCAATTTAAAATCTATTTTAAATTGTTTCATTTGCAGCTTGCTAGAGAAGTATTGGATGTTGCTGCCATGATGGTGAAACCAGGAGTAACTACTGAAGAAATTGATCATGCTGTCCATTTAGTAAGATTATTTTATTCTTATTATGGTATTTATAAGTGTTTTCTTCTATCTCTTACTTTTTAAATTATTATTGTGTGGTTTTCTTTGTTGCATGAATTCCATTTCTTTATTTTGAACTGTTTCCCAGTTTGAAGCTGGTGGGTAATGCAGATGGCAGAAATGTGCTGCAGTGCAATGGTAGATTCAAAGTGAGTTAGGAACTCCTGGGCCTCTCTCTGTATCAGCTGCTTCCATATTTCTGGCTTCAGATATCTTCTAAGTTTCTTCACTTGCTTTCTCAGTTAACATCATATTATTTTCTTTCTTCTAAACCGGTTTTACTCCAAGGATACAATTTTATAAAGAGCACCATATGTAGGCCATGGGATTCTTGTACTCTCTGTTGTTGGTTAAGACATGTAGAGGAGAAAGTTAAATTATTTATGATTGGGAATCAGAACTGAGGTGCCTCAGAGAGAACTGAAACAAGATGTTTGATGCAGTCTGACAAAATAAAGCCACAGTCCAGTGAGACGTTTGAAAAACATGTTCAAGGATCTTCCTGGCTTAACTTTTCATAGATATTTGAATTGTGTAATTTTTTTCTTTGCTGTCTTCTCTATGAACCATGTAAGCTGGTAATTGAAGCTACTTCTGTGCATTGTAGGGAAGGCAACAATTTTGGTATAGTTAAGTTTGTTAGAGAGCTTTCTGGTTCTTTTTATCTGCATCTGCAGCTACTGAGCCAAGATTGTCTGCTTTCATTAGGCTGGGGACTTCTGTTGAACTGCATTAAACACCAAACTACTTGCTTAGGCATAATGTCTAATGTGAACAACGAGTAGTTAAAATGGAGTTACTCCTCCTCAGCTGCTTATGGAAACTTTGGCAGGTTGTTGATACTGGCTGATATCCCTAATTGGTATTTTGCAGTTTTAAAAACAGTATTATTTAAAAAAAAATAAAGTTGACACTATTTTTTTTCTGTACTTTGCTCAGTATGTCACAAAATATGCGTATGTATGTATGTGTAAGTATATATGAAATGTGTCAGTTTTGCAAAAATGCAAAAAGGTTATTACAGTGCAAGGGAAGCAGCTTAAGCTTTTAAAGCTGGGGGTAAGAGTGGTGCTAAATATTATTTTGTTTAGCTTGTGTGTCTTGCAAAAATCTTAGACTGGGTGCTTAAAAGCAGTAATTGAAAATGGCTTTTCCAAGCTGAATAAATATTGCCATGCATTGTTTCAAACCTGAATACCTCAACATTCGCAGTCAAACATGAAAATGAGTAGAAACAAAATTAAAGTAGCTTTAATTTCTTCCTGGTAAGAAGTGCAAGGCATGACAAAAACACTGCCAGGAAATGCTTGAAGAATCTTATTTTCAAGAGTCACTGCTTTTCAGCCTATCATTCTTATTGTACAGCTGTTGCACATAGGTTTTTTTCTGTGTTTTTTTCCTTTGCACAGAACTTACTAGTGTAAATTGTATTTTCTCAATTTAGGCTTGTATTGCAAGGAATTGCTATCCTTCCCCTTTGAATTATTATAATTTCCCCAAGTCGTGTTGTACGTCAGTGAATGAAGTGATCTGTCATGGAATTCCTGACAGGAGGCCATTGCAGGAGGGAGATATTGTTAATGGTAAGTGCTGTGAAAATTAACCTTCAACATTTCTGCCTTCTGTGCACTTAAACTATGCAGTAGGGTGAGGTTTCAGAAGCAGGCAACGTGATTGCAATAGCTTCTTAAGAGAGGCTTTTGTTCTCCTTTACCAGTTAGGCTGTTCGCATTTATCTCTGCTCTTTATATACTTAAATTCATAAGTTTATTTAATAAAATAATTTCAAAGGTTCAGTCCACTTTTAAGAACTTTATAATTCTTCTACCCTGATCTGTGCATTAGTGTAGTGCCTGGGTATTCCACTTGTGGGCTAGATTCCAATTGTTCCAGACTGTGTATATAGTGAATAAAATGTCTATTGAATTATTCAACTGGATTAGTTCCGTGTGAGTTCTTGATTAGATGGCTCTAGATCATGACAATTTTGCTCTGCTCATGATGATAATGATGACTGTAAAGGGTCCTAATGGGGAGGCTTTGTACAGGTGCATGGTATCTTTTTTTTGAGCATCTCACAGCCTAACAATACCAGCTGCTTTTTATTCTTGGTACTCAAGGTACTTAGGCCTTCTTGGGTGGTGAGGGATACTTTTATAAATTATTTGACCATATTTTGTTTTAACTTTCATTTCTTCTTGGTTTGCTTTTCTCTTACCTGTCAATAAATACACAGCGTATGCTAAGGTTTGACCTGCCTCTAGAAGCAGGTTGTAATCTTTTTAGATTATCAGATATTTGATACATGTTAGCGTATAATAATAGCTACTGAGTCTACACCTCAGTGCTGTGGGTACTGGCCTTTTCGGAACAAGTGTCATGTCTGCTGCCCCTGTCTAGGTGAGATGTGGTCTGGCTGAAAGCTCTGAGCTTGTAGAGTACATGAAACAATGTATGCCAAAGCTCCTTTATCTTCTTTTAATTTCAAAGGTGATGCCTTTGCACAGCTCTCTATTATTGCCAGCTTTTCTGGCATTGCTGGTGTCCAAAATAAGAAGCTCAGCTCATAGAATCATGGTTTGGGTTGAAAGGGACCTTAAAGATTGTTTGGCTTCAACCCTTGTGCTGTGGGCAGGGACACTTTCAATATAGACCAGGTTGCTCAAAGCCCCATCCAACCTGGCCTTGAGCACTGCCAGGGATGAGGCATCCACAGTTTCTCTGGGCAACCTGTTCCAATGCCTCACCACTCTCACTGTAAATAATTTTTGTCTAATGCCTAATCTAAACCTACTATCTTTCAGTTTGAATTCATTCCTCCTTTCTTCTTGGCTCCCTTCAGGTGCTGGAAAGGCACAATTAAGTCACCTCAAAGCCTTTTCTTTTCCAGGCTGAACAATCTGAATTCTCTCAGCCTTTTCTCATTGAAGAGGTGCTCCAGCCTTCTAATCAGCATGGTTGGCTTCATCTACATGGTGCCTTACCTCTCTGCTATTTGCATGGCAAGGCTGTTCCTCAGCCCTAGAGAACACCTTCTGTAAGAGGGTTTAGTCATACCTTTGTCCACATTCCTGCACTTGTTCAAGCTTGGAGCCTTCTGCTTTGTTTTGGCGAGAAAGAGCTGGGCTTTCTTTTCGCAGGATAGTGGCTCAAAAGCCTCTTGAAAAGGAGGAACAAAACAGGTTACAAGGAGGGATAGAAAAGGTACCTTGGAGGGAATGTACTCAATGAACAATTAAAAGGAAGTGTCCATCTTTTTCTTTGTTTAAAACTTTTTAGCCTGCTGGAAGCCATGCCAAAGTCCAAAACAGGTTTTTTGAATCACAGGAACATGTCATCCAGAAGGGTCTAGCAAGTGATGTCTAGTTGTTGACACCAAAGTGCGTTTTCCCACATTTTCCTATCGAGATTGTATTGGTCTCTCTCAGCAGCTCATGTATGATATTCCTGAAGTATTATTGTTCACTACAGTTTCCTTCATGACTGTTTACCTGTGACAGGATTTGGGAGTGGCTTTCCTCATGAATAGCAGAGCAATAGCTCTTCTAGTGGGTTTGGTGATCTAGCAGCTATTAGACCTACCAGATGACTGACAAAGACTTAGAAACAAAAGTTCCCATTCTGCCCCAGCGAGACAACTTGACATGCAAAACCATGATTACATACCTTTTAAAATTTAATTTTGCCCTATTAGTGCTGGAATTAATTCTGAGAAAGTACTTTAATTGGGTAAATCACCATGGAGCAAAGAGCTTCTCTTTCCAGTTTTTATATTTACCTAGAAAACCAATGCTGGCTTGCTGTGTCTGCATTGCATTGCTGGGGGATTTTTTTCTCCCCTTCCCCTTTTATTTCATTAAATCAAACTGTTCACCAGTGAAACACTAACTTTTAAATGATTCTATAGAATCTACAGGATAAGCATGAAAGAATTGATTCTGCTGGAAGAGTTTTCGTTTGTAATTCTTGTGAAGTAATCACTTCACAATTAGAATCCCCCATTTTTACACGTTTGTTCTTTCACAAATCAAGGGGCAGGAAGTGAGGAGCAGAGCGCTAATTTCCCATGTCTGCTGTTGTTTGCAGTGGATATCACCGTCTATCGCAATGGCTACCACGGAGATCTGAACGAGACGTTTTATGTGGGAGAAGTGGACGAGGGAGCCAGGAGGCTTGTCCAAACAACTTACGAGTGCCTAATGCAAGCCATCGATGCAGGTAAAACATGCCTGAAGCATGAAGGTTTTGGTTCTTAAATGTGCTTTCTCCTGTTTGCCCCTGCTCAGCGTGGCTTCTGGTGCAGCACACAGAAGCACTGGTGTGTTGTCACCAGCAGATGGTGGGTGTTGTGTAATGCAGTGATCCTTCAAATGGCACAGTTCCGTGAGCGGTGGCTGCAACTTCTTTTTAAATGTGGGCTGATGAGGAAAATGTATTTGATGCTGAGCAGATCCACAGATGATATTGATATGGAAACAACCTTTTTTTGACCATTGATGAGTAAGACATCCCTGATCTGAGTTATTTAGAGAATGTAACAAGCAAAGTATGTTTTGGAAAACCCTGCTTTTATAGTTTGTATGGTGTTGCACAGTGAACTGCTAAGGTAAAACACTGCGAACACCTAAACATTTCTCTTTAGCCCTGCCAAATGTGGTGGTTATTTCATAAACCTAGTTATGAGCTCTTGGTTTTCAGCTGTGGGGGTGTGCCAGAGAAGACAGATCGATATCCTCCAGTACCTATAGAACTTTAATTAATGTTGCTTAGTTATCTCTCAGGGTACTTGCATCGAGACATACAAAGAGATAGAAACGTAGCTGGAGCATGTTATGTTCAACTTCAGAAAACAAGACAAGAATTTCCCGAGTCCCTGGAAATACTTGCATCAGCTGTATCTTTTATACCCTGCAGCTTCTTAAGGTCCCCATTATAATTTAAACACTTCACGTCATCTAAAGATTGAAGTTTAAGGTGCTGTGTAGTAAGGCTTTAAATCTGCATTTAATCAAAAGTAAATGTAAATAAAAGAAATTAAAATGAACATAACTTGGGTTAATAATTTGGAGATAGCCAGTCAAGCCGAAAAGACAAAAATCCATAGGAATGATGTCTTGTGTATCCATTGTGTGATCAAGAAAATACTGTCAGGTTGAGCTGTGAAGAATATAGATGACCTGTTTATGTGGGATTATAGTTATGAAAAGACCACTTTGTTTTTCAGAGCTAAACCAGAACAGTGTGTATTTTTGGTCCTGTACCTTTTTGTAGCAAATGTTACATGTCTTGTCTCTTATCCTTTGTATCCTGGCTTTGATGTATAAACTATGAAAGAAATTTCCCTTTGTGTTTGTTACAATGAGATTAAAATTCTCACTGTAAATCCTTTCTACCAACTTTTTAGATGCTGTAACGTGTTTCAAAGAGTTTTAGACACTGCATGTGAGCAGGAATTCTGGCAGCAACTGTCTCAGCTGTTATAAAGGGGTCACCTCTCCCCTCTTTAAGTCATCTTAACGTCTTGGTGTTGGACCAGCAGAGCTCTAGCTAGGAGAGCTGCATGAGAGAGAAGCAGAGGGCTCCTTGCTCCATTGAAATGGGTTGCCCGTGCTGTCAGGCCCATACTTCACAGCTGTTTAGCACAAACCCAACAGATTAATCTCTTCCCCACCATGTCCTTTTTAAATTTTTGGAAAAGCATATATATTCCAGTAATATAAATTTCTTGTTATTTTCTGTAAATTCAACTTGAAGGTTTCCGTTTTAGTTGTTTACATTAGCAGAGAATTGAACTAAATGGTTTCTTCACCTGAAGTTTTAACATTATGTCAACTCTGCTTAAGATGGCTCCACACAACCACACAATCTGGCTCCTGAAGGAACAGCATATATTTAAGGAGCTGGGAATGGTCTTGGAAAAGCTTGATTTTTTTTTGAAGTGGCTCAAGGTTGTTTTTGGTATGAATCTTCATTAGCTGAATGATGAAACATTGTTGCTTTTATGGTATTATTACTCCCTTGTCCAAGTGTTTAAAGTGTATTTCTCACACCATTTTCATGTGTTTCAAACTCTTTAACTTGTAAGGCTTCCTAAAGGGATTGTCAAAAAAGTTAAGCCTGAAAATGAACATTCTTATTTGCTGTAGCGTTGTCACTGAGAATCTTGTGTAAGAGTAGAGATACCCATTTTCCCTGTATTTTTTTTGATATTGGTCCTTTGTGTGCATTTTTCACACAGTAGAGGGATAAGTGTATATTAAAATACAGTTCATACATTCCTTGCAAGAAGCACCGCAGCTCAGGGTCTGAGAGCTTACCAAGTACTTTGAATGTTCTTTATTTTTAGTTTCAAACTTCGACATCCTTTTAATGTGAGCACTTGCATCCATGAAAGGAAGAAAGTCGTATTCTTGTGAAAAGGGAGTTTTCTTCTGTCTCTCTTGGGTTTTTTTTTAATATGAGACAGTTTCCTCCCTCTCTCATGTTACTGCACTCACATACATGCTCAGTGGATTAAGTGATCATAGGAAGTTGCATACTGGAACAGATGGACACACAAGCCATGAGCGCTACAAACGTTGTGTTTGATGGTTAGCTGTGAAAGAAAGCTTTCTAAATTTCCTTCTGTATCTCTTTAATTTTGCAGTAAAACCTGGTGTTCGGTACAGAGAACTGGGGAATATAATTCAAAAACACGCTCAAGCAAATGGATTTTCAGTGGTTCGGAGCTACTGTGGGCATGGAATCCATAAACTTTTCCATACAGCTCCTAACGTGCCACATTATGCCAGTGAGTATTCGTTCCCTTCATGTTGTCCTGTAGGTGAGAAGTGGTTTGCAATGAATGCACCCAACTTACTTGAGCCATCAAGTTAACATTTTGGCACTTGGGAGATTTTTTTTTTTTTAAACTCTGGACTGCGGCATCCTTTATGAACCTGTGCCTGCACTATCTCTGCCTGCACTAACGTTTAGTGTTAGCTCTCATCAGTACTGGGTAAGTGCTCAAAGTTTTTGCCTGAATTCCCAGCTGAATTCCCTTAGACTTTCTTGTCTGACATGAATGGGCAACTGTTTCTCTCCTTAGAAGTTCTAAGCAAAACCTTACTGCCATTTACAGATGTAAGTAAAAAGCTCTTTGAATAGTATAGAGGGGTGTTGTGCCTGAATCCGTCTCCTCTTTCTTTCACTTTTCTGCATTTGAGTGTTGTGATTTGGTACTTCTGGAAACTTCAACCTAGTGTGTGGCAGAGGAGGAATGAACATTCCCCCAGCAGTTGTAGCTTTTGGAAATGTCCATGGCCCCGTAACAATTTTTCCAGCAAGACTAAGAAACAACATCTACAGAGGCAAAGGACGGAAGGTTAAGTGCCAGTGGACAACTAGGGGCAGAGTAAACATCATGAAGCAGTGATGAACAGTTCACATTCTCTTCAGCTGTAAAGCTTCCCTGATAGGACACTTATTTCCTCAGACCTGACAGGTGCCTCCATCTTCCCATCTCCTAATGAGCTTTAACACATGCTATGGTTATAGATTATAACCTAGCAATTCCTAACTTTCCATGTCATCATTTCCCTAAGTTATTTTGTTCTGACAACAGAGAAAATCTGTTAATTGCAGGGTAAAAGGGTATCAATTCCTTGTGTGTACTTTTTGTTGTGTAAAATGGAGAAAATTTGGATTCTTTGGAAGTGGAGAGCTTTTTATGCCAATTAAAATCCAATCCAAGACAGAGGAAATTTCTATCTTTCCTGGCTATTTGGAACTTTGAACTTTTTTTTTCATTAAGCAAATATGTCTGTTCGCAGAAAGAAAGATGCTGGGTGTTTTTTCTGGTATTTTTAAATACAAAGTCACAGCAAAAGCAAAGTGGAAAGATCTGAGGGACTTAAAGCCTCTTGCAGAAAAAAGAATGCTGCTGCTTATTTCTAGCCTTCTCTGAAAGGAGTTTTAAAAGCAAAAAGCTCATTTTCTAAGAAAAATGTTCTGTTGCTGTTGTGGCAGCTTGATGTCAGATTTTTAAAGCCTCTAGGTGATTTAGGCAGTGTAATAAATTTACACAATTAAGGTTAGATGGGGGGATGTAAAAATGAATGCAAATTGTCTACAGCAGCAAAGTAGCTGGGAGTGAATGGTTCCTGTGCAGTCCTGGAGTTTGTTCAGCTCTCAGGCTCAGTCACAACCTGTTGTTCCAGGTGAAACAGGGCAGCAGAAATATGCTGAAGCCTTTCTCCAGTCAAACTGCACTCCTGGAGTCCTGCTGTCCATCAGTTTGTGTGCCTCCACATAAACATTTTTGGGGCATTTAACATCAAAAAGTTCCTGTGTTATTGTCCTGGATGCCTTGAAATGCTCTATTTTATGTTAGCTAATGAACACAGCCTTACCACTCTGACACTACTATGACCCCATTATCCAGAGTAATGAGGGGGCAGTGTGTCTTTCATAAATGGAATCATGGGATTACTTAACCACTGTCACATTTTGACAATTTATTGGAGCTAATGGCTCAGTGCAAACAAATAAGGAGATTCCAAGCCTTCTCTAAGTATCTTAAGTGTTTCTTCGGTTGTTTTTTTAATGATGTTTTTCATTATAGAAGTATGCAGAAAATCCTGTATTATATTTGTTTAGTGTTTTTGTAGAACTAGAGTTGAAGTTCCAGTTGTTGGAGAGAAAGACAGCAATTAATTTTAGGCTGCTTGAGTAAGTATTACAGTGTTGGAGGATGGGGAGAAGGAAAGAACAAGTAAAAACAGACAAGTGAACAGATCATCTTGGAAGGGCCTTTCTGACTTTACCGTGTTTCTGTTGTATTCTGCTAGGACAAGGATTCGTTCATTTACTACGATGGTATCTTTTTTCTAACTTGAGTGTTTATTTTATTGCAGAAAACAAGGCAGTTGGAGTCATGAAGCCAGGTCATGTGTTTACAATTGAACCAATGATCTGTGAAGGTGAGAAATTTAGCAGTAGGCTGAAACAGTTACTCTTGTTTGCTTTTAAGTAGTGATGGAACAGGATGCTGGTTCTATCCTGTAGAGCTGACAGATTTTTCATTTCTCTTTGAGGGACTGATGTCTGTTACTTAAAAACTGGCAAGAAGTGATGCTTTCTGTTTTCAGGTGGCTGGCAGGACGAGACCTGGCCGGACGGTTGGACTGCGGTGACGAGGGACGGGAAGCGCTCGGCGCAGTTTGAACACACACTGCTGGTCACGGACACGGGCTGCGAGATCCTGACCCGGCGCCTGGACAGCATTCGCCCCCACTTCATGACCCAGTGATAGTCCACACTGAGCAGGTGCATCAGAACAAGAAATATATATATTTTTTGCCCCTGTACTATGCATTTTTTTAAGAGTACAGAATAGAAAGATTTCACCATTTACTTTGTTCTCAGTGGTTGTAGATAAGAGGAATATCTTGGAAGAACCTGACCCAATGTCTGCAAAAGCAGAGAAGAATTTAAAGAATTTCCTGCTTTCCTCCTACCTACAACACTCACACTGTACTTTCCTTTTTTCTTCAATTATCTCTTTAGCACCTTTCTTCCAATTAGACCCACAATTGCTTCTGTTGCTGCCATTATATTAGCTAGAAAAGCGTGGGTAAGCTTTCCCACTGGGACTTGATATTTTGGGATCCAGGTTTTTTTCACCATTTCAGCGTGCCCTGCCACTCTTGGTTTGTGAGTGGCACCTGAGATTTTAAGCATTTCTTATTCCAAAGACTTGCTCCTGCTTGTGCAGATACTATTCTGGGCCTTGTTTGTTTATCAGTTGAGAAGGGGGCAGAAGGGAGAAAGACAAGCACGTAGGAGAGCAGGCTACCTTTCATTCTGCCCCCATCTCTCTGCTGGTGGCTTCTGTGGTGATTGCCACTGTGGGTGGCGCGCCATGTTAATGGCAGGACTTGTTTCTCTTGCTGGAGATTTGATAGGATGGGAAATTAACTAAGTCCATCTTATATGCAGCTCCCTGGAATAAGCTGCTTCTTGCCGAAGCAGTCCTTGCAGGCAGCCTCCTGCACCAAAAGCTTGGTGAAGCTGATGTATCAGACTTGCCTAGGTAAAGGAATGAAACAAGAACCAAAAAGATCCCATGATTCATGGGATCCCTACATGTGTTAACTGTGGGGCAGTTTTTAAACGTACATCCACAGTAGCTGTGGGGGATTGGATTTGCAAGACTTACAGTGAAGTATCTCAAAACAAGTCTGAGTGTGTGAAAATGAAACATGTTCAATGCTGTATTCATTTTCTTTTGGTAATTTTTAAACGGGTCATTTTTTCCCCCCTCATTTGAGTGAGTTTCAGGCTTTTGGAAAGTCTTTGGGGAGCAGCTATGAAAACCGATCTTTTTTTCCTCAGACAGGGTATAGAGTGGGCAGTGTTGGTATATATACCCCTTTATATTCTGTTAATGGGTCGTGGTGAGCTGGAAACTGTTATGTTAAGGAGTGTGGATTGATTAAGCCTCTCTTCTCTCTACCCTTTCTTTTTCCATACCCATTTCCCTTCCATCATCTTTGGTGTCCCTGCTGAGGGAATTTATTTTTTCTTCTGAATTGTAATGAAAAATTTTTCAGACCCCATTGCAGACTTCATCTTACACCACTGTAACGCAAGAAACACTTAAACCAACACAGACATTAAATCAAACAATCATGGGCATAAAATACACCTCTTACAAGATGTCTGGTGAATTTGTTGCCACAGACCCAAGAACGTGAAGTGCTGGATACCCTTGGCTCCCCTTGGCACTGCAGAATTTAGGTGAGGCAGAGGGGGTTAGTGCTTCATAGAACTGGACTCATCTACTCCCAGATTTGCCAGAAAATGTCTTCTCTGCCCTGAGTGCCTCAGACCTCTGTTGCTGTAAGAGTATCACTGCGATGTTTTCATTACCTTTATTCTTATTTTTAATTATGCAGTAAAGTGACCTGAAACGATGCACAGAGAGCGCGTGTGCGTGCGTATGCGTGTGTGTGTAGTGATTTTTAACAAAACAGACTGTAGTACTTGAGTGGGATTACCTGTGCTGAATGACATGTGTTGAGGAGATGCCTGTCCTGGAGGTTTGCCCACCATATCCTTCACTTGAATGGTTACAATGGTCTTGCCTTTTCTATGTGTGTGTGTATGATGCGGGGCGTGGGGGGCTTCATTTTTGGTCTATAAAATAAAAGTTGCAGCTGCTTTTAACAGAAGTAACTTTTTTTTTTCTTGTAATCCAAACCCAGACAGAGAATTTTCAATTACATCCAGGTTTGTTTGCAGTAGTGCAAGCCCCACTGGTAGATGCATGCACCCAGTTAGAACTCACCCTTAAACCCATACATGTACCACTCGGATACCTCATTGTTGCTGCACTGATACAAACCAAATTTAGCACATTTTTAATGTGGTAATCTATGATGCTATGCATTTCTGCCTATAAATTGAAATCACAGCATGATAATTGCTTATAGCAAGTTCACACTACTGCAGTATTTTTAAATGAGTGGAAAGCTTAGCAATTTACATCAGATCTTTCAACATGAGAGGGCACATCAGCCTCGAGAACAAAACTTATTAAATAAGAATATTGTGAAAAGCTATTTTTTCACCTGTCCAGCTGTGTCTTTGCTTGAACATGACGTACTAGACTTGTGCTGACTGGATTGTGGAAATTAACTATTTTTGATTCTTACTTAAATTGCTATCCACCTATACAAATAAAAAAATCCCAATTTAAATCTACTTTTTAATGACATTTTTAGCAATTGCATACACTTCTACCAAAAATACAATCCTGCAATTATTTCAGAAACAATCTCTTAATGTATTTTCCCTTTACTGCCGTGTAAGACAGTGTGGAAATTCTTCATGCTGTTTCTGCAGCTTGACTTGAATATTTAAGGAGAGATTTGGTAGATGGTGTTGAATAAGAGTCACAGCAGGAAGAGAGGGGACAAACTGCTTATTTTCCATGACAGCCAGCAGAGTACATGCACATTTCGTGCACAGTAATTTGGTGGAGAGTTTTTGTCCACTGAAGTTCTTACCATTCTCAGGACGGTGCAGTTCAATACAGTACGTTGATCACCAAAAATGGGGTAGAAGTTCTTGTTTTTGAGTCCCTTTGTTTGCTGAACAACTTCCAAAAAAACCTATTTCAATCATGCTCCATTCAGTCAAAAGCTTTGCAGGACGAAGTAGTGGCTGGGACATCAACTCCTCAGGCTGGGAAGAAGCTGCAAGTCTTTGACCCGAGTGCTCTGGTATCACTATATGTCTTTGTTGTTGGCATTACAGACTGCCTTCCCACAAACACTCTGAGATGCAGATTCTCTGAAGTAATAATGTAATGCACACATGGTTGTGTGGTCTTGAGCTGGTCTGTGCAGCACAGAGGAACAGCTGTTCCAGTGTAAGTATTTGAAATCTGTTACATCCAGCTGGGGGGTGGTTTGCCAGCTTAGCTGGTATCAATACAATACTGTCTTGTAATTATGGAGTACTCTCACTGGAACAGTTTAACAGCCAAGTTTTCTATTGGATTTTCTGATGTTCAGCCAGCCATCCTGGAGCTACAAGGTACTGAGAAATCACTTCACTGCTGGGCTAAAGGGCTCACTTTCTTGGTACAAATTCAGGTTTTATTTCCTCCTGATGCTCAAAATTGAATTCTTACAATATTCACATTTCTTCTTTAGTGTCTGAAATGAAGTTAGAAATGCAGTACCTCAGCTATTTTCAGAATGCTCTTGGGGATACCTTTTTAATGACGGATGGAAAATATATAATTGTCCCAGTTACGTAGCAGTGGCTTGGGGTAATTGTTTGTGGTGAGAGGGAATTTCTTCTAGTAAGATTACTGTTTGCATTCACTGTGCCAGTTGTTTTGACCAGGATTCTTTACAACATGAAACTTCTCACTTAATCAGTGTCGTTGGTTTACTGAAAAACACTTGAGTTTTTATGTATCTAACTTTTAACTGGCTAGTCTTTCTGCCTCTGCTTTGCAGTCTGTTTTCTGCTATTTCTCTATGTTTATCTGGATGTGAGACACCGATTCCAGATTTCAATACAAAAATAACTTTATCCAGTCAGATCACTTCACCTAGAGTTAAGAAAACCTGCAACTCCAAAATTGAGACTTAACTCCTCCCCCTCCAACAAAAAAATCCCAGAAAATCCTGCAGCCATCATCACACAATGCTCTTTCCTGTTCCCCTGCAGCCCTCAAGAGCAGACTTGCTCTAATAGTAATACTTCCTGCTTCAATGGCCTGATCAGGTTTCTGACTAGAGGTAACAAGCCCGCGCTGTTTGTTTTCGCAGTGTTGGCTGCAAAGTTTGCTTCATTTGCCAGTAAGTTTAAGGAAGTGGGAAAACCGTCCTGAAGCCTTGGAGGACACTAGTGGAGCAAGTGACTAGAGGAGTTTGGGCCATGATCTTTACAAGAGGCCTGTCAAAGAGACAAACAGGAAATAAGGCAGAACATGGACCACCCCAGTGAACATGGGTGCCCCTGGACACCGAACTCTCGGCTCTACATTTGGCTTCAAGGTTGAGCTGGATGCTACACTCCCCTGTAGTCCTAGATAAGCCTCAGGAACTTGACAAGTTCTGACCACTCTCTCAGCACAGTTGCAGCAAATAGATCCTGCTTCTCAACCCTGTGCTTAGCTGTGCCTTGTGCAGTGAATCCCACATAATTTGCTGTAGACTCTGCAGCACACTCTTCCTCTGTCACACACACACTTTCCTCGCTAGAGGAAACCAAGTAAGACACAGCAATCAGAGTCACTCTTAATGCTCAGTAATTCCAACACTGGGTTTAGGAATAAGCTTTTATTAAGTAGATTGAGTTAGCCACTACTGAATTTGAAGAATGAGTATAGAAACAGAAGTTCCATAATCAGGACTAATTCTGTAATGCTATTCAGTGGTTAACTATTTATTATTTAATACCCAGAATGCTCACCCCAAAATACATGGTCTTCCTAGTCCCAGTGAGTTTTCAGTTGCTTGGTTCTATCTTCTATCAGAAATTCCATTATAAAAAGGCAGTTAGCATGTTGCTGGCCAATTAGAAGGTCCACATTTGGCTCTAAAATTTCAGGACAGTTCGAAGGCTTAAAATAAAAAAGAAAAAAAAAATTACCAAGAAGTCACTTTTTTCCCCATCTCTCCCCTCCCTTTCATTGCTGATACATATTTTAACTTCTGTCTTTTGTAAGAATGAAGTCATGCTTATAATATTTATTAAATATCCAGGATAATGCTTGTTATCTTCAGGGTTTTCTTCATCTCTCCTCTAGTAATATAAACTCCAAATGGACGCTTTTTCAAACTAGGTGTCAGTTTTCAGTAGCTAGCCAGGACTGATCAGGAGCAGTAATATTTATAGGCATTCTCCCTTTTGTCTGTTTGGAAAATGTTAGGTAGCTTTCATTATTGGTTTCCTAGGACATACTCATGTATGGACAAAGCACTGAAATGATACTAAAGTTTATAACTGGGACAGGGGATCAACTGCTGGATGAAATTTGCATAAATGCAGTGTTTCCAATTGTAACAAATGCAGTTACAGTCAACTGATTTATCCAAAATAGAATCCATATGAGCTAAGGTAGATAAAGTTAACACTTTCTCCAAAGTTACATACAATAGATAGATACAGACTGAGATCAAATGCAAAGACCATGCTACTTTCTAGAGATAATGCTCATAACTATTTGTCTATCTGCAGAGGAACCTAAATATTACTGAATATGGAATCTTCAGTCTCTTTACATTTCTTTCTATAAGAATGTTTTAGCAGTGGTGAAAGCCTGAGACTGACCTGTCTCCTTTATCAGCTTTACATCTGTGTGTATTTCTCTTGCACACTGTTGCTTGCTTTTTACTGTGTACCTGTGTTCTGGCACATGCCTGGAAGCTCAGAGAAGTGTGTTTATATCAGAATCAATGCATGTGGTGTATGTCACCCTTTAGCCTCCCTGTTTAAAACATGACAGTGGGCAGGGAACCTGTACTTGGACAGTGTCTGATCACAAGAAGTGTCTTCTATACCTTTCAATATTGTGAACATTACCTTTTTCCTGAATGCATCAGCTCAAAAGCCTCATTAATTTTGTCAAAAGGCAGCGTGTGAGTCACAAATTCATCAACCTTGATCTTCTTGGACATGTATTCAGTCACCAGTTTGGGTACACTATCCACACTCTTCCAGCCTGAAAGAAAGAAAACACGGCATGTGTCTTCCCTTTTCCATTCATCTCAGAAAATTAAAAATACAACTCTTACACAGGCACTGGTATGATCAATGTGAAAAGGAACAGAGACAAGTGACATGTTTGTCCCTCCCATGGAGGCCTGGCAAAACCACACATTATCCAAACACACACATGTGTTGATGAAAAATCTTTCACTAGCTGTTCCCAGCATTCAACATTAACAGCAGCCCTCACCTAGGAAAGTATACCCAAGGCATCTCTATCAGGGTCCCTACATATCTTTATAACTCAACCCAGTCAGTTGCGTAGTGCTTGGACAAAGACCAGTGTACTAATTCAAAGTCTGAATACTTCTATCAACTTCTGAATTCCCAAAAAAAGAACTCGGTGTGTGTTTGAGTTGACAGCAGAAAACGTGTATCAAGCACTTGTTACCTTTTTATTTTAAAGGTCTTTATAGCACAGTGTCATGTTGGCCCCACAATCTGCTTAGTGGTTAAGCAACACAAACACACTGATGTGAGTTCCCATCTCCCCAAAGACCAGGTCCTCTCACTGGACCAAAGTGAACCTAACCTTCACTTGGTGATAAAACAGTCTCCCTTCAGTACTGAATAGCATATAGATATATTCTCTCTTCAAAATACGTTAGATATCATACCAACATGTTAATCTGTACCCTGTGCATAGGAATAACAGATTTTAGAAGTCTGTATCTTAAAAACCAACACAGCATTTATGAATAGCCTGTCAATAGTATATTTCTTGCACAAGCAAAACCAAGGGGGTGTGTTCCTCTCAGCTTTAGCCCATAGCAAATTATTTTTATCCCCACAGCAAGAGAGAGTTACCTCCAAACGCGGTCCCTTTCCATGTCCGCCCAGTTACTAGCTGGAATGGCCGTGTGGAGATCTCCTGGCCAGCAGCAGCCACTCCAACTATCACACTGACTCCCCAGCCTTTGTGGCAGGCTTCCAAGGCAGCCCTCTTCATGGACAGACAGGACAAAGCAGAGTGTTTATTGCTAAGGTCTATGCTGCCTGGACGGGTAGCACTTCCTTTCCCCCAGTTAATGAATCACTACATCAGCATTTAAAGAACAATAAATACACTGAAAATTACATTTTATTTTCCATTGGTTCAGATTCTTTATACATTAGAAGTTCACTTTGCACTTTTTATATCCTATCTAGCTTCCAGAGAAGTCACTCTGAACTCCCACTGAGAGTCGGGATAAACTGTAATCAGAGACCATATTACCGTCAGTTAGGAATGCTACTGTAATTCCTGAAAACCTAGCCTTACGTTCAGTAATACTTCTGCATTTCCAAAGGTGAAATTAATTACTTGAGAAATTAAGGGAATACTAAGTGATCCCTGAGATCTTACTGTTCAATTGCACAATATATTTTATATGAGTTTTGTTAATTTCAACTGTCAGCACAGAGAATCTCAGGATTTCAAAAAAGTCTGATTAAGGAAAAAACATTTTTAAGTGCCATTTTCAACCCAAGAAGTATCAGCTGCTTTCATTACATAATTAGGATTGAGTGTAAATTGTCCTTTTTTGTCAAAGCAGTTATCATTATTAGTAAAAAAAAAAATTAATGAGTCTGGCATGTTCTGTGTTAAGAAAGCAGCTGATCTTGCTGTTTAGCTGAACTGTTTCCTCCCTGTACTTGCTCCTTTTGGTCAAGCACTCACCATGACTCCGACATTTCCGATGCACTCAAACGAGTAATCCACACCACCATCGGTCATCTCAACCAGCACCTCCTGGATGGGCTTCTTGGAGTCTTGGGGGCTGATGCACTCAGTGGCTCCAAACTCTTTGGCTTTGGCATACTTATCCTTGTTAATGTCAATGCCAATGATCCGGGATGCTCCTGCTAGTTTGCAGCCCATAATAACCGCCAGCCCAACTCCTCCCAAACCAAACACGGCACACGTAGAGCCGGGCTCCACCTAGGAATAAGAATGGGAGTCATGAGCAGCAGAAAAAAATTCATCCTTCCACGTGAGGAGGAAATGCAGGTTAAGGAGGCTGTAATAAAGGGAAAAATGGAAGCAAATATATACAGCTATGAGATTTTATAGATAACGGAAACTGTATAGAAATTGAATCCAAAAAGCTCTTCAGGTAGTAAGCTTTTTCTTTTGCCCGAAAACTGATGCCCACTCACCTACCACCTCCGTCTCACCCTGAGCTTCAGACTATCAGAATGACTTGAAGCAAGATGAAGATAAACTGGAAAACTAATTTTTATATAGCTGGTATCAAAAGGGATCCTGAATACTCCACGTGAATTTCTTCCAAAGGGCAACAGGTTCTTCTAACCTGATCTGGCCTCTATGGGGAAGTTAGAAATTCTTAGCTAAACTTCATCAGTTGAAGAGGAAGAAGAAACACAGATTTGGTACGTCACGTTTACAGTCCTAATGTAGTCCCTAGGCTGTGTGTGCCACAAGCCCAGCCTTTACCTTAGCAGTGTTGACAGCAGCTCCATAGCCCGTGGAGATGCCACAGCCCAGCAGGCACACTTTATCCAGAGGCGCTGCAGCATCTATCTTGGCTACGGAGATATCAGCCACCACGGTGTACTCAGAGAAGGTGCTGGTCCCCATGAAGTGGTAAATCTGCTTTCCCTTGCAGGTGAATCTGCTGGTACCATCAGGCATGACTCCTTTCCCCTGAGTAATTCTTGAGGCAAAGACGGGAAAGTGCAGTCAGAGTTGTAAGCAGCAAATGTTCTCACCAGACAGGATCCACTAAGCAGCATAGAGAGGCAGCTGCATACATGCACCTTTACATTTTGACCATTTCAGTTAACCTAGGAGTTCATAGACGTGAGATGCTAAACTCCTAATACTTCATGCAGTTAATTCCTCCAGGGAAGCACTGAAAGAAACTGAGTTTATTAACATGCTGACCTTGTTAGTTACCAATGCTAACTGCTTGTGCCACAGTACCACACCACTGTCTTGGCCCCCTTCAGTACCCTCCCCTTGAATAGCACCTGTCTGTTATGTCACTGGGGCTCTTTTATGAGTTTGGGAGACTTTTCTTCAGAATATGAGATGCAAATTTATCTGGGAAGCAGGTGTTAAGGAAAAAGCTGTCTGTATGATTTTGTACCACTTGAAAGCTTTGGTGTTCACTCCCAAGAGCTAAATTCCCTGAAGTGCTTCCTGTAAGTATGGATTAAATATGGAGTCAGAGCATTTGTTTTCCAACCTGTGGACACAAGGTAGCAGTCTGCACCTTCACATACATGAAAAGAGAGAAACAGTTTTATTTAAGGGAAGAAAAGAAATTTTAAGGAAGAGTGGAAAAAATTTGTTTAAGTGACTCCTGAAACACATACTTTCCAAGTCATTAAATGATGCATCAACAGATTTAGTCTTCAAAGAAAACTCCTGTCAATTACTTTTGCTAACTACAGCAGGTATACATTGAACAAATACTAGTGTGTGTCAAAAAACCAGTCATACAGACCTTATCTTCTGGCACAGGTTTGTTTTAGGATTCTTACAGAACTTGCACTCTCCACACTGAGGGATGTATAGAGGGATAACAGTGTCCCCTAAGAAAAAGAAATATTCTGTATTTAGTTATTGAGCCAAGCAAGGCATTCTGAAAAAAAAGTTACTTGATGGTCAATGTTTTTCCGTGAGCCTGTGTTCACTTAAAACCTATGCATACTAAAAGCTGTGTGTGGTATACAGTGGTATTATAGAGTGCTAGATAAACCACTTTAATCCTGGCTTAGCAGACAGCCCATCCAAAATTCATCGTTCCAGAACAAGTAGCAATGTTACTATAAAACAAAACAAACCCAAATCAACAGTGAACAACATGACTAAACACTTTAAGACTTTTAATTAAACCAAGAGATAAAAACTATAATTTGAAAAAATAATAAACCCCCAACCCTCTTCTAACTACACATTGATCTGATTTCAAGTGAAAAATTGCTATTCTGGGCTCTTTCAAGCTTTAAATCAAGAGTTCATTGAATAGATTAGTGTTGTGTCTCACAAACCACAGAACTCTACATAGGCATACACCCCAGAGTAAAAGATTGCATTAACTCCTGCAATATGGCATTTCAGTTGCCCAGTTTGACAGTTGGTCTTCAAATAAAGTAACACTTTCAAGGAAGGCAGAAGACTTGTAAGGCGTTTTCTTACCCTTCTTTACTTTTGTTACTCCTTCCCCAACACTCTCTACAATTCCCGCTCCTTCATGTCCCAGGATCACAGGGAAACATCCTTCAGGATCAGCGCCACTCAGAGTATAGGCATCAGTGTGACAGACAGCAGTGGCAACTATCTGTGAAGAAATATATAATCTGAGACACCCTGAAGAACAGAATGGTAGCACTGACCTAAAAATTCCCTTTGGTCAGAAATTCAGAACAATTGCCAGATCAAAGTTCTGGCAACATCTGGGATATGAGCAACATACTTTCAATTCCTGGCAAGGCACTTCTCCTTACTTTGAAAAAGCAAAGTCATGACAGTACATTTTTATAATTTCCATCAACCAAAATGTGACACTGAAAGGGGTAAAAGATGACACGTTGTTTCCTATAGCTAGAAATTGGTGCTCCAAGTCATCTCAAAGTAGGTTAGCATCTCAGATTTGAAATAAGTTAAGACTCAGGGATAAAATTACCAGAGAGACCATGCAGAACTCTCAGTACTGCATAAATGCCGCTTAAGTCTTCACCACCATGCAGAAATCCTTTCCACAGAAATAACTTTCACATTAATGTATACTTTTTGGCAGATACAGGCTACTGGAAAGTCCTGATGAAATCAGAAACTTGGGTATAGGGAATCCAAGAGACCAATCCCAGCTCAGCAGCCAGTAACTTATGGCTTGACTGAAGTCAAATCCAGCATATTACACAGCTGCCACAAATGAGGAATTGCTGTCCTTCAAACAATATAAAGGTGTTCCCAGTTCAGACATTTTGTGGGAACTTAGTCTGTAACAACTGGAATTGATCCCCAAGATTAGTCATTATCCTCACACCAGACTGTGAAGTGAGACTAATAGAAATTAAAAGTGTTTTTCATAAACAGAAGATCAAAATACTGTGATTTTCTTCTCTGTAAAGTCAGCTGAGATACTAAAGAACTAATGATATCTATTCAACATTTCTTCTGTTGGCAAACAAACTATTCATCTTTAACACTCAGTCTCCCAAAATAGAAAACATATAGATAAGAATTTATGTAATTACCTTGATGCGAACTTCATGAGCTTTTGGTGGAGCAACCTCCACCTCCTCAATAGAGAGAGGTTTACCTGCCTCCCAGGCAACAGCAGCCTTGCATTTAATAACCTAAAAGACAAAAACAACAACAACAAAAAGAGGACATCTGTTGTATGGTTCATTTAAAATAATTCTTGTTCAGCCAAGTGAGAAAATAAAAGCAGCACTACTGGCTTTTGGAAAGAATCCCAGATCTGAAATTCATAATTTCAACACAAAGCTTTAATTGCCCCACATTTGCTTTCAGGAAGCTAAACAATAATGAGCAAGCCAAGATCTGAAATTTGGATGTCATTCTCTTACTGAGTAAAAAATCTAATAAGCCTGGGAGTGCTTAGGAGACAAGCTGCAGTGAAGTGAGCAACATGAATGGGAAGGCTGTGTAATAAAAATGGTGGTTTAAAACCAAAGACTGCTATTCATTTCAGATATGTTCATTAAGAACACAGTGTTTGAAGTTGGAAAGTTCAGAAAGGAAACTGTGGACACCTCCATCAAGAGGGAATTTCCTGTTCCTTATCAGGATGGTTTCCGAGTAGGATTCTGGTAAGGAGATGTGTTTGTGGAGCTGACATGCAGAGCCCTCCAATGATGCAGAGGGACCAGAGGGACTTTGCTATAGGGCTCTAACACCTCTGCAGTGGCCACAGGGATCACTGTTAGCAAGTCTGCATCCACTGCTCTCAGCGCCACGACAAATCCTGCTCTGCAACCACACCTGAACATCCTGGGAAGCTTTTCAATCCCAACGGTGCAGAGCCTGGATGAAAGGGCAGGATTTCTGGATCTGGATCTACTGACAGGTACATACACACAACTGACTGAGAAAATCAGCAGGCATTATAGCCATACGACGCCGAGCAGCTTCAGCTACTAAAAGGATAAGCATCTGGATTACCCTTAGAGGTCGGCTTTATGAAGATTGCAAGTTCTAAGCCACTGCTATTAAAAATATAAACCAATAAAAGAAAATGACATTTTGTGTGTTCAAAGTAGCTGTGGTGTTCCCATGGAATGACTGAGAGTGGATTAATGCAAATTCCCAAGACCAGAAATACTGTCACCCAGCCTTTTTGAAATGTCACTTGCTGGAAGAAATAACAGTGCCAAGACCACCTGCTGAGCTTGCCAGGTCTGATCCATCACCTGTGACCAGGATAAAATAATGGCTAGTCTATGCCTTTCTATAGTATTTCTGTTGTACAATAAACAGTACCAAGCTTTGCCAGAGCCAGTTAAAATCCTCACTGTGCCTGTAATAGCAGAACTTCAGATGCTTATTACCTTGGCCTAAATTTGGTAAAATAAACACTATAGACCCTAAAAGCTTTGTAACAGAAAACAGGTACCTATTCCAACAGCCAGAAGGGGTCTAAATTAGACAGAAATGCTCCTAACGAGAACCATGAAATCTCCTTGCTCTGGTTTTTAATACCCCAGTAAATATTACAAAAAATGCATGGAATGTGCCACAGTAACTAACTGTGGAACCCAAGCGTGAGCCATCGGTCATAATCTCCAAATCTACCAAAGATTTTGCCAGAAAACCTAAATTCAAAGCACAAAGTTCAAGAGGAGCCATCGTTCAGTAAATCATTTACTGGTTTTCAATCCATCCCCTCATCCTCCCCTCATTAAGTCATCGCTTGTTCTTGCACGGGAGACTGCACATTCCTAAAATTTGATTTCCACAAGCTTAGTTAAACACAAAATAAAAGACAGAGAGGAGGAAAAAAGTTTCCTTAAAGGATAAACAGTACACATCAGGAAGCACATTTTGAAATAGAAAGGAATAGAAAGAGCCAGAAAGGCTGCTGTACTATTCAGAGTGGGCATCAGGAAAGCCCCATCTTTTTCTGCCCTCTTATTATTCGTAGCTTTCCGCTGTTGCTTTGCTGAAAATCCTGAAGCCGACAACTAGAAGTAAAAACCAAATCACCAACTTCCAGCAGTCCTCTGTTTCCGTGCTAGCACTGGAGCACAGCTGTTGGGTTGCCTGTGGCTATGCGCACCACCAGCTATCTCAGTCGGGACGAAACCGAGCTCTGGGCAGCGACAGAAGGCGCTCCGGGCCCAGTGCCAGCCTGGAGCAGCCTGCAGCGCCCGGGCCCCGGGCACTGACCGCCCGTGCGGAACTCACAGCAACACCGGCAGGAGGCCTGGACCATGGCGCTGTTCTTAAAGCAACGCGGCAAACGCGCCCGGCAGCGGCTTTGTGAGCAGGAGGGTCCTGTTTCACCCCTTCTTTCCAGCCCATTCGGTCGCACCTGCCCGAAGCCCGCAGGAAACCACGCAAGCTCAAGGTCTTCTGCTTGCTCCTCCACCGCCGCGACCCAGGAGCGGCCGGAGCGCAGCCCTCAGACCCACAGAACGCGCACGGGGGTCGAGCACGACACACGGCGGGGAGCAAACGCGTGTGTTTTCCTTCCCAACCCTGCAAATACTCACAGCGGGAGCCTCCCACGCCTAAGGAGCGGCACCGGCTCCGCCGCCCGCCTCACTCGCGTGGGGCAGGAGCGCCGAGACGCCCGGACAACCCCCGCGCCCCGGCTCTGGCCAGCGCTGGGGCGGGAGCGGCCCCGGCCCGCAGCCCCCGAACCCCGGCAGGGAGGGTAGGGCAAGGAGGGCTCGCCCGCCTCATCCTGCCCCTTGCGGGACCCTCCGCCCGCCCCCCGGCGACATTCCCACCGCGGACCGCAGCCGCTCACCCCGCTCGCCATCGCGCACGGCTGCCAGCGGAAGGGGAAGGGAAGCCCGCCTCCTTCTCCACCGCCCCTCTCCCCGCCTCTCTCTGTCTCAGGGGCGGGCGAAGGAACTGGCTGCTTCCTCCCTCCGTCGTAGAGGGGGGAGTGCTGCGTTGCTCGCAAGCCCCGTGCAGCACTTTGCTTCCCGCAGACCGCGGTGCGGGCCAAGGTCTCTGTGTTTCCTCAGGGTGCCCGCGGTGTTGCCTTGCGGTGTGGCTGGGTTTGTGGCTGGGTTTGTGGCTGCCCACGGCTGCACCAGCGTCTTCCATGGCGGCCCCTTCAGTCCGGCAGGCAGATGGACATTACTGTGCCTGTGAGGGAGCTGGCCCGCTGTCCAGGCTGATGGGCCGGTTCCTGACGATACCGGGTGGTCCAGATTCCTTCCTTCCCGACTAACGGGGCGCCACGGCCTCCTCTGCGCCGCTCCCTGAGGGCCGCAGCCGTGCCTGGATGTGCCTTCCCCGTGCGGGGGAATCCTGCCCTGGCCCCCGTTCTGGAGCTGCTTGGTACCGCCTGTGTCGCACCTGGACGCGGGGGGAAGCTGACCATGTGTGCAGAGCTTGGCCTTCGTGCCTGAGTGTGTTCTCGGCTGGCTGAACTGCAGTGGTGGAGGCTTTACTGGGCGGCAGCGTGAACACTTCACTTCAGAGTGGGTGAAGGCACCCCCCTGCCAGGGTAGGCGAAGGGATCTGCAGCGAGATGGAAGTTCTGACTGGGCCTCTTGACATTCCATCCGGCAGCCTTTGAAGCAAAGGAGCTATTGCTGCAGGATGGGATCGTTCACTGGCTCGTGCTGTTGTTCCATTTTCTGAAAAACCTTTTTTCTCCAGGCAGGGTAGGAAGGGCTTCTTGTGAGGTCTGCAGACGTGATTGTGTAAGATGAGGGGAACAGTTCTGCCATGAGCTGTTGGGATTTTTCGTGAGCGGTGATGGTGCTTGAGGAATTGCAGGGTGTAACTAAGTCCCCATCAGTAAGAAAGGGAATTTTCATTTTCCACGTTAGCACGCTAATAAAAGCTTAGCAAATACCACAGATAGTCAACAACACCAACATGTGGAAAATTAATAACAGGACATAAGCAACTATGGTATTTAGCAAATAACATGAAAGTAACATAACAAAACTAATATGAGAAACTAAATCTGTAGGCTCTCAGGAAAGCTGACACGGAGCTGGAAGGTAATTTGGCCAGTGAGGATGCTGTATAGGTTTCACACCTTGTTGAAATCAAAGCAGGCCTTGTCCATTTCCTTGGTTAAATTCAGCTCTGCCAACCTCTCCTGTGAATTTCATGCTCTTGGCCACCCCTGGTTTGTCAGTGCTTCCAAAAAGCCTCCAAGCATTTTATGTTTAGCTAAACTTCACAGATGCTCTGCTTTTTTTGGTATCTTTGACATTCTGACCATTGTAGGCACTGATTCTGGTGGACAAAGGGACAGATACATAGATCAGACCTCTTTAATGCTCATTGTCCAATTTCAGAGATTAAAGGGGTTGTTTATTTTTTTGTCTTTCCTTCTTTTGCAGTTTTGTGATGCTGCCCTCAGTGTTGCTGTGTACTTTTGGAAGCCCCTGGACATGGTAAGT
The DNA here is from genome assembly GCA_013397845.1 of Melanocharis versteri. Taxonomy (NCBI): domain Eukaryota; kingdom Metazoa; phylum Chordata; class Aves; order Passeriformes; family Melanocharitidae; genus Melanocharis; species Melanocharis versteri. The sequence continues at coordinate 1,578,237 of VZTG01001077.1, forward strand.
GGTTTTGCAAGTTTCTTTCTGTTCTCAGCACCATGCAAGCAAATCTAATTACCATTCCATGCTCTTGACTGAATTATCTAGGCTTTGTCACATGTTTCAGGTTTAGGTACGATGAGTTCCATAGGTGAGGACTTCCACTGCTGCTCTGGATTTTACATTGGGTTGGTTTTGCTGTTGTTTTAGCAGGTGTTAGATGTTGATCAAGAACATCAATTTGATTTGGGAAAAGAGGAGGGCTTGGAAGCACTGTGAGCATGTGGGAGGGAGACCAAGTCCAAAACAGCTAGGGATCTGTATTACCTTTTTTTTCTTATTTTTTTTTAATTGTACTCTTGTGCCTACCCTAGAGGCATTCGTTTTTTAGTGAGGGTGTTTCTGTACTTTAGTTTAATTTTGAAGCACAAGAATAAGTGGGGCAAGAAATTACTTGCAAGCTTGGCAGGCAGTGAGTGCTGAATGAAGATGCAGGTGATGTGCCAGGGTGCCCGTCCTGGGGCAGTCTGAGTGCCAGTGGCAGAAGCTGGCTGTGTGCCTCCGTCAGAACGAGGAGCTGCTGCTTTGGCACTGGAACTGCTGGATGCATCCTCACACACTGGTGAACAGATTGGCAAGACACAGGGAGGCTGGAGCAGACTGACAACTCTGCCCAGAGGCAAAACTGAAATACATTCATACAAACTTTTCCTGGTTTGTTTTCCCCAAGCAGATGTGGTCCTAGATTGACTCACAGGTAATTTTCCTCCTATTAATACTATACATTTTCCAAATAAAACCAGTAGTTTTGATAGAAATATTTCATTTGAGCAGCCCTGTTAAAGCTGGGATAACCTGTGCAGTAGTTCCAGCAGTGGATGCTTGAGTGTAACTCTCTTTTTGTGGGGCACTGCTCTCAAAACCATCCTTTTGAATTCTGATTTAACTTTCCTACATTTTCCTGTGGGGTACTGGAGGATAATACTTATGTAGCATAAAAAAAAAAGCTATAAATTCTTGTCATTTCTCAAGTCAGCATCAATTTATTTTTACAAAGTGTAAGTATAGCTGGTTAAAACTGGAAACATTTAAAAAATCAAAATTGTTTTAATTTAGAATCACAGAATCATTTAGGTTGGAAAAGACTTCTGAGATCATTGAGTCCAAGCTTTGACCAAACACCACCATGTCAACCAGACCATGGCACTGAATTCCTTAAACACCTCCAGCAACAGTGATTCCATCACCTCCCTGAGCAATCCACTGCAATGTTTAATCACTCCTTCTGTGAAGAAATTCCTCCTAATGTCCAACCTAAACCTGCCCTGATGCAGCTTGAGACTATGTCCAAAAATGCTCAAAGCTGGTGGGTATTTCTTTGGATAATTCTTAGGTAATTAAAATACTCTGGTCTTGTAAACATAAATATATATTTAAAATATTATCCATTAATTCAAGAAATGGTTGGTTCCAAAGGAAAAACTTCAGGAATAATTTTACTGATTAATCCTATTATAATTCTAAAGTATACTAGAGTAAAATAACTTTTCAAAATCAATTTGATATACTCAAAATCGGTGTGAAAGTGACCATGACAGTTTTGCAGTAGGGATACTGTAGGGATGAAGCTGGGATACTGAAAGATGTTTAATATTTTAGTTATGGAAATAAGTAATTTGGGGAGTTTTGTGATTAAAGATTCTCAGGTATCTGCATTCACTGAAAACCAAATAAAACATAAAAAGGTGATCTAATATGTGCTGATTTTAATATGGTTAGTATTAAACTGATTATGCAAGGGAAATTTGAAAGATGAAAGTGGGGAAAGGGTTGTGCTGTCACCTCCTTCTTTGCACTTTGGCAGCATTTTCTTCTGGTTTGTATAAATGTCTTTGCTTTCAAATGTAATTATTTGGCCAGATGTGAAACAAGTGATGTTTTAGGAATCAAGCAGAATTTGAGAAGCTCTCTAATTACCCGCTAAAATTTGAAGTCCTGCCAGGTTAGTGATTGTTGTCAAAGGGGCAGGAGGATCTCCGGGATCCGAGGCGGCATGCCTGGAGAGCAGGGACAGGTGACCACCAGGTGGCCCTGCTGTAGTGGAGAGCTCCTCAGAACTCAGAAAGGCTTACGCGATTTTTCACCTGGCGACAGTTCAAAAGGATTGGTAAAGTGCAAGTTACAATTTACTTCAGGCAGAGGTTTTATATAGTGATCGAACTTTTTTTTCATCTAGGTTTAGATTTTTTCCAAAACCGAATATTATATTTTGTCCCAGTCTTGCACAGATTTATTTATGTGTTTATATTTGTTAGACAGATACTTGGCAAATTTATTACATTTTTGAGACTTGTCATTTGTATAAAATTAAGACTGTGCAGATGCATGTGCAGTATTAGGGAAACATTGTTTATTGGAAGGAACTTCTTGGAATTTTCTCAGTAGGGAAGTGCTAGAACTCAATTAACTAACATTTATTGAATAATTTTGGTGTTAACCCATTACCGGCACTCTTACTGTCTTATGTTTAAAAAGTAGTGAACAGAATTATAGCTAACTTTTATGTCGTGGCAGAGTGATATGTGCAGAAGTTACTAAAAACTGGCGGACAGGATGGGATTTGTTTACCTTTGATAACTCATTTGTGTGCTCATGATATTCTGTGTAATTGCTGATTGTGCTAAGGGTTTCCAGAAGTTCAAAGGGCTGTGGGATGTGATAAGAGTTGCACAAAAGAGGTCAAAAGGCATCGCAGTGTTATGGGTCCAATGTTCAGCAAAGGATCTGTTAGCAGAATGACCATCTTGGAGTGACAATCCTGTTCTTTGGGGAAGATTTTTCGGAGTTTTACTGTAATATACTGTGGGCCTCAGTGCGGAAAATGTATTAAAAGTACAGTAACATTTGCCAAAATGAAACCACATCCATGTATGCTGTATGAGCATTATATCATAATAAGAAAGTTATCTACTGCTTTATGCAGTATGCTTCAGAGCAGCAGGGGTGGTTTCCCTGCTGGGCTTTGCTGGAAGCTGCAGCATTCACCCAGCTGAGACAGGGGCAGAGAGGAGAGGGCCCAGCTCACTGAGGCAGATGAAGGTGCGGGGCAGCAGCAGTGGAGGGGCAAAGGCCGTTGCTCACTGCTGAGACCAAGGGTGTGTTAGAAGGGCCTGTGGTGTGAGGGGGAGCTCCTCGTATCCTGTAGAAACACTTTTGATTGAATGCACTGTGTGGGATGAGTTTGACAGGAAACCCTTTATTAGTAAAAGCATTTTCTTGGGAGAGACATCCTTCTATGTCTCATCCACACACAGCAGGACCAGCAGTGACAACAGCACAGGTGAGTTCCTCGTTCTCTTCTCCTTGTGCCCCACA
>VZTG01001078.1:0-125404 GCA_013397845.1 Melanocharis versteri
TGAAATGCCAAGCAAGAGTGAGACTATTTTGTCTAAGCAGGATCATTTCCCTTATTTTCAATATATATAATAAGTCATCCACAAGCAAACCCCTTTTTTAAAGATTAGACCCTAGGCAGTAGCTAAACTTCTGGAACAGAATAAAAATTCCTACACTGATAGTCATTCCAGCTTTCCAGGTATTCATGTATCTTAATGATAGCCCTGAAAATTTGTCAAGGCTTTGCCAAATTTACTATGGCAGAACTTAATGTGATCGAATTCTTTGTCCCCTCAACACGAAGAAGTTACCCCACGACTCCTTCTGCTTATGGGGTATTTGCATTATGTATCACATGAAAGCAAATTTCACTGTTTTGGGATGAGAAATTTTGCTCTGAACTGTTTGTATGTAGAGGTATCATCCTGAAATCAGCTGCCAGTAAAGCCAGAAAAAAAAAAAAAAAGGAAATTTTACATTATTTAGGGGGCTTGAAGTTTAAATTAATAGTTTGTAGCCACAGAGACTGAAGTGGGGAAGTAGGGGATTTTATGTTAGGTCTCAGAAGCTGCAGAAAAGATACTTTCTGGATTAAACAAACCACAAAAATTCAATGGAAACAGAAAGAAAACCCACACATGCCAAAAAAAAAAAAAAAAAAACCCCAAAAAAAAAAAAAAAAAAAAAAAAAAAAAAAAAAAAAAAGACTGTTACATAGACCATGTTCCTTTATCTATCTGGGTTAATACAAGCCTAAACAAAATTTCAGAGGCATACTATCACTAAGAGAAAAAAAATGAAAATAATAAAACTTAAACCATAATTATTTCCATTATGCTTCAGTGCTACTGAATAACAGACCAAAACTCTCCCTTCCTTCAGTCTGTGTAAATCTTATAGCACATAACATTTTTTTCACAAATGAAAGATAATCTACCATCAAATGAGTACTTTCCCTGGAACACTGCAGAGCAGTTTGCTCAAGGAACAGCAAGGAGCAATTGCCATCAGAAATGAAAGGATGATTTCTCCTCCTCTGAAGACCACGCTAAGTCTCTTTTCCCTACAAGACATGTATTCCTATCTCTCCATTTAAAAAATGCTTTTACAAGACTCTCAGGGCACAGAAGAAGACCCTAACTCATTGCCACACGTATAAAATCACAGATGAGTGATTAATACTCTAGTGTATTCTTTTCTCACAGAATTTATTGGTTTGGCTTAGTCTGCATGCATGTGTTTTGACCCACCTCTGAGGCAGGACAACAGGCCAGCCTTTTCCCTTGTCTGAAAACACTTCAAGACATCAGGCCTGGGCCATCAGGGAGCAACAGCAGGTCCAAGAGAAGGTCCATCATGTTCCTTTGTGAGGTAAACCCATCATTTTAATCAATCAGGGTGAAAGATGGGATAGCCAACAACCACATCAGAAGGACTGCAGCTGGGATTTCCAAGGTGGCTGTCAGGAAGTCACTGCTTGTTTCTCCACCTCTGGGGCAGGAGAGAGCATCCTGAGAACAGCAGAGCCTCAGGCAAACTGCCAGAGTTGTTCTGGAAGTGCTGATCCCTGAAAGTGAGTGTACCTGCTTCTGCATCATTTCAAATTGTTGCTTCAGGAAATTAAAATGCAAGATGGTACAAGGAAAATGCTGGTGAAGAAGAAATCTTAAACAACTTAAATGAAAATGGGAGACGACAAACCACAAGAATTTGGAAGAACTTGTTCAAAAAACTAGTAATAAAAGAGAAACTCACCTCACATTTTAGGTGTAAACCCTACCAACAGACTATGAAGACAACAGTGGAGCTGCAGTCCAGGACCAGACATGACCATGCCCTCGACTGCTATTGTTCACACCCATAATTCCTGCTGTTAACATGTTCCTGGAAGACATTTCTCTTCCTCCAGGTGTAAAATTTCCCAGTCTCTTCAGATTTGTGATGCCTTTTCAATAAGAAAGCATCTGAAATCCCCCTTATCTCTGTTCTTCTGTTCAGTCAGGAGTGTGTCAGTCACAAGCCCACACTGCTCAGCCACCAAGACTGCTGCTGCGCTTCAGCTGACAAGCTGTGAAAGTTTTGGCTGCCCAAAAATCATTGGGAACATATTTACTTCCTTTTGTTAGAGTGATGTTTGCCTCTTACTGGCGTGTACCAATGTACCTTCGCACACATTCATCAGGGAGTTCTAGTGACATCGAGTATCACATCCAACGAGTTAGGAAATACTACCTTGTTAATGAGACACAACGTTACTGCCAGCTGCTCATTCCAATATCACTTAAACATGCATGGAAGTCATTTCCTTGTGCCATAGCACCCTTTTTATATTCTGCTTATAAAAAAAGTAGAACGTTACGTGGGGAAAAACAGTGTGGATCCCACTCCCGTACTTTGCAACAAACCAAGAACTGTTTCAGCGTAAATTCCAGTCAATGTCACAAGGCTTAAACTAACCAAGGAAGATGTGAGATCAGAATGCTTTCTTCTTTCTTTTGGGCTGCGAGCCTTTTAGTAAATCCCAGAGAGCTGTTGGAGACTTGTGAGACTCACAATGTTGGGAAGAATTTGTCAAGAACAACCAAGGCTCATATGCAGTTACATATTATCTAGCAATTGTGCAATCTCCTAACAACTAAATCCAGAAATTATATTATCCTACTCTCAGAAAAATACCACAATTTATGCTTACTGGGATGCTGAAGACCTCAAATGCAGGCTGACAGCTATAGTACCTGTAGGCAAACTCTGTTCATTGCATTTACTCATAACTTCTGAGGCAAATGCAGCACAGCCACCCTGCACACACAATAAAAGGACACCAGCTCCAAACACATAATCCAGCCATTATTTTGATTGCAGTATGTTTTCCAAATTGATTCGAAAATATGTTTTTATTAAAGTGCGTGATTTGTCAAAAGCGCTTCCAGGAGGCGTTAAGAAAAACAGCAAAGAGATTGGAACTTGCTTAACCAAGTTTATAGACCTGCTGTTTCAGCCTCAAAGATGAATTACACTGCAGGAGCACGCTCACTAAACGTCCGTGCTCTCCTTCTTGCCCTCCTACCTATGTTCAAAGAATAGAATAGAAAAACATAAATCAAAGCCGCAGAACATATTTCTCCCCCAATTCCGAAGCTGCCATATCTCTATACCAGAATCATAATCCCCTTCAATACAAATAAAAACACAGCCCAGCAATCATCACTTCAAAATAATTACAGGCCACACAGTAATTTACACTTATCTAAAGCCTTTCACCCCAAGAATCCCAAAGCAATTTATACACAATATAGATGTGGCTGATATGAAAACAGTAATGACAAGGAGCTACTTGGGAATTGAGGCATTGTCTAAATCATATGGATCTTCGCAGTCTAAAACTCACTCATTATCCTGATAGCAGTTTGAACCTTCCATCTCAAATTCAGGACTATTCTAGGCACTGACAGGCATGTTCTGAACCTTTCTTTGATTTTAGCCAATTATATTGAGAAATCAAGAAATTAAAAGACTTTAAACGACACTGCCCAGCAAACATATACAGCTTCAGAAGGTGCTCATCTGAAGCACAACCAAGCCTAACACATCCTTCTGCAAACAAAAAAAGGTCTACATTTCTGTGTTTGCTTCCCTTTTCCTTTATAAAATTTAATTCTGATCCATCCAGGCTGTGGCTAAGTACTGGCCTACAGGCAGAGCTTTGCTCCTCCTGTGGTAGCTCTGAAATATCATCATTTACCTCCCAGCTGCTCCGTAAATTAGAGCAGACAGCCTACAGGTACTTGCTGGAGTCCCAGCACTCTCAATAGCACCAGGCCACACGGGTACAGATGGGTCTTTAAGCAGAGCTGTGAAAAGCTGCTGGTTCCCAAATCCTCCAACCACGCCCCTGGGGCTCTGGGTGAGAGGAACCTTGAGGAACTGAAGGGATATGTATTTCTAACAATTAACTGGTAATCTATTTACATTCTCAAAGCTGTTCTCATATGGAAAAAGGCTACTGGCTCTTTCTATATTATTAAACACAGATTTTGTTATGGCTTTCCTCAGTCTTCAAAGTGCAGGCACACAAATGTTGAAAGCATTCACTGTACACTTTGAAGGATCCCCAAAAGGCAAATTTGAGGAATATGAAAATCTCTTTTGCAAGGTGAGTTATAGACACCAGCAACAGCAGAGCTCCCTGGAAATGTTCAGATCCAGAGAGATCACTGCAAACCCCAGCGTTTTAAGGGACAGCTAGATACTATTACCACATTTTAAAATTAGGAAATTGAATCATAACAACTTCATGCCATAGAATGCTTCAGTCTTAAGGGTAGGAAACCCTTTTCCCTTGCTCAGCCCTCTGTAACATGTTTCTCTACCCAAACATGGACATAGGCCTGTGAGGGAAATACAGGATTTCTAATGTTTTGAATGAGAACAGCACACACGACAGGACTGCAGCATCTCATCTGCATGGCTGATGCATCCACAGTCAATCTGATCTCTGAAAGCATCGGCCTCACTGCACCATCAGGAGTGCTACTGGCTTAGGAAGGAGGAAAAGCTGACTGTGTTTTGGGAAGCTGAATGTTTCTTTTGTTTTAAAATATAGTAACATCGGGGGAAAATCTTACTATTTTTGCTGCCTGCATGGTACCACACTTCTGTTTCACCCCTGAGTGGCAGCTGTGGCATCTCTCAACAGGGAGACAGGACTTTGCTACGAAAAGGCAAAGAGAGAAGCCACTGGATGGGCAGTTTCTTTCACTGCCTCATGATCCCTGGGCTGGCAGCTGATCCACTAACAACACCCAAAACAAGTGAATTATTCAAGCAGTTTTCATAATGTCATGCTGGAGATGGTTGATTGCATTGCCTCACACTGGATTTCTTTTCCTTATTACTTTTTAGGGGGCAAAGATGTCACAAAATGAACATCTGTGTTTAATTAAAATGTCCTTAGAAATTGCAAATATTCAGTGTTGTCTATAAAGAGACAGATGCCACAGAAAAAATGTGATGAAATAATAGACCTCATAATGAGACTGGATTTGGTTAAACTCTGAACTGAAACAGCAAAGATATGGGGTTTATTTCTTTTTCAATCTTCATATCACTTCAATTTGTGGTTCACATCTCCAAGAGGTGAAAAACAATTTCATTTAGTAAAAAAGCTGCCCAAAGAAGCTATGTCAATTTATACCACCTGGGAATCTCACTCTGCACTAATCTGTTTCATTCATCCCCATTTCTTGACATATAACTGCCAAGGGACTAGCCTGGATGTGGAAATGCATTACCCAAGTGTCACCAGTAATGCTGTCTCTTTTTCTCCCATTCTCTCCAGAGCATCTAAGCCAGAACTGACGTCAAAACTGGATTTGTAAAAGTGAGTGGAGGCAAGGGCAAGAAAGAAAAAGGGCTGAAGGAATAGGATTCTGTAGTAAATTCTGGGTAAACCAGGCTCTGTCATTGCCTTTACTGCAGACAGGTGTTAATTCCATAGTTCAGTTTTATCTTCTGTGTTCATATATTTATGAAAAGGCTTTATAACTCAGAGCTTGCAACTGTAAGGGAATGTATTAGATGACCCCAGTGGTCCTACGAATCTTCATGTGTGGTTTTACTGCTCTCTTGGAGCACAACTATTGTGAGAAGTTGGTCTGGAAATAGCAAGGATTTTGATTATCTACACAATAGGTCTTGCACTGACTTCGGAGTTCAATAAAGAATCATTGCAGAGAACTGATGTCAGGGAGTACATATTTGCTGCTTCCTATGTTTCTAATCACTGTACACTGGACTGGAAAGACATCCTGGGGTATTCAGTCCTGTCCCTTGCCATTGCAGGTGACCAAATAACAAAACCCATTCTGTAACCTGATGGATTGCTTTGTTCTGTCAGAAGACATTTCACATCGTGTAGTTTTATTCCTAGTTACAGAAACTTTCAGTCAGTGCCAGGCACACTCTTGATGGAAATGTATTTTGCAGTCTCAGGATACTGAAGAGGAAGGGAGGGAGGGAGGGAGGAAGGAAGGAAGGAAGGAAGGAAGGAAGGAAGGAAGGAAGGAAGGAAGGAAGGAAAGAAATCAAAAAATAGCCAATGTCACACAATCAACAAAGAATTAGGACTTAGGCATATACTTATTTACTGTGTATGGAAAATAGGCCATCTCAAACAAAATTGAAGTTGTGTTCCCATTAAAATACAAACTTGGCTGTAAAAGTGGCTGTGCTGATGGAACAAAGTTCTGTATCTCATTTGATTTAGTTCCAAAATATGCTCTAAGTGAAAAAAGCACTGTGACACTACACAACAGAGTTCATGCTAAATGGGTTTAAATTATAGAACTGATAGATCTTACAGCATAAATTTTAATTTAAGTGTCTGTCTTAGCTCTGTGCTGCTATACATTGCATTTAGATGCAGATATAAGTGATCATTAATAAAATTCACAGTAACATTAAAAACTAGTGAGGTAGTCAATAACATTGGGAACTGCTGGATTCTGTAAATCAACTGGCAGAGCAACATACATTTTAAAACTGCAAAATGGCAAGTATTAAAGTTTCTTAAGAGGTCGGAAACAGAATAGCTGGACATGCTGGCAATGAAAGGGACCTGTCATAGAAAATCCCCAACGAAATGTGACATCCAAAGGAGAGACGGGGCAGAGAAAATATTTGGCTGCTTGAGAAGCAGAATCTAGGATGCTCAGGAGAGATTTTTTTGTCACTTTTTTTTAAAGGAGCTGTTGAAAATGCTGGAGAAGGACAGTGGGAGAAGAAGAGGCTGAAGGCAGAACAGGACACGTGAGTGGTGTGACAAGACACAGAGGGATTATCAGCATGGAATAACTCAGAGCTCACCTGGTATCACACGGGTTTATAATCAGGATGTAACTGGGAGAGTTTTCACTCCCATCACGGCCACAGTTGGAAAGAGATTTCCCCTCTAGCCTATAAGAACTCCAATGTCTTACAGCTTCTGCACTACTTGGTAGATAGTTTGATAGTTTATTGTAAAGCACTTCCCTAAAGTAATGCTCTTTCATTCCGTGTTAACATTGTATCTAGCTTTACACAATTAATTAGGGAAGTGTTCAAAGACCTAGATTTTAAACCACTTAATTAATTAGAAATGAAGGTTTAATAGTTATTCCTCTCAGACTATTTAATTTAATGAGAGAATTTGCAGGAAAAAGAAGGAGGAGAAATCAATTTAGTGTATAACAAATTGCAACAGAAAATGGAAAAGAGATGAACATATGTATCTGTTTACTGTTCAACTGGATAAGAGCATCCCTGCCAGAGCTCAGGGGGTTGCAAAGTTTTGGCAATAGGGACACAACCCATCAGTTCCAAGAAACTGCCCGTTCAAACAAACTGGTATTTCCATCACACCCCAGGACATCACTGTTTCCATCCCACCTCCTAAAAACAGCATCCAGAAACACAGGAACAGAGGAGCCTTGCCTCAAATCTAAGAAAAGGCTGGAAAAGAGAGACAGGACCTCCCGAGGGCCCCTCCCAAGAGCAGGTGCCAGCAGCTGGCACCCAGCATGGCTCTGGGCAGGGAGGATGAAGGCTCCTGCCATGGTATCACAGGAGGAAGATGACTCTTTTCAGGAGAAGAAGGACACATGTGGTCCCGTAATGTCCCTGACTAGGAAAACCAGTGAGTCATCATCCTAACACCCAGCTGAGCAATGTGATTTCATGCAGGACACACTTATTTGAGCTAAATCTTTCTATTACAGGAAACAAAGCCATGCAGCAGCAGCAGCCCATCAGTTCTACTTTGTAAGAGCTGTCACACTGACATGTCTCTAAAAGCAAAATTCCTTTTTATGCCAGTGGAAGGTCTGAAAGCCAAATGATGGGAACATGCCCTTCTAAGTTACTGAAACATTTTCAGTTGTTTCTTTCCCTGAGGTATCTGCCACAAACAAGAAGATCCAAGACTGAAGATGATATAACTTAGTAAAGAACACTGAAATACTTCTAATAATATGGATAAGACCTAAGAAAATATCCAAACTGCTGTTGCACTAAGCTTTGTAAAGACAATAAAAGAAACTGCCCCTCTACTGAGACATTTCAAATCTAATCTCTGCTTTTAAAACAAAATGACTCTGGTACACAGAAAACATCAGGCTTTGGGCTGGGGAAAGATGTTGCTTTGTTGTTTTATTTTAAGAACTTGGAATTTGATAGGATCTAAGTATAAGCATTCAAAAAAGCATTAAATTTGAAAAGAGGCTTTGTTCATGAGTACTGGCAAGACTGATTGGTGTTAAGATGAAATGAGACTCCAAAGCATATAACACTTCAAAATAAATACCAGCATGTAGCACTGCTGTGATTTTGCCAGCCATCTGCATGATTCATCCCCATATGATGGTTTAGCCACCTATCTGTTTTTACCAAAGCATTTGGAATAAAGGCTTGCTGATACAAAGCATAACTTTTTTTCCCTCAGCTATTGCTAACTAAGCCTGTCACTAATTCAAATCAATTCAGTTGGTCAAATTAAATCAGGAAATGGATCTGCTCAGAACTGGTCTTCTCTTCCACAATTCATATAGAAAAAGTATTTACAGTGAATATTGCTATGTGAATATTGCTATTCCACGTCAGCAATTGCCTTTTTAAAAAACTAAGGGATAATCTTTGGTGCTAAAGAAGAGGAGAGGGAAATATTAGGGAAAGATTTTTGGTTTTCAGAAGGTAAATCTGGATACAAATCCTAAGAAACTCTAAGTAGTAAAGAATAAATGCCATACTGCCCAAAAAGCAGCAAGACTAGCTGGATAAGTCAGTGGCCTGGGATAAACAACAAAATGTTTCCTCAGCAAATCTCTGAGTCCACCCCGATAAGTTCTAGTCTGGCCAGCAGCAGTATCTCTGCCAAAGAGAGAGGATGCATTTTCTGTTCCAGTTAGGACACAATTTAATCCTAAACATTTTTTTAAAAAATCGTTTAATCTCTAAAATTTATGTAATCACTTATGACTAACTCCTCGTTGTAACAGAAGTTTTAGTGTATGCAATTATCTCTTTAGTTTCGGTTTTAAATTAATGTCAGTCATTCTCTTTCCATTTAAAATCTCATTTTTCACATGTACAACACTTTCAACCAGCTTTGGAGGAGAAATATCAAAGGAGCTAATTCCCCCCTGGTTTAATTTAACTGAAGAAAATAGAGTTAGAGAAAGGACAGTTTTGAATCATTACAGTGTGTGTGAACTCTCACAAGCAAGACAGAAAGCACTAGCAAATCTATGGATGCATAAAAACTTCAGTGTCTTTTACTGGGTTTTAAAGAGGCTTTTTCATTTTAACTGAGTGGAGGGCAGGGAAAGATGAAAGTATTTCTGCAACACGATGGTAAACAGACCATGGAACAACACTTTTCTTCTCTGAACACCACTATGCTCCTGGAATTGCTCACAAAATGAAGCATAATTGATGTGATTATAAAATCCCTTTCCTCCAAGCGCCATAATAATTTCCTGCACCTAAATACTGTGGGACTCTCATCAGAAGAGAAGTCCTCAGCACCTTCCAAGAAGCAGCAGCTTTCTTGGCACTGCCGTTCTGTTTCAAAAAAGTCATCTGATCCATATGCTAAATTATTCCCACACTTCGGGCTGCACCGCTGCTGTCACTGCTGCTGTCCCAGCACAGTGGGTTTTGCTTTGGGACATTTTGTCCAGGCCAAACCTGGCCGTACAGAAGATGCCAACACTTAGCAAGTGGTTGCCTTAGAGACACCTCATTAGCTCTGATTTTGACTAGCAAATTATCTAGATAGGTAAATAAAGTTTGTTATGATGAAACTGAAAAAAACACCCCTGTCTCGTGATTATGTCCTCTTTACTTATACATTTTACCAAATCCACTATGTGTTCTAATCCACCTTCCACAGTATGAACTGCCCTGAATAACAAGAAATTTATAACCGGGTGTATTTTGAGTTCCTCCTTTCTGTATCTCTGTTCCCACATTAAGCAAACATAAGGATTCGTAGTAAGAATGTGTGCATACATAAATATCAAATCCTGTTTCTAAGTTTTAACTTTAGAATTCACTTCCCAGACAAAATTTGAATGCTCTAAAATGAGCCAGGAAAATTATCAAAGTGAATTGTGAATAAATATTTGAGAATGTTTGAGAAATTTGCAAGCAGGGTTTTGCTGTATTGCTTTGGCTCCATCTTTCCATGGGATTGATCTGAATGCATTATGAAGACTATTAGAATGCATCCCTCTTTTGCATGGAAAATGGAAATTCTCTGACAAATTACTTGAAATGGAATGTATTCAAGTCCATCCCAAGAGATAACATTTTGTTTTGAGAAGAGCCAGATGCATGAATACTGCTGAGCTGTAGGCACACAAGTACTTAAAGCTGTGTATAGTGTATAATTTAGAAGTCACCTCCCTAGAAAGGCACTGCTGGAAGATTTAGCTGAGCCCAGCACACTCCTGGTCCCTTTCTGGTCTGAAAATGAGGGGAACTCCCTGGAAAACCCCTGTCACAGCAAGGCAGTTGGATTTGGGGGAATCCAGAAAGGCAGCCTGGCAGCTGGCCAGAGGCCAGCACGGGGATGGGCAGCTGCTGACAAGAACAGCAGCCACCAGGGAATACAAATCTCTGCTAAAGCAACAAGATTTAGTAACAGACAGTTGCTGGTGGTGCTGCTGTTCCAAAAGGAAGCGTTCCTAAAGAAAAACATTCCAGGCTTTTAATTACAAGTTTTCATTTTCAATGTTTTATATATCAATCCTAGATTTAAAAGAAAGAGGGAAAAAAAACCCCAACAAAAAACTCTTGGTTTTGATAGAAAGCAGAAACTTCTTTCTCTTACACACACATTTCATTTAATTAGTAATTTGCCAGTAAAGGATTTCTGACAGAAAAAGTTGGTCCACCCCATGCTGCTTCACGCACAGTGAAAATGAATTTTTAAAGTTCTCCAGCATTTAGAAGGTGAAGCAAGTTTCCCTCTGCCCCAAGCACAGCACCTTCAGTTTGGTACCTGGGACGTGAACAGCAGCTCACTAGAAACCCCGGGTTTGGGCAGTGGGATGCACAACACTGTGATTACATCTGAAAATGTGATGATCAGATGAGCACACTGGATGAGTGACACTAACACATTGCAAAGATGACAGAAGTAAAACTTGCAGGAGAAGCAACTTCTACAAATGCTATATTTAGATCTGGCCATAATGTGGAGTAGCTCAGCACACCTTTTCTCTGCAACTATTTTTGCCAGCATTCTTAAAATACTACTGCTAAACCAAAAGAAATATTCCTCATTGATTTTGACAGTTATATGTATTTGAATCTTACCCAGAGATGAGCTTTCAGTGACTGGCAAGTTAAATTTTTCCACGCCATTTGTTTGCAGATGGGGTAGTCAGCTCCCTGAATGGCTTAAGTCTCACTGTGATTCAAAAGACTTCATACTGGTGAAGGTTTCCTTCCTAAGAAACATTCACAAATTTATTGTCAAAAAAGGGTAGCCAAGTAATCAGTGACTGACATTTACACACACACAATCATATGCAATATATTAACTCAGCATTTATGGCTCTGCATGCAATTAACAACACTGCAATTAAGTTCTGGCATAATACTGTGTTTCAAAAGGCCAGCAGAAGGATGGATATAAAATAGGCCAGCAGAAAAAAGTCCTTTATCATTACATTTTCCTTTAGGTGGCTGCATCCTTAAAGATGGACTCACGAGCACTGGGACTGGGCTGAGCCTGTGGGATGTTCAGAAAAAAGTTTCTTTATCACAGTCCTGCTGGGGATGATCTGACTCAAATTTCAGTACCTGTTCTGAGAACAAATGTAAAGCATGGGTCACTCGGCCCATTATCAAATACCATACCCAAACTAGATGACAAAAAGATGGTGATTTGCAATGTGACCAGCCGCTTTATACTGCAGTTTTATTTCTTCTTTATTCCAAAGAATCCAGCTACAAGTGCTGTTGTTGTCAGATTTCCTGACATCTCATCAGCATGGATTGCCTCCTTTCAGAAAGATGCTGTCAGATCCATCTGTACAATACCGAGTTACAGGGATGGCATGTGCTTGGCTGATGGATTTCCCCCCGAGTGCCCATCCAGCATTTGTGCCCTTGCACCTCATCCAAACAGGCTAAACGATTGCTGGTGCAGCTGGACATAAAGTTTCCAACAAAACAGCTATCCATCAAAAAATGCCAGTCTGTAGAAATTAATTCTTGTCTTACAACCTGTCAATTTTGACTTACCAGGGGCAATCTTTCGCTTTCCGGTGGGAATTCTGACAAAAAGCACACAGCACATTTTACCCCAGAGCCCCTGTGGGTAAGTGTGCCCATACAACACCACCCTTTTGTCTCATTTCAGGCCTCAGGATTTCTCACGTGTCAGGGTACCTTTTAAAGCACCTGGAAAATGAGCACAGACTTTATGAGGTCGTTCATCTTTAACACACTTTCTATGTATTTAAATATGATCTATTGTTTATGACATTTCCTGATGAATCCAGGGTAGCTACCCAGGAGAAAAGTTCCGTGCAGTTTAGATGTCACCACTGCAGGACAGCAGCTGAGCAAGGATTTTCATGGACAGGATTCTGGGCTTAGGACCATGGACAGCACACTTTGATTGATTTGTTACTGCTTTGGAGCTGATGGCAGAAACAGTCCTGATCCTTTACTCGTGTAATGTAAACTGCAAAGGGGATGATATCAGGCTAAGTACTGCTAGCTGGTGTCCTTTTACTCTTAGTTGTATGGCATCTTTTCTCAGATTAGTTAATGGATGTAACACACATACCATAAACACAGAAAAGACTCTGTGTCATTGGCAATCACAGAGCTCTGCTGTCATTAGATAGGAAAGTAAAAGTGAGCCTGCAAAATGCTCTTCGCTTCAGAGACACAAAACACGTGGAAGCTAATTTGCTTCTCTGCAATCACCACTTCTGAACCTGGCAAGAGTCTTCTAAACTGAGTCCTATTTTATTCATAAGAATTATACAGCACTTTCTGTAAAGCAGCTGGCAACTACCAGTCATTCTGCCTTTTAAAACTGAGTAAGTAAATCCTTTTGTTTTATTAACTAGTACAGGTTTTGTTAGTGCCATCTGTAATACAAGTGATTCTATTGATTTCCAGGCTGGCTTGTGCTAATCAGCTAAATTACACTTCAGAAGAAGATCACTGAATTCTCCCAGTTTGATAAGAGGTAGATGGGCTGTCTTATCAAACAAATCATTCCAGATCAGTGCATATCTGTTGCATTTTATCCTTGCACAGTAATCAGAAATCACTTTCTGAAAAACTTCCTAGGAGCCAGGAGAGATTCAGAGTTAAAAGTGTGGGGTGTGGAGCAGGAACACTTACAAATGAAGGTAACACCTAGTGCTTGTTATCTGCTTGTGCTGATTCACCGTAGATAATTGAAATGTGTTTGCTATCCAATTAGTGTTTGTTTCTGTCCTTGGTACTGTGCTAAATCAGTTTAATGAATGAAAATTGCTGAGGGTTTAGTATCACTCTGGCTATTTTGACACTAAGCAGAATTAGCATTGGTTTCTAGCATATGTTGCTTTATTCAAACACAGTTTGGGTTTATATTTACTTATATATACACACATAAGGCATAATGATCTGTGAAGTGAGGGTGGAATAAGGCCATCTCCCGTATGGTAATTCTAAAATTTCAAAAAATCAATTTGAAATTGCATGCCTGCCTCTATGCAGCACAGCCCTCACAAAATTGTCTCCAAGGTTTGTATTTTACCATGTGGTAAACCTGTGCACATGGCAGGTGACAGCCTAGTGGTTCAAAAGCCAGTTCCCACTCCCTTTTTTATCTCCTCAGTAAACTGGTGGCAAGTATCCCAACTGATTTTTAAAAAGCAGAAAATAGTCATATATAAGAAATTAAAAACAAATACAAAATTACAGCAATGTCCTTTTCAACAAACTAGAGCTTGCAGCGTGGCTCTGCTGCATGAATCCTGCCACGTGCAGTTGTGCTGTTCTGCCAGCACTGTCTCCAGCGCCAGTCCCCTCTCATCAGACAATGAACCCAACCTTGCTGGACACAAATAAGGCCAAAAAGAAAAAGGTCTTCTAAATATTTTTGACAACACTTGTTTAAAAAACCACATAAAGCTGCTCCAGTCACGTGTCTCAGCCACCCAGAGGCATAAACACTCTAAAGGGGACATGAAATAGGCCAGCCCATAGTCAATGCAAACCCAAAATCTGTTTCAGAGGCAAAAGCTCTAAATTTAAGAAAAATGTCCTTTCTTTGGCTATTTTGGTATTTTAACTTCCAAAAACCAAGATTAAGTGACTGCAACTTAGAAAGCCCTTTTGCAGATTAGCATTAGTGAAAGTTTCAGGAACTGTAGGGATTATTTAAAACCTGACCAACCCACATACTGTGTTTCTACATGTTTTTAAACTTGAAGTTCCAGCAGTGGCGAACTTATTGTGCAGATAATGATCAGACAAGGCTGATTTGCACGAGCTGAAAGGATAAACTCAGAAGTTAAGTCCTGCTTTTTCTCGTTTTCTTTGATCCAATCAATATGCATACTGCCTGAATTCATCCCCAAACCATAAGTGATCTTAACTTGAACAGAACTTTTATTGTTGAGTGGTTGACATTGACCGTCATTACTGTTCCTACCAAGCCAGAGAGTTTCTGATCACATTTTCCTGCAATGTCTTTGTAGAGTCATAGGATTTACTTCACTTAGACATGACACATACCTCATCACTCTGGGGCCTAACCAAATTCTTCCTTGAACAAAATGAAGCTGTGCTACTTTCTGTGGGTTACAATGATGATGGAAAAATATGTTTTGAACTATCAACTTGCCATAAACTTCAGAGAAACTGAGAGTTTTAAAAAAGTATCTCACTATCTCTGGTTTCTGAACTATATGACTAGAACAAAAATGTTAAAATGTGAGAAGATCCATTATTGAACCATGTTCACTTTTCATTGACACTTTTTGTCAGTTAAGCCAACCTTCAGTTTCTCAGGCTTCATACAGTATGTGTTATTATGGTAATTCTTCTTTTTTCTCTTTTCCTTCGTGTTTGTCTGTTATTTTTAATCTCCTAGCTCACAGAGGTAGACTGCTTCATAAGGTAGTAACACCGTTTTATAAAAACTAGGAAAGGAGGAGTTTTCTCCATGATCTTCTCTGCTTCAGGGATATGTAGGATTTTCCTCAGATAGACCTTTTTCCTTTTCCCTTTTCTCTTCCTAACAGAAGTCCATTCCTACTTTTTCTCACAGCCAGCCAGGGAAACATTATTAACCCCCTTCTTTCCTCTCAGGAGTCCCTGTGCCACCACACAGTTACAGTGTAACTGAGAGAGACTTAAGCTAAGATTAAAATCGGCCTCTGCACGAGAGAGGGCGTTAAAATAGCTCCAAACTCCATAGCCAGGCTACTCTATCCAGGCTAGGCTTTCTGAGCTATGGTTTGTAAGTTTATCACTGTGATCTTGGGCAGTAACTACATCAGGAAATTCTTCTTGCCATTTTTTTTTCTTTTTTGGTTTTGTTTGGCTGCTTGGTTGTTTTGGGGTTTTTGGGGGGTTTTATTGGCTTGGTTTAAGCTGCTGGCTAACAGATAATTCAACAAGAATAGACAATCCAAGCTACCAGCCAGAGAATTCAGTAAGTCAGAGCCAGGTAGCTGCCATGCAGTCTCTGTCTTCCAGACTGAGTGATCACCCAATACTGCAGCACATTTCAGGGACATATACATTTACTCCTCTGTACAAGTCCTTTTATCTGTCTTTCCTCTGCAGTGTCTGAACAGTTTCCTGTAATGCATTAAGAAATATGAATATTATACATCACCTCAATGATTCTCTTTCTCATGTTCATGCAGGTGAGGAGAGAAATATATTAATGTTAATGATCACTTTAACTTCCTTAATACTTGTGCTGCTTCCAGCTTTTCTGAGCAGGGACTCTTTCTTACTGGTAAGACCATTTGGGCTTGAAGCTCTTTCTGATTTTAAAATGTATTACAGCAGTGACAGTCTTTGCATTTCAAGGGAGGGTAGTAATGGATTTAGTGACCTCTCTAAAGCAGCATAAATTTGGTGTGCCTGAGGTGTGTGAGACACTCATGGACTTTTCAAGGCAGTGGCACCCAAAGGACCCTGCAGGGTGGGGTGGCACAGCAGGACTGTCTCTCTGCCCCAGCACCACGGCAGGGATGCTCTCCAGAGCTCTCTGCCTGGCAGGGAGTCCCAGTCCTGCAGTCCTCACCTTCTGAGCAGCCCTCCCTGATTATTTCCTGTGGATGCTCTCAGTGCAAACCCCAGTGGGGGAGATTCCGTGGCTGTGGGTCTCACCAAGCTGTCAGTATGTCCAGGCTGGGCCCCTCTAACTGCTTTCCAGTGCTTGAGAGCAATCAGTTTCTTCTCATCTGGTCTCTGAAAGTTCTCTCTGAGTCCTCCAGTCAGTGCACAGATATCTCATCACTCATTGCAGTTTATATTCACTGTTAGCATAAATTAACCAGCACAGCAACATTTTCATACCAAAGGTGTTATGGACAGATGGTTGAGGCAATCATTATACATTCCTGTACAATTTGCTCCAAAGGAAAATGTCTGAAGGCAACTTTTCCATACTGGTCATTAGAAAACATCCCCCTGTTCCTCTTGGTGCTCCAAGGGCCTGCAGCCACCCACGGTGCAGGACCAGTGCCTGGCTTTCCCCACCACCCAGCTGGGAGTTAGTGCCACGCAAATGACCCTGCCCTAAAACCCCGGTGCACAGCAGCACAGCCAGCCATGGACACTCCTTTAACAGACATCACCAGCCCTGGATCTCTCCCGTCTACTCAGTCTCCATGCTGCATTTCTCTTCCAGCTGTCCCTGAGCCTATAGACATCCTCTCCTCTAAGCTGCTGTTCCCTCTTCAGAAATACATTTTGGAAAGCTGTATCATGATGTTAAACAAAAAAATCCCCTTTTAGGACTTATCTTTCTCCTAACACAGTTTCCAGTTGTTTGTAGGCTTTGTTTAATGTCATCTTTTCAATTTAAATACTCTTATTCCAAGATAAGAAAAACAATTCCCTGACTTACATTTCTTTTATCTGTCCTAATTAGTTTTTTTAATTAATTCATAACTCCAAAAGCCTTCATTTATTTCATGTTTCAATTTAACTTCCGAGCCGGCATAATCAGATTAGCAATCAAACCCATTTTGAAAATATTTCTCCTCACAGAAAGCTGGGAAAACTCATACAAAACTGCTTCTGCAAATCTAAGAAGCTTACGGCTCCTGCTTTGTTCCCCACAGTCCAACGTTCAAGTTTGCAGGCATCCCACTCCATCTGATGTGAGCTTACTTACGAGGATGATTCTTTCCCCCAGCAACAGCTCTGTTATTATTAGTTATTTGCACTGCAGCGCTTGGAAAGGATTCAGAGGAGCAGGGATCTGGGTTGCACGGAGCCACACGACGCCTCCTGGGCACAGCTATCCAGCCACCCTCCTGTTTCCCGAATTACTGCTCTCCCCACAGTGCAAAGCGTTCCGCTCCTCAGCGGCGGTAAGTGACATTCATGGGTGCACTTGGAAAGCAGCCCATTAAAAAGTACAGGCAGCTGCAGATCAAAAAGGCTGTGATCAAGCAGAAGCAGATAGCAGGGAGTTGTTCCCTTCTCCCAAACATTTCCACTGCACTGCTCTGACTCAGGAAAGCACCACACTTTGGAAAAGCACTTCAATACGTGCTTGTCTTTGAATATCGGCTCGGCGCCGCTGAAGCCCCTGAAAGATAAGCATCCTCAAGAGCATCTTGAATAAAGACAGACTTAGCATGTGATTACACTGGAAAATGCAACCCAAAAAGTAGACAGTTATTGTCATGGCAGATTTACAGAGCACCACAACACTGCCTGTGCCAATCACACAGCAACGCTAAGATTTCTTATCCAGCTAATACTTCCATTCTTGCCAGTTTTGCCCTGGAAATGGAGAAATTATACAACATTTCCTACAGCATCCCTTCTAATCTTCCTGCTGTATCCTGGAGATGTTCAGAACCTTCTTTGCCATGGTAATATTTATAACAATTTTCTAGAAATCCTAAGAAACACTGTCCCATTTTTGTGCTCTCCCTCAAGTATTACCTGATGCCACAAAACACTCCTTCAAAAGAGCCCAAACACACCAATGGTTCACACCACACTCACAGTCTCTATACCTAGAAGATTTTCTTTAAAGATTACACAGCATGGTGTTTTATTTCATATATGTGTGAAGAGACAGGAAAAAGTTAAGAAATTCTGTAGATTAGGAACTTTTTCCTTCATGCTTTGAACTTCTTCATTCACACATTAAGAAGCAATTGAGAGAATCACGATACAGTAACTTTAGCACAGGCATGGAAAGTGCAAATATTTTAATTCCTTGGACACATCAAACCCATAAAGACTTCAGAATTTAACTAAATATTTAATACCCTACTCCCAGAAAGCACTGTAGTGTCTGGCCAAGGTTAATGCAATTATTAAAATATGGAAACATATAGAAAGAGAGGAATAATACCAATAATGACAAGTTACACTAAGGACAAGTTTAGTTGGATAAAAGCTGCTGCATGAAAATTTTACCAAGGCTCGAAGTTGGATGCATACAGATGAAGAAAACCTTGAAAAAGATGGCTATAGGAAAAAAAAGTAAAATAACTCCAATTTCTCGTCTATTTGTGTAACACTGAAACTTCTCTTGCTTTTAAAATCATTCAGAAGAAATCTAAGTGATATGACATGACAATACAGCTTAAATTAAGTCACTCCCATTAATCAATATTAATTTATTCTTATAGCAAGGAATATGTGTAGTCAACATTTCTTCTTTAGAAAAGGATTAAAAACATTAAAAACAGCTCTCATGACTAGATAAAATTAAATGTGTGTTTATTCTCACTAAAGAATATATGCATTGCTCCTATCATGTTATTAAATAAGCTTTCAATGAATTCACAGTATTTGCATGTTTGCACATTAAACATTTGTACCGATGAACTGCAGATTCACTGCTGAAATTGTGCAACTGCATAAAGATTATTTTTTACAAAGCCAGAAGGATATTTCTTCTTTTAAAAACATTCTGCACATGCTCTCATGTAAAACATTGCAGTAGCTGGCAGTACCCAGATTCAGATGTCTGTGTGAGCTGAGTGGGAAATAATCTTCCATTAATTTTCGAATAACTTCTGGTTGCCACTAGTGGCATGATGCTCAGTGTCATGTTCTTCTTGGGATTTTCTTGACAACTGAAACCCATTCATAATTCATCTGCTTGTAAAATTCTCCTGAAGAACACATCAGAGGAGGGGACAGAGCTGTACCTGCCACGCTGCAGTGCACAGGCATTGCAGCTTGGTCTGAGTCTGTCCCCTTAAAAAAAACCCACGTCTTTAGATGGCTGCAAAACAACCTTAAAAATGGTTATAGGGAAGGGCTGGACACTGCCAGCATTTCAGTTCTGCCCCAGCACGCTGTGCCACCAGGCATGGGTGCGTAAGTGAGGTCTGGGTCTGGGCTCCAGAACTGCTCTCACTCCAGCCTCTGGTCCAGCCAGACTGGGACCCATTTCCAGCACCCGAGAGGCCCTCCAGAAAACCCCAGTCCCACCTATGAGCTCACATGCAGTGTGGGGACTGTGTGCCATCCTCATCCCACCCACCCACACAACCCATTTCTGCTGGTCAGGAGAATGAAAGTTCACCAAGGCAGAAATCAAACCTGAAAGCAGAGCAGTTTGAGGGCTTTAACGCATTTACAGTTGTCTCCTGCTGGGCAGTTTGTGTGTCGCTTGGGTTTGTCCCCTCGGAGGGACATTGAAATGCCAGGCAGAGGTGCAGCAGCTACAGATGAACCTGTGCAGAAGGTGGCTTTAGTCAATTTTTTCCCCATAAGGGCTATTATGAAGTTCCTAAATCATCACTTTGCCTGAATTTCACTTACACTAACATACATAAAGGAAAATGATGATGTATTAAAAGATCATTAGCTATAAAAGCCGTAATTCCCACCTTCCCTCCTCCCCTATAACACTCTGTGGAGTGCTATAGGCCCAGACTGGGCACACCAGTGAGGTAAAGCAATGCTATGCTTTGTCTGCCTTATAGATAATCTATTATGGGATGAAGGAGGTGACAGTTAAGAGACGTGTGACCTCTCAACACATTTGTGTCGTCGTCTCCTACAAACACCCCCTGCCTGCAGTGTGGGTGCACCGGGTGTCAGCAGAGCTGGTGCACCAAGATGTAGCCCTCAGTTGCCTTTAGCAGTGCCTTAATGCTTTCCTAAGCATTTTGCCTGAAGGATTTAATACTTCCCATCATCTCCTTTTGCTCCGTACCCTGCTGTCTGACACGTAAATAATGGAAGTGTGCTCTTCCTATTTTGGTATCTTGTCCTGACAATCAGCAGGGAAAGTGCAGTCAGTCAGTATTTGACAGGCATGAAAGAGAAAACAGGCTGAGTTTCAGCTGTGCAGTAAGTTTCAAAGGCAATCCCGTATACTCTATTCAGCCACACCAGAGCCTAACAACATCAGCTGCTGGAAATGCTCATCCCTTTGCAAAAGTCCCTAGCTCCAGCTGCAGTTCCCACTAAACCACCTCAGACGAACACAGGGCTTTTAACAGCTCTGACAATGGTGTGACTGGCCACACACCCCTGTGCTTTAGGGCTAGGGGTGAGCCTGAAGTGAAAACCAGAAGCTTTCGGGCAGAAATAGAAAGTGCCGTGTAACTGGGTCCCCTCCCTGCTCTGAGCACAGCAGCCCCACGCGTGGCCAGCACGCTGCCCACAGCCACAGTCACTGAAGTCCTGGTGGCCTGGGGTGGTTGGCCAGGGATGGCAAATTCAGATGCAGCAGGAAAAACATCAAGGGCCTGGCAGCCTGGATAACAGAGAGTGGAAATGTCCACTTGCCAAATCCACTGAGAGGCAACTAGCACTTCACTCATTAAATATTTCTGAAGCTTGTCTTAATCTGACGCCCAGATTAGATCTTCTGAGCTATGAAGATGGTTTTAATATTGATTCTTTTTGTATTCTCCAATGCCAACTACTACTTGCAACTGCTTGGAAATCCTCCAGGAATTTTGCAAACGATTGATGGTTTGAAAATACTTGAGGTATTTTATCCACAGAGATGCCCCTTATACTGGAGGAAATGAGAACCTTGCACTAAACACTTGGGAAATATTCATTATTTATACAATGAACACCCAGTCTTGGTCTCTGTTTATGTACTTCTCTGTCAAAAACTTTTACACTCCTGTTAAAATTATCAGAGCCTCCCTTTTTGATGCTGAAGTTTCACATCCTTAATGGAATTTAGGCTTCTAGCGACTTGGAGCCCCCCTGCACCAGAACTGTGTATTAAATCTACGCTGAGGTCGAAAAGCAGTTGGTTTCCCTTTAAAATATTTAATCCCTTTCCCCAGGTCCCTTGCATAATTACCCACATAAAATAAGGTGCAAGCCTGGTACTTTATTTTCACACAAGTTATTTATTTCTCACAAGATGGTTTCACACCATGTAGGAAAATTCTTATCCCTGTGAAAATTTATATTGTGGGGCTTCTGAAAGTGGATGCTTAGGCAGAGGCACCTGCACCCTCAGCTTCTTCAAAAAGCAGAGCATAAGCCACTTAAAGCAGCACTAACAAGCACCAAGCCTTTGCCTTGCTTGGGGCATTTTAGAGCACTTGGGTAGAATCGTAGTTGCAGCTGACCCCATGTAATACACAGAAAAAGATCATTCCCCCTGGAAGCATCTCTGACTCTCCTCTGACTGCAGAGACCCCAGTGCAATTACCTTCCTAACCTGGATGCCTCAGGCAAGGTAAATCCATAGTCCTTTTGTGTAGTCTTAGCACTAAAATGCCTTGAATTGCTGCTGTTTTGCCTTCACCTTCCTCCCCTTCCCCTGTGTTGCCACATGTCTGCAGAAGGCATCTGGTCTTTCCCATTCACTCCTCCAAAAACTAAACTCTTCATTGACATCACTTGTCTCTGACCTTCCAGAACAGAAAGGAAAGGTGACACAGGTTTCAAATTCAGAATAGATGGAATAAGTAGCTACAAATGTTTTCTTTAAGAATGGCAAATAATGACAGTAGAGAACACCAAAATACGTCTTCGAGACATTCCCTAAATGGAGTGAGAAATATATTAAAATGTGCAATAAAAATTTTATAGCAGTTAGTGATTTCACTTTGGAAAACCTGCTAGGAAAAAAGTTAACGGCATAATAAATTCTTTTCTTGGGTGAGAAATAATTATTTGGGGGGTTTAAGGTTTGAGGATTTCTTGTAAATCTAATAAGCCAGCTAGCAATTAATAACATTAAATTGCTTTGTGTCTTTCATGCTGTACCAAGGCAGAGCACTGAAGGCTCAGGTTTCTCTTGCAGGCTGGTTCACATCAGCTGCATGCACACAGAAGAAAATATTCTGAAATGTGCTAAATAACTATCAGCAGAAACTCAGGGCAAAGGATCAGAGGACACAAGATTTCTACCAGCATGGTTGGAAGACTCTTAATTTTACTTTGGATTCTGTGCAGTGTATCTTTAGCATTTCATTTTAACTCTAAGGAAGAATCATGCAATTTGGGTCTGACATGTCTCAAATCAACACTCAAACCCTCTGACATACTGTGTTTTCATCTATTACGCTTTTGATCCTTGAAGAGACTGAAATCTGTTTGAACCAAATTATTTTTCAGCATTGCGGATGACTCTACAATTTTTAGCCACAAACTCAGCTCAAATGAGGAACAAGGAAGTACCAAAATGTCAAAGCCAGGGAGCTGGAGATGGCTTTGGTGCTTTTGTTAATTTGGATCCAAGATGATATATGGGACCACGGGGCAGAAAAAAATAGTTTGTGCTTGAAACAAACATTAAAAGATAAGTGGGATAACCAGAGTTCAAACACAAAATTCAAAATGTCCATTTCCTTTCTACGCCTCCCCTTCAGAGTTTTGCTTTAAATCTGAACTCAACCAGAGTTTAATGGCAAGAGATGATGTGAAGCTGAATCAGTGGCTGGCAGCCTGAAGAGAAAATTCATAGCACCACTGCACGAGAAAGGAGGCAGAGCTGAGCTGGTGAGATTTAAAATTTATATTTGTCCATTATAATACTTTTTCTAAGTTATTACATATCCCTAAGAAAAATGAATATGCTACAGTGGGTTTATTTAAGCCTCAATGGAGTTTGAAGTCATTTGGATTTGTCTTTGAGCAATTTCATCTATTACTCTCCTTGTCTCCAATCAACAGACACCTAAGACAAAATCCTGTTACAAAATCAAGTAGCTTTTCATCTTAAAATGTTAATTATCACAAAGTCTTTGTGAAGCTGATAAGCATCACTGCCCTCCATTCCTCAAAGGAGACAGACAGCAGCAAAGCAGCTTTCCTGAAACCACAGAGCAACCATCCCAGAGCCCAAAATATGATTTAACTTCTGTGCTTTTCTAAACTGAACGGGCAGGGACAGTGCCTTCGTGATGAGTGTCACTGGGCACTAAGTCAGCAAACACTTTAAATCACTCTCTTGAAAGTCTGCAGAAGTGAAAAAACATCCTCATGGCAGAGCCACTGCAGGAGCTTGCCCTGTGCAATTCCACATGTACTTAGCTCAGACAAAATGTTCTCCAGGCTCACATCCCCACGGGCATATGTGGGGATATGCTCTTTCCAAGGCAGAAACTGGAGGCAAATGTTAGTAATAAAATAATTCCAAGAAAGGCAGTGCAGATCTTCACCTCTGCACACAATCTAACATCACATATATGAGGGAGCATGAATCCCATGCTCCCCATACCGATTTGGTTTCAGTCTGTCTCTCCCAGCTGGTGCAAACCCTGTTCTCATCACAGCAGTTCTCTTTACCTGCTGTTTGATGTATTTGCTGGGATTCTTATTAGGCCGTGGAGAAAAGGCATCAGAATAGATGAATTCCATTTTTCAGGAGCTCTTTTGAAGAACTAGCCCTTAACCATAATTTGTTTTCTTCAGTTAAGCAGAAGGTTTATGACATTTGGTGTAGTCTGGGTGTTCCTCAGGACAGAGCCTTTATCTGCCTGTCCACAGGAACTTGTGCAACGAGCTCCATATCTTTGGCCAAGGCTTTTCACATCTCACCACAATATAAATCCTGCTCTAAGCATAAAGTACATCACTTTTATCAGAAGTCTCTCACTTCAAAGG
Organism: Melanocharis versteri; assembly: GCA_013397845.1. NCBI lineage: Eukaryota > Metazoa > Chordata > Aves > Passeriformes > Melanocharitidae > Melanocharis > Melanocharis versteri. The sequence goes on from VZTG01001078.1 coordinate 24,287, forward strand.
GAAACTGCAGTGGAACAGAGCATTAAACAGATCCATGGGGCTCATAAGCATTTATAAGCCTCCTAGAAGCGAAACCCTTACAGTTCATCTTCTCAGCTAAAAAAAGGCTCAGTTTTAACTTCTTTTTTTTTTTTTTTTACAATGAAACACGGGAATATCTGTAGCTCAGCGTCCCCCATGAGGGCCCTCCCCCAGCCCAAACCCCAGCACTGCCCAGCACGGAGGGCAGGGAATCACTCAGCCCTGAACCTCGTGCACCCACGCTCGTGCTGTCCCCACTGCCACAAGGCAGATCCCTGGGCAGAGGACAGGGAGCTGGGAGATTTGACTGGTTGTGGGCTCTCCACAAACGCTTATGATGGGATAATTAATGACAAGCACTAATTGTCAGTCTGCCTCCGCTGTGAAGTGCAGCGTGTTGTTCCTGCACGCACACGCTGTGAAAGGTTGGCAAAGCCAGAGGGTCAGGGCCAAACACAACCAAAACACATCACACGGCACAACAGGTGCATGGGGAAGCATCACACACTCCCTCATTCCTTATTCCCTGGTTTTTTGTCTTTTTCTTTAAAAAATAAGTAAAATTAGGCTTTTAAAAATTCCTATTAAAACTGAGGAATTTGATAGCAAAGAATGTGGTTGCATGCGAATCTTATTCCTACAAAAATAATATGTAAAATCTTCCACTTGATTAGTGCTGCCAGTGCAAATTGTTTTCACTGGAAATGACGGGATAAAATGTTGCACAGCAGGTGGGAGCTCCATTACTAAATGCCCAGAAGGGAACCAGATGAAGGATTTTTTTCTTTTGTCTGTTGAGAATTGACCATTATTTTAATTGAATAACCTTTTTCTGAAAGAGGTACTGAGCAAAGTTTTCATGACCTTAATTGCTTCACATAACTTCCCACATCACATGCTATTGTTGTTCATATCCTGAGTGTCACTTGATATTCATGACAATTCATAAAGTCTATCATTTGTGATAATTGATGTCATTAATATACAATCTTTGAAGGCCTTTCTGTAATCATTAGCTAAACTATATGGGATGTAAAATCAATGATCTGAACTATGTCATTAATAATAATAAGTTAGGTGTGAATGAGTTTTTCCCCAAAATACAAATTCTTCAGGTTATTTAATTTCTGCTATCATTGTAGAGAAACAATAACCTTGACATAAACCAAAGTTTCCATATGACCAAAGACAGTTATTTGATGCTAGCTCCTTTCTTCCTTTAGCTGGAGAAAAGTTGAAATTATTTTCTATACACCATGTAAAACATTAGTCCCAGATAAATTAAGATTTCACAGCGGAAACGCTGACGGCCAAGTCTGCTCTAGTGTAATTACTTAAATAAAGTGTCTGAGTACTGAAAAAAGTTACTGTGGTCTGAGACAGAATGAAACCAATAAAATTTTCCTACAAACTCCACGGGTATTGCAGTATTTTCTTCATTTCCTCCTCCTCTCCATAAAACTCTGGGGAACTTTGCACTCTGCCTGCTGCTTTCTGCAGAAGGTGCAAGCATCAAGGGAAAACAGTATAAAGGAAATCATGCAATCTCCTCATTTCTGTGCAGTCTCTTCTAACACCTTTTCTCTCATCAATCAAATCACAGGTGGGCTTTACCTATTGTCCATACTCTCACTTGACAGGAAGGAAAGAGATCACTGCAGTCACCACGTTTAACTGCAGCTGCTGGCAGAGGGAAGAGGAGGACTCCTTCCCAGGGCTGTACCTGGGTCTCACAGTGGCGGAACACCACAGACGCTGCCCAAAGCAGCACCAAAATGCAGCCCAGGACATCACACCTGTTAAAATGCCCCTCGTGAGTTGCCTGACGTGAACTCTGAAGCATGTTCAGAGCTTCTCGTTTAAACAGAAACATCAGCCGTTTTTTTCCAGCTGAGAGGATGGATGGACCCAGCAGGCAGAAGTTTCCTGGCTAAATACTGCCTGGAGGCATAAAAAAGAACTGTAAGTGCTATTTTCTCCTTTGAGGCGAACTTTGAGGCGAAGCCTGTTGAGCCTTCCTGACCTCGGCCACGCTGGTATTTTAGATTTCAGCTGACGAGGGCAGTGTGTCATCAACGCACCCAGAGCAAGGAGCGCGCAGCAGGCACTCAGAGCCAGCGCAGCTCCCAGCGCCCGAGGAAGCACCGCAGAGGAGGAAAGGGAAGCTTCACCCTGGGGAGCAGCAAGCAGCAGCTACAGGGCATGAGCCTGGGAGAGGCTTTGTCCAGGAGGCACACTGCGGGAAGGTGACCTGTCCTGAAGCGACACTTCTCCCAGTGCCCTCCTGCCCTCTCTCTGCCCGCCCAAGGCCAGATCCGTCACCCCAGCCCTGGTGGGAGGCAGCAGGAAGGAAAGCAACTCTGAGAAAGCAAAGGCAAACCCCTGCCTCTGCCTTATCCTAGCAGGAGGTGCTAAAATGCCCCAGTCGTGGGTGTGGAGCATTCTTGGCAGTCATTTTATCCCCATCTATATTTTACATGCAGATCCTAGGTTCTGATTTCCAATGCCTCTTCTCCTCTTGACTGAAAACTCCCCAGAATGACAGCTTTGTAAGAAAGATGTTGCTGAAGACAAGATCTGACTGACAACATCTTTACAAATGAGGTGCTGTCAGGCAGAATGCATCTTGATTTGTGGATTTGCAGTGAAAAATGTTTAAAATGTTTACTCCTAAACACAGCAGATTTGCAACAAAGAAATTAAAAGATATTAAAGCCTAGCAAAGTTTAGTGCCATTTTATGAGAACTGCTTTAAAGAATATTACCTCATTACGTAAATAAGAGTTTGCTGTTTAAGATGAATAATTACCAGTGGCAAAAGCAGCAATGCGGCTGTGAATGCCTGAAAAATCACTGACATCAAAACCACTGATAAAAAGAGTGTATCTGCTTTTGCCTTAGAGAAATATACTAGAAAAGCCCACTTTTGTTGTTAGGTTGTTTCAGAATGCTTAGATTTGTCCAGGGAAGCTTCTCCTGAAGAAACAGAGTTTCTCAACAGAAAGTCTGCGTTTCAGAGCAGTTTCTAATGAAAGAAATGGCTGTACATGGAAATCCAGCCTGTCTCTGACCTCTGCCATGGGTTTGTTAAATCAGCAGGGGCGCGGATTTCTCTTTGCAGTTTCCTATCCATTAACAGTATTACTTCTGAGCATTTCCCCTGCCATGTGTCCCCCAGGGAGGCCTCTTGCTGCCGCTCCTTGGGTTTCAAGTGCACACCCAGAGCTGGACACTCGCCAGCACAGGGTGACAGAGGGAGGCTGAGGCTGAAATTGGGGTGTTTGAATTTCCATATTTCATTTCCTTCAGCACGGTGCAGAGTTTCTGTTTCCATCAGAGATCAAGATAACTTTGATCAGGCTATTTTTATTTTGTATTACATTTTTTCATTGCTGCATGATCCCCTCTTCTTGCCTTGAACCGAACCACAATGAGTTATCTCTCTGTTTTCAATCATCAATTCTTTTGGGAAAAAGAGAACAAGGCAATCACACTGCAGGGACAAGAGCATCTTTTTTTATGAAGATCTTCTGGATGTTTTTCAGCGAGGCTGGGTTTTATTCTCATCCCTTAGTGAGAACCAGAGGAACATTCTTGGGTGGCTGAACTGGCATTTGGGCACCTATCAAATTTGGCTTTCACTAAAACTCATTTCCTTGCAGTGTCCCTGAATTAATTCTGGTGTCTGACACATGACCATCCTGGCTCACTACAAAGTCCATTTCGAACCTCACAGAAACTGCATTCCTGGATCCTTCTTGAAAGCATAATTGTGTTCATTCTAAATTTAATTATTTTAATTGCCAGCCAAAAGAACTTTCTTTCATTACACTCACGTAAAGCTTATCATTTCCCCCCTCCTACAGTCGCTAACCAACTCACATAAAAGAAAATACATTAAATTGATTTTCTTCCATAGGAAATACATCAAGGAATGGAGAGGATTGATTTCCCTCCATAGGAAACAAGACATAAATGTTTTTAATCCAGGTGCTGCATTCAGTTACTGTGTACAGTATGAAAAACTGTGCCATAAAAATAAAATTAAATGCATAATAGCATGGGAGAATCTTCCCTCATATTATCTTAAAGTATCCATTTTTTTGGCAGGACACAAAATAAACCTTTAAGCGTTACCTACACCCATCTATTTTCCAATGGGTTCTAGTACTTATTTATGCACCTTTCTGGGATGCTCTGTGGAAAGGACCACGTTTCATCATCTCTCTCTGATTTCAGTGAGCAGACTCGGAATCCAATGCAGTTGCTGAATTTGAGTAAGAGCGGCAAATCTCACCCTGTGCTGTGGCAGATTGCACTCTTCCATCAAGTATCAATCCCGTGAAGATTTATAACTGAGGATATAACTCACAGCCTCCTTTAAAGTTTGTATCTCAAGGCTGCACCATCCTTGACTTTAAAATCAACCATGCAGATTTTACGGGTCGAAGCTGTAATTACATCAAATTTTAATAAATCTTTTGGCCTGTATAAGGCAAAAAGAAGGCAAAATTGGAAATACCAGATTCAAACATTGCACAGTTTTCAGCTCAGCTATTCCATTAAATCTTGGGCTTATCCCTAGAGAAAACACATTAGTTATTATATCCTTCTGAGGTCGTTATCATGGACAAGCTGCTGTTGAACAGAAGGATTTCCCCATATTTTCCATTCAAAAGTAATTCCCAGCAGCTCTTCTCTTCTGCACTGCAGGCACAAGGGGAGAACACAGTGTTCTGTGATCCAGATGCCCACAGGAGGTGCTGAGTGCCATACAAGGGCTGTTGTGTGTTCATTCAGAAAGGATCCATGTGCCATCACACCCTCACTCTGGGCAGGCAGCAGGAGCCAGGGAAATGCAGCAGGAATGGCCTGTGCCACCAGTGCTCCCAGTAAAGGAGGGATATCCACTTGCTGCTGACTGGTTCACTTCTGAGCCTTCTGTTGCCTTGAACAAAACATTTACATTTCTGTTTCTCTTCAAGCCCATTTCCCTGGTAAATGAACACTAGATTTCTCTTTGATCAGTATTCAGTGAAAGTCATGCAGATGCGATGTTTTTGATTGGCATTTTCTATATCTGTAAACAAAATACCAGCGAAAGGTTGACTCTGTTCTATCTGCCAGAGAGGGACACAGTTATTGACCTGGACATTAGGCTGCCATTTTATTGAAAGACTGATTATCTTTGTATCTAAACTGGCAGAAGGTATCAATAAGAAACTTCCTATCTTAGCACAGATGCAGGCAGATCCTCTTTCCAGGGTAGCATGCTGGCCAAGAGCAGAGTCATGACTTCTGTCATGGTTCTCTAATCGACATTATCTGCCATTGAAAAATAGATTATCAGTTTTAGATCAGTAGTTCTGAAGTCAAATACATGGAGTGCCATTACTGAAACTGGAGATCAAATGCAGTTTCTAGGGTCCCATTTTTAATTGTCCAACAAAATCCTAATTCTTCTAATTTCCTTCTGCCATCACTGTGTCAATGTGCTGGTCCCAAATATGCAGGTAGCTGTGCAGGCTCTGCAAAGCTTTCCTCACTCTTGTAGCCCCTACACTAGTTTTACTACCTTGCCCAGAGTTTTAATCATCTGTCTTTCTAAAGTTTTCTCAAAGAATTTGATTGCCTTTGTATTTTTTACCGAAGCTCAAATAGGCTCCTTGACAGGCTTTAATGACGGCTACTCAGGGGGTGGTTGTTGAGTCTTCTACAAGAGTACCACTCTCATTTGATGTTCATTTATAGACCAAAGGGTAAAAAAATCCACAAGAGGCATTCAGGGATGCACTGTCAGCTATGCTGGTGAAATAGCCCAATCTCATGCTGGGAGATTTCCACACTTATATTGGCTAGATCTCCCATAAAAGAGAAGAACTACTCTGAAAATAATAAAATGCCTTTGGCCTAAGATTTTTTAAGTCCCTACATTTGCAGGGATACACAAGATCCAGTCTCAGTTCCAAAACTTTCTCCTTCCTAGTTGATGGCTTGTTACTGCAGGCAGAAAGCCAGACCCAGAACATTTGTCAGACCACAGTACATTAAGGCTTATCTTTTACCTGTCTGTGCTGCTGGCCTGGAGACACTGCATGTCTCCCTCAGCTCAGTTCCAAGGTATAGGCTAATTTCTTTAATTGATTCCTAATCTGAAAGATGCCTTCCTAGGAGTAATGAAGGGAAACAGTGCTTATGCCACACCTGCTTGGTTTATGGTCTCCCATTCAATATCTTCACAGAAAGAAAATGTAACAAGACTTGAATTCTCTTGCCAATGAGACACGGATGATAGACCCTCTATTCCTGCAAGAATTTCAACACATCAGTAAGAATCAAACAGTTTAAGCTGAATTCACACAAGGAGGGAGTTAACACTACTAGGCAGGAAAAAGAATTACAAAATGTTTGCAGACTTCACCCCTCCTGTGGTTGATGCCCAGCATGGTCCCCATTCCTGTCAGACAGCAGAAGTAGTAGCTTGTAGTTCCTATAAGCCCCTGTAGATTAGAATTCCATTTATCAGATAGTCTTGCACCAACCTGTGTGCCATTGTTAGACACATTCCTGTCTGTACAACAGTGCAACAATTTATCTGGACATAGAGCTATTGATACCCAGGACAGGAATGCAGGACACAAAGGAACGAGCCATTCTGGATGTTCCTCATTCTCCAGTGTCTTTTCAGAAAGTGCCCTTATCGTAACCCTCAAGTTATCAGTGGCTTTGCTTATCCTAGAAATTTCCCATAGCAGCAGGATTACGGTTATGGTCAAAATGTGCCTTGCAGGTGATGAGACACCTCGTGTCACGAGGGCTGCCTGGGCAAGGGGCAGCATTTCCTCACTGACTTGAGAAGATATTTCACTGCATAAAAGCCCCTGTGTCAAATAGAGTTCAAGAATAAGGTTTTGGCCATCCTTTTTGTGTACACAACTTAGGGATTATAGAGCAAAACCACATGCAAAATTTAAAAAAACAATGAGCTGTTTAATGGTAAAATGTCACTGCATCGTTGAGAACAATTCCTGGTACAGCTGTCATGAGCTGCTGTCAGCTTGTCTGTTTGATCTATTAATCTGTTACTGCTGGAAATGTGACCCTTATTGGCTTGTTTTCCAAGCGTGACATCTTGTTATAAACTTTGTCCAAACTTTCAGCAAAACAGTAATTATCTTCAGTTATTCACTGTGGCGAAAAGGTCCTGACCCCTAGATGAGGATCTCCAGCCATGGCTCACTTGTAAATAAATGTAAATGCAAACAACTTAAAGCCATTAAGAAGAAAGACAAAGTTTGCTTATTCTGCGCAGGTACTTATAATGCCTGTGTTCATTTCTAGAAATAACATTGCTACTCTCAAGTTCAGAAGAGGCTGTAAATTAACCAGCGCTGCACTGGATATATTCACAGTTACCATTTGCCATGGCCAGCCACATATAGATTTCCAATAAACAGGTCTCATTCACTGTAAAAATTTGATAATTGAAACTATTTATTTGCTTCAAGGTTGTGGTCTCAGAGGTGACGCTTCTGTGTTGCCATGACAAGTGGGAGACAGCAGCTGTAATTCACTTTCACAATACTCTTTGACCATTTTTTTTTTGTCAGTAATAGGAGCATTTTATGAGATACTGGAGATTATGAGTCGACTTCTGCCCACAGCTCTTCTGCCTGAGGAACACCCCTTTTTCCCCTTTCACCATTCCTTACCTCAGCAGAGGTATTCAACAATGATAAGAGAATAGAATCTCATCAGAAACAGCAATCTCAAACTACTCTATTATCTTTTCCATGCTGCAGATTTCTAACTGTTGATTATTATACAGACTGAAATAAATACATTCGTGATAGTGGGAAATGTATAGCAAACACTGCCAAACAAATTTTCATGTAGCCCTTTCCATTGAAGAGTAACTTATCTACTGAAGTACTAATTAAATGTCTTTGCCTGTCTGATTAAAATCTTAAGGTTGAAAATGGATATTTTGTGTTAGGCTTCAGCAAAGCAGAAGAGGTAGAGAAAGGTTCAACTGACGTAAAATGTTTGCATTAACACCAACAAATAAACAGTTGTAAGCATGTATCTCCCTTTTAAACAGAAAAAAAAATCCAGAAATGAGAAGTTTCCCGCTCACAAAATGCCTCTTTATGATTTTCTCATCATTCTTTTCAGCCAGTGCTACAACACATTAACTGACTCCTTGCTACAATAAAAGTCCACTTAGTAATTTTTCCAAACCTGTATTCAACTGCATCATGAGGAAATGTGTCTCCCTGGGATGGATCTCCCACTTGGAGCTATGCTAATTTTTTTTTCAGGACAATCATTGAGATTACAAGCTCCCTAACTGAAAATCACTCAAATATATCCCTTGATAGTTCAGGGAGTTGGTGAGTGGATGATCCATCACCCATTTCTCAAGCGCAGAGCTATTCCTGAGCCACTGCACCTTGTCATCTGACAGGCTGCTGCTCACATCCCTGTGAGGCAGTTTATAAAATCTTATGGAGTCACTTTTCTACTTCATGAAGTAATGTGGAGACATCAGACGTTATTTATACCACATATCACTAACTTCAAACCAAAATACATCTGCAAAAAAAATTACATCTGCATTTTTCTCAGAAAAATTAAAACAAACCTAGCCAGGAATTTATAAAGGAAAACTCTTCTCTTGTTTTAATGCATGAATTGCTGGCAGTTGGACGTGCCTTGCATCTGTAAACCAAGGGGCAGAAGAAACTGGTTTGTGTTTCTGTGCTACCTGAGCCTTTTTTCACATCCTCCAGAAGCTACCTAATCACAAAGATAAGAGAAACTTTGGAGTGGATGTTTGTCTCAATCATTTCCATGTAAAGGAGAGTTTCAGCCTTGTGCAGAAATGCTTCCAAAGTTATCAGATAGTCTTGAAAAGCAATTTTCTTGTACTACATTGAGAAAATGAGTTTAAACCCCAACATCTTTGTCTAGCTGGTTTTTTAGGTAACTGTCTGGTGTTCCCACAGGCAGCCTTTGCTCAGCACTGGTGACATAACCAGAGCTCTGCAGGAAGGACAGGCCAAAACCAAAGAAAGGGGCAGGAGCGAGTGTGGAGCAGACTGAATTTTGTCCCTTCTCGTGAAGGACTTGCTGCTGAAGCATCCCTAAAAGCAGCTCACCTCCACTGCATCCAAAGGGAACAGGATTTTGTGCAATCTGTTAATAAATATGGCTGCTCCGAATGAATACTTCACCCCTATTATCATTTCTAGTCCCAAAGGAAGAGAATAAATGAGGGTAATGCTGGCAACTGCCCAGGCTAAAAGGGCAATATCACTCAAGAGATGTCATCGACAGCTACAGTGGGAACATTTGACTGAGTAACTCAGAAGTATCAAGGCCTCTACCCTTAAAATTATGCTATGCTTCATATATAATTTCCAGCCATGCTCTGCATCATTCACTTCGTGATCGAAAATGATCTTTTTACTATTACTAACAATATTTAAACTATGATGTACCTGCAGGGAAATACGATTGCTCTGCAAGAGAGCACTTCAAATATTGAAATTGGCAGGCCCTTTATCCATAAGCCAAGAGATTTGTTGCACTTGTTAAAACTGAAATATGCAATACTGAAAAAGAAGCATATAATTATAATTTATGGAGAGAGTATTCAGTAAACAGTGTGATTCAAGTCGTTTGTATATGCTGCTTTAAATAACCATTCTTCTGCATGAAAAACTCTAAGTTCAAAGAGAACAAATGAAGAACTGGAATTCAAGTTGTGTTTTATTCCATATAATGACCATTCAAATAGAAAAATCTCTACTGATTACATTCATTTATGGGCATTGGTAAGCATAAGAATGTATTTTAGCTAATTTATGAAGATTAGAATAGTCATGACTTATAGGAAACAATTTTTACAAGCAGTTCTAAAATATACTTTTAGATTAGGAAAGAGCTAAAATTCTGGCAGTGGCCAAATTAGCAAAGAGAAGACACACAATAGTATTGATTAAAATTTGCATAATATCCGCTTAATTAATAAAAGCAGTGTTATATATTGCAGCCAATAGATTAATCCACTTTTCTACCAGTTTTAAAAGAATAACGTGATTCTAGATCAGAAATATTTTTTCCTCCAAGCAATTTGCCAAATAAGGGGCTAAAATGTAAAATATTTTTTCCATTAGTCTTAGGTAATTGAAATGCAAAGTGCTAAGCACTTAATCTTTCCAGGCAGGAAAAGCTGCCTGCTGTCAGATTTTATTAAGTCTTTTTGCTGCTCTTTGTATAGTCAATAACAAGTGTCTAAACCCAGGAAATGATGTAGAGGTAGTGTTCAAAGGTAAGGATATGATAAGGTGGTGTTTGCATTCAGGATAATATGAAAAAGTCCAACATGTACGCAGGAAGATTATTCTCCATGTCAACTAATTAGCATGTTTATTGGAAGCATTAATTATTCTGACAACCAAAGAGATTTTTAAGTGTGTTAACTCTTTGTAAGCTCATGTCCTACATGCCTTTCTAGGCAGACTCTTTATATGTTTATATTAATAAAGGTAAAATAAACAGTTCTTTCCAATTTTAACATGTGCTAGTAAGTAAAAAATAAATTCTACCAGGAACAAGAGAGTTTCAAAACAAATCCAAGACAAATAGAATTCTGACAAAAATTAGAAAACCCTCGGTGCCTTCCAGGAGGTGACCTTCCATTTGAGCGCATGACGCTGTCTGCACCTCAGAAAAATGGATTAGATTCAAACCTGAAAACACAATGGCTTAAAAGATCTCAGATATCAAAGCAACCACTAAAGACAGGTTCAGGTCCATGCCCACTCAACATATAAATAATGTGACTTCCTGATATGTCCCAAAATGCAGATCCTGGAAGCCCAAACCAGGAAACCCCACTTGCAGTCTGGCTCCAGTTCCTCTCCCACCGAGATGGGGTCCAGCAGCGTCTCCTGTGCTTTGGCTCTGGAGCTGGGACCTGCTTCCAAAAGCCTCCTGCCAAATCCTGTGCTGCCCCAAAGCACAGCTGGGACTGACAAAAGTGCTGGGGAGGGTTTGGGAGCTGACGCCTGACCAAAGCTAAGTCCTGAGCAGATAAATAAATTCGTTGTCGGGTTTGATCATGCAATCCCAGCGCAACACTTAAATGAGGTTTTGGTGTTGGATGTGTTCAAAAATTAAATAATTTGGCATGTAGCTTTGCTGCTTAGAGCAATCACTGCATAGCCAGGACCATGCCCTCCCACCAGCCTCTTCCCCAGTGCCGTTCTTGCTCACATTGAAATTTTTAGAGACAAATAGTCATTTTCACTGTGCCCAAAAGAACTGCTTGAAGCAATATTTTCCAGTCTCAATCTCACAAATCTGTTCCCTGCAGAAGGAAAAAGGAATTCTTTGTTTTTCTAGTCTTTGTGGTGTACCAGTGCACAGCTTTTTGAGAGCAACACAAATATGCCCTGTTTTCTCCTAACTTTCTTCTTTCCCATTACTTTCTTCCAACTTTCTTTGCAATTTTTCTTTCTTTCATTTTCTCTAGTGTTATTTTCCCTGTCTGCCTTTCTTGTACTTTAACCATCCTATTCTCAGTTCCATCTCTTTACACCCGTATCTGAATCAATCTTTCTTTCCTGGCTTCTCCTCACTTTCCCCTCCTGCTTCTCTCATCTCCATCTTTTCATTTCAGCATTACCCCTGCACTGAGGCTTTTCAGTACACACTGCACACATTCTCCTTCTGCTACATACATGCATCAAATTATCTGCTATTGGCATGAGTGCATATGCAATGAAAATTTGGTGTTTATTTATAGCTCGAAGTTTCTGACCTCTGAGGATTTTTCACATCACATTAAATGTTTTTCTTAAGACTTCCTGTTACTCCTGTGTCTGCATTACAAACTAGCAAGACAGGGACCTTTGTCTATAACACACTTTGAAAAACCTCATATCTAGGGTGATCATTTCTTTTTCTTGTGTCAGCTTCTCCTGGTTTCCTCTTCCTCAGAAAAACTAAACAGATACAGATCTAATTACCGGTATCTCAGGCCATCATTAGCAAAGCAGACACAGAGTGAATTGAATATCACTTCAGGGAGATCATTACTTGAACAATCCCACAAAGCTCTTTAACATATCTTGCTTTGAAACTGCACCTCCAAGCATTTTGCAAGAACTCAATAATACACTTGTGAGGCTGAATAATTTTGGGTACAAAGAGAGAATTTAAGAATCTGCATACAAAATAAAAAAAAACCCTGTAAGTCAAGATAAAATCCAGAGAACAGCAAAGTGGCTGTGGGTGAGCTGATAACGGTTTCTATCAAGAAACAAAATCTGAGAGAGCTGTTACTTCAAGAGCTCTGCACTTCAAAGCAGCTCCTGGCCTGGCGCAAGGTGAGCAGCGCTTCAGTGACTTCAGCTCTTTGTGAAAAGCTACAACTCAAGGGTCATACTTTCATAACTGTCTAAGGATATAGGGACAAAGATAATCATAGTTAACTACCAGAGACTCATCTGCCTTTCTACGTATATCAAAAGCTACAGACCTGATATTGAATCTACTGGTGTCACTTACTGAATACATCATTGATTATAACATTGTAATGTTTTTAGACACCTTCCAATCACACTTTTGTGTGATAGCAAAAACAGTCCAAAAGGAAAAAAATAACTGAAAGAATTGGTTTTAAATAAGAGGAACAAAGATTAAGAAAAAAGAGCAACACTCATAGAATAGCAAACAGAGAGCTTGTTGGTAGATTTCTTACTTACTCTGATGATTGAGTTAATTTATTGTTAGCACTAAAAGATACCATTTGTATGAGATATCTGATAAATTTTGGATACAAAGCAAGTTCCTTCGCACGGGAAGAAAGGGAGATCCAAGCCAACAATGGAGAACTTCAGCCAAAATACTATTTCACAAAAGACAAGAAAAACAGAAGGGTAAAATAAATTGCCGAAAATATTATTGGCTTGATATTTAAAACTGCTGAGCATCTGCAAGTCCCATTTAAGTCACAGGGAGCTAAAGCCATGGACAACCACTGTAAATCAGGCTGGATAAGTGGCAGGACCAATAACAAGCCATGCTTACCAAAGAGATTTCATAAGCTAATGATGTGAAATAAGAGTTTTCACTTGAGTTTAGTGGCAAAAGAAAATAATACAGCTTAATAAGAAAGCTCTCAGAATCCATGATGCAAACATTTACCAATTTTTTGTGTGTTTTCTATTAAAGAAGACTCATTTTCTCTGTCATTTTTCTGATAAGGAAAGTATTTCAGTGACAAGTACAGGATTATATGCAAACCAAACCTGTACAAACACATCAGTATTCAAGAGAAATTTTAGTAGGAATATATATATGTCAAAGCTTGCCTCAATGATTTTACTTTTAGCTTTGTTATTTTCAAGAATGTACTGAAAATAAAGGGGGGAATAAAACCTCTTCAGAGTCCTTTGACACTGACATGCTTAGGGTTGCAAAGATAAGGGAGCATCATATTATTTTCTACAGGATGGTACCATCCAAGGTGTTTGAATATCTCTTTACACTCAGGTCATGATGTTTTCACTTCTCTGGACATCTCTCAGCACAGATTTGTGAAGAATACCATAAACTGCTAAAATCCTTGGGCACAGTGAAGTAACAGTGAAGCATTTCAGTGTTGTCTGAAATGAAATCCTAGGCAACTGCTTTGAAAATCCTTGCAGTCTTGGAAAGAGTAAAAATTATTTCAGGAGGTTTCATCAATGTTTAATTTCTTTTAATGACACATGGGCCCCTGATAATTATTGTGTGTTTTGTCACTGGATGCACTGAGAAGATCTGGCTACTGAGATGCCATTAAATTAGAACTACTCACATTGAAAAGTGTCTCAAATTGCCCTTTTTTTAGTAAGGAGAAAGAAATGTTTTTGTTCCTTCCTTGAATTTGTCAGAGGCACACAAATTCATTATACGTCTTGACACATTTCTGAAGAGTAATTTCTGAAAGAATTCATAAGAGAAAGATGAATCCACATTTCAAGACACAGAGACATCTCAGTGAAATATTGTGCAGATCATCCTCCACCCACGCAAAATTAAATGGACGTTTTCCCTGCTTCTATACAAATGATTGGTACCACTTTTCCACTGTTTCCCACTCCCAGACCTCTTGGAAGAACCCTCTAGGGGACAGGAGGATTTGCTGCTACCAGCCATAGGTTTTCCAGAAAACCTGCCCAGGTCAATCTACTCAAATACTACAGGGGCCAGCCTGGAAAGGGGGAGCCAAGGCAGCCTCCAGTACAAGACGGAGCTTTCAGAAGTGACTCTGAAAATGAAATTGAAGACTGAGTCACTTGCTGACCAACAGATTAGAAATCTTCACCTTCAGTGAAGTGGTGTAGGACATCCGAGTTAAAAATTCCACCCATTGCAGAGGGAATGATCCATCTAAGCACTCTATATTCTCCTGGATCAGTATTTTTGAAGTGAACGATTAAAAAGAGAGACAAATACAGTCCAGCAAGCTGGCAGCAGTTACCTGCCTTCAGTGGTGAGCACCCAGGCACAGTACATGGGTCTGTGAGTCCATTTGAAAGCGCTCCATCTCCAGTACGCATCAAAACCTGCAGGTGAATAAGTTGTAAACTGGGAAAACATGAATTCAGCTGGAGCCTGATGGCTTTTTGACCACTTTTCTGATAGGTCTGAAATATATGGAGTAGGGAGAAAACCAAAAAATTTTTTCATGTGCCGCAGCTGTTCTCTGCTCCTACACTTTCTAAGGTATAAGGTTGGGTTGCTAAACTGTTAAGCGGGGTGATCTAGGCCTCACCCATTGTCTTCTTGCCACCCTCCATGTGTTCAAGAATTTCAAATGTTCAAGAGAAACTCACCTTGGATACGATGTTTTCCAACTCCTGAATGCACTAATAGATTTTCTTCCTTTCAAGTACTGGCTGATTTTGTTGCACCAAACTTTTAGTATGTTGATCCTGACTCCAGTGCATGGCATCGCAATATCACTCACTTCATGCACCAGTGGTGATACTGTGCAGCCACACTATGGTAGGAGAGGTCAAAATCTGACCACTCTGTGTTAAAGAGACTTTACCTTCCCTTCTCCCTTTCAGGTTAGCTGAATACTTGCTTACAGTGTATTTAGAAAAAATCTGATAAAGTTTAGCACTCTGAAATTCAGTGGAAAGTATGATTTGTAGAGTAATATAGTGTAATATGGTTCTAAAACCTCTTTTTTTTTTTTCTTTTCTTTTGCAGTTCTCTGAAGTCCCCCTCAGCTTTGGTTTCCAAACCCCACAAAAATACAGGAAATTCAACTAAGGTCTTCCACAGACTAACATGGGTTTTGTGGTGCCATTTTCTTTTATATAAGGATGTCTTGAACTTAGACAACTGCAAGAGGGAAGAAAACAATGAGGAATTAAAGTATTATGCAGTAAATAATCTTTTTTCCTCTGTAGGAGGAACACAGTATTTTCTGTGATGTCTCTGCTAACTTTGTGGAGATCAGATTCTCTTCACCTGGTTCAAGGTAAAGTGGGTCCAAAATCCAAAGCAGAACTCCACCAAAGAGCTCTTGCACCTTGGCTAGAAATTCTGACTGAGTTAGGAAACATAATTTAGAGGAAAATACATACAGGAAGAAGAAGGAAGTGTCTACAATTTTGCTTATAAACAGCTTAGCACAGTGGGGCCTCTGATCCCCAATGAGGCCTTGAGTGCTTTGCCATGCAATTAAGAAGCTAATTTTCCTCATGCAGACGTGTCATTTTTAGGACACTGAGCCTTTCTCCAATAATGTGATAATTTCTCTTTTCAGATTAGGATGTAAACACTTTCACGGGTATAAGTGTTTGTACAAAAGTATTGCTTTTGTGTAAACACTTGACTGGTGAAAGTCACAGAAACCTATTGATGCACAAAATTTTGCATATATTTCCAGTGCTAGTCAGGTGTTTGTTACATCTCTGAGAGAACAAACCAGGGGTAATGAGGAGCATTCTGGTTTTGATCCTTTTATATTCTGTGATGTGTCTTGTCTGCTTTATTCACATATCAAACACCAGTCACTGTACTATGGAGAAGCTGCTAAGCTGCAGAAACAGGCTGTAATAAGCTTTCCAAGCATCTGATGTGGAAAAACAGAATACTTGTTTATATATTCTGGGAAGTTTCGGAAATGTGGGTTAAACATGCAGTATCCATAAGATGTAGAACATTTTATTTTACAACACCAACAGTTACAACAGTGTGAGAATTTTTTCTTTACTTTGTATCATAGCAACTAATGAAGCCATTACTTTCTTCTGAATTCAGCTCACTAGTAATTTCAGTGGAAAACTTATTCAAAACACTTCACCAGAGGCATCCCTGATGTTCCGCCAGTAAATAACATATTTCATTTATAAACCTGTTTTCCGTCCCACTTGGCTGGTCCTTTAGAAGCCTGTCAATAGACCAGGGAAATCCAATTTTCGAACTCAGCTAAATCTCATTTTCAAAAGTGACTTCAGTGCTCAGAACTTGTCCTGACTTCAGTCAAAGATATGATTGTAATTCAGATAGGCATCCCGGCACCAAATAACTGTGCAAGGTATGATCCTGATACTCCTGACACAGCACAGGGGCCTAATGGGAGAACTTTCAGAAAATCCTGGATGGGTTTCTGACCCCTGCCTGGGCTGCCGTGGTTATATTGCTGTCTCTGCTCTAACGCTGTCTTTGATCTCGCTGTGCAAGTTGCAGTCTGAGTTCAGCCCTTCACAGACAGGGTGTCCACGTGCATGATTTTACATTGATATGTTTTACCTTATGCTTGCAGTGGGCTAAAAGTGATTACATAGATAAGACCCCATGGAAATTCAACAAAATCTGACTTCCAGGCCAGCTCTTAAAAGATTAAACAAAAACCCTTAGCACAATCCTAATTTTGAACATATTTTTAAATGTACAATTAAAAACTGAAACAGTACTATTGTGTAAAAGGCAGGAAGAATACAACTAATCACTCAAAAATTGCTAAATCAAACACACTTCTAGCATATATGGAGAATATTTTGCCTTTTAGTGGAGGTGTTAAACAAAGAGCTGAATTGAGCTGAGCTGAGCTGCCTTGCAAGATCCACAGAAATGCAAAGTAACCCCCTCACAGCTGGTGGGTTTAGTGCCTCTGGGTAAAGCTTGCCCTGGTTCAGTAAGTCCTGAATATGAGTAGGTGTTAATACTTACAGCAATTTTTAGAAGGGAAAAGTGCATATAGGATACAAATCCACTCCTCATTTTATTTAACCAAATATTTAAGCATGTGGATAAGTCCCTTGAGGCTCCAGTGGGAGTGCCGAGGAATTTTTCTCATTCAGCAGCTGCAAAATTTGAAGGAAATCTAAAACTTTATATGAAGAGGAACACTAAGTCATGAGGAAAAGAAATCTGCAACTTGCATCATTTTACCTGGGGATACATGCAGCACGTTAGCAATTCAAAAAGTTCTTGTTGCAGATACAAGGCTACAAGAATGAGGAAATGCAACTCCATAGAAAAATTGTGTAAATTAATAGATCTCGCAGAAAGATACTTCATGGCATTTTCTGTACTTGGCAAAGGATATTCAGCCAATTAAGCCATTGAAATTGACTTCTGATTTAATTACTTGAATTTCTAATTCTCAGAACATTCACTCCTACACACAGAAAATGACCTCATGACTGACCATTAGGACTGAATGGTATCACATCTGAAAAAAGCTGTAGCACTTTACTGGGCTAGAGACTGCTTTCCGAAATGAGGAAACAGAAAAATTACTAAATTGTTTGGGGAATACTCATTGATAACATTTACAGTCAACTTCTTTTCTTCTGCTTAAATTGCACTGTCTAGGTGTTACATATTTCCTCATTTTTAAATACATTTTCTCCCAGCTTTTCTTCTAAAACTTGCTATAAGTCAGCTCCTTCCCTAGCCTAATACTAGTATTTTTAGGTTTTATTTTGTGCATGTGAATGATTTATTACTGTAGGATTTCTCATAAGTACAGGTTGACGCTTAGGATTCTTTCCAATTTTATGAAATAACTTGATTTGAACTCCAAAATTTTCAATATGCTGCCAATTTTAAAATCTGTACTGCTCTTATCTAAGAGGCGTTTGACACATGCAATCAATTCTAGCATTTTCCTTTATACATGTACATATATTCTGTAAAGCAATAAGGAGAGGTCAAACTGGTGACTATCAAAGTTCCTGCTATTAAGAAATGTCATGAGGTTATTATATTTTAATCACTGTACAAAAGAGGTGTCTTTCAGAAAACCTCTTTCTAATCAAAGACAATTTGCAATTCTCAAACAAGGGAAAACTTCTCATGAGTCTTGTGGTTATAAAACTTCATCTGCTTTGATCTTTTCAGGAGGAAGGTGTTATGGGAAAGTGTGTTCCCATCTATTTTGTTTGATAGCTCGAGCCTTGGCAGAAGCTGTTATATTTTCTTTGGATCCATCTCAATATGATGAAAATCTCTCTCCATGGAGAAAACTTCATCACAGCCTTTCAAGGATAAATATGTCAGCATGCACTATTATAATGAGCTAAAGGGAAACACAAAAGCAGATGAAGGTTTGAAAGTATCGTGTTGATGTTGTTCATTGTGGTATTGAACCAGAAAAAGCTGGACTTTTCTAATTCCCAGAGTCCTACTCTATAAAATCTAAACGTTAGCTCTTCACAAAGAGCATAAGACCTTACTCAAGACCTTATGGCTTGGCTCAAGGCTTTGAACATGAAAAACCTGGCTGATGCACACTGTTCTTAGATTATTGAAACTTTGGGGTCACAGTCTGCCGTTAATGTGTGATGCTTGCTTTGATTTTTATGATCAGAGGGGATATATTCATTTATACTCCTTTGACTGTCTTAGAAATAGCATCAGAATTGCCAAGAGAATTAGGTCAGACTTCTTTGGGAAAACTCAGTGTCCATTATAAGAATGACAAGAGACAGGATACTCTCCAGTGGATGCTATTCAATGTAAATTGAGAGGAACTACATGCTGAAATTATACACAACATTGTGTCTGAACTCTACAGCATCAAATTCTAAAATAAAGTTAACTTCTCTTACACACCTTTGATGTGCCTCATCAGTGGCAATGGGAGTTCAACACAAGCACAATTTAGATGCCATCCAGGAGACAGGGATGCAAACTAACAGCTTTTGCAATTGGCAGTTTTCTACAGAGCCTTGTAAGAGAGTCAGTGTTGTCTTCAGTAAAGATGTTTTGGCATCTAAAGCATTCAAATTTCCCTAGGTTTCAGCTGTGAGCACTTAAGTTCTGCCACACCGACCCATGAAGGCTCCCTGCAGAGCCCTACAAGCCCTGAAACACTGTCGTAAACTTCTTACAGGAAAGTCCTGAACAGAGAACTGATTTGCAGACCCAGGGTTATACTTGTAGCTGCTTTGACTATAGGAAGCCTCTTCACAGCCAGAGAAGGGGAGGGTGGAGGAGCTCCAGGCTGTGGAGCTGGAATTTCCCTGCAGCCTGTGGAGAGGATGATGCTGGAGCAGATATCTACACTTCAGCCCATGGAGGACCCCAGGCCAGAGCAGGTGTTCCTGAGAGGCACTGCATCCCAGCTCCAGATTAAATTCTTTTTCCACAAATCGAGTCTGTTTGCCCATGTCGGTAATTGGTGAGTGATCCCTCCATTTATATTTGAATCCAGGAGCATTTTTATCCTATTATTTTCTCCCTGGCCAGCTGAAGAGGGGAAGTAGGAGAGCAGCTGGGGGGGAGTTTGGCAGCCAGCCAAAGTACCACAACTCTATTCCAGGTAATTCAGATGTTTGATTTGTGAGGGCACCATTCTCCCTAAATATAACCAGAACACCCTGCATACATTCCTGGATGTTTTCTTTATTAAGGGAGACTGAATGAGGAGCCAGAATGTGTCAGGTAGAGTAATGTGACCAGTCCTTGGAAATAAATTATTAAAAGATTTGTAATTTTTATGGTCTTGCCCTCTGAGGAGGATAATTCTTCTGTTTCATTGAATAGTCAATCTGGTTGTTTTCCACAAGTATTTATGTGTTAACATTTCAGAATGATGTAAAGAAAATGTGAATTGAGACCTAGTTTGCTTTTCCTGATAACCAACAATTTGTTTCAGCATTTAGGAAGGCTGTTACATATCATGTGGAGCCATATACTTTTGAATCTGACAGCTACTTCCCAATAATTTCTTTAGTTTGCTTTTCAAAGCTTCAGAAGTCAGACAGCAGCTCTTGCTGAGCGGACTTGCTCTGACCTTAAATACCTGAAGTACATCGAACTGCAAAAAGAGTCTGTTTATGAAGTAAATGTGTTTTCACTTACTCAAAGGGGACAGGAATCAGAATGTACTGTCCAATGGGAGCCATGGAAAGCTAGCACAAAATCTAATGAAACAAGGTGGAGATAAAGAAGGAATAGTTAATTTGTGCTTTCAAGGCTTTCTGTATGCAGAAGGCAGCAAGAATAATTGTCATGGAAAGCCCAGAAGATTACTTAGATTTTTTTTTAATATGTGTGTAACTGAGGAAAAAGGTAAGAGACATTTTCATTGAACTTGTAGGGTTCCAACTCTCCTTTCAAACATCATCCAAGAAATCTTGTCCTGGGGACACAAGGACAAAAAATCTTCACAAATGTCTTCTATCTAAAAGTTTTAATGTCAGCCTCTTCATCAAATTTCATTCAAATAATTATGGAACCCACGAGCTGAGAATTGCCATTTATGGAATACATTTAGAGTAGCGTAACAAAGGATTTGTGTTTCCCACTCACAGTATGACTAGCACTGCCTGGTCCTCCCTCCAAATTTAAATGAGACACTTGGGTCATTCCAGATGGCATGTCATGTGCCCTGTCCTAGCTGCAGTTCCTGAAGAGCAAGGCAAGGAAGTCAGCAAGGAGGAAGACAAGAAGGGCTTGCAGAGCTTGTCCTGGAGCCCTGACCAGCTGCAAAACTCAGCTCCTGGCCAAGGCGAAAACGTCCTGCCAAAAGGCCAGGGAAGTCAATGGGCATCACAAGGAGCTGGAGCATTTCTGTCTTAGAGAAATGGGGGCTTGGAGCTTGAGGGAGGTTCTTGCTTTGTGTTGTTGCTTTCTTTATGAACTCTCTTCATTCTGCTGTCCCATCCTTTCTTCTCATCTCTGGAACCCTTGTAGCCTATTTCACAGTGCTGCTGCTGGTGGAAAAAGGGAAAAATCTGGAAGGGAAATGGTTTGATTTGCTTCTGCTGGGAAGTTTAGTATTTTCGTGGGGTAGTAGTCTAATGGTGGACTGTAAAATACGGCTGAGCAAAACTTTTCTAATTGTTAATTAGCTACTACTAGGACAACTGGAGTCTGTTATCCAAATGGTTTTATTTTGTATATTATTTTGAGAAAAAGCTAAATGAAAATTCATAGTACTTTATATATTTGCAATACTTATATTAGTACGGAGTAATTTTCGTCCTGAAATTGAACATAATTTAAAGATAAAATGGCCATTTTGACATTTAGAAAACAATACAAAAAATGAGTCTGAAAAGCCAAAAGCCTGGACTTAGAGCAGAACACTGATTTTCTTCAATCCACAGCTAAGACCTCCAATTTCTTTATGATGGTGAAATTGTCATGAACAATATTTGCGTTGTTTTATTCTACAATATTTCAGCCTGAAATAACTTCAATTTTTTATTAACTGCAAGACTGAGTCCTATTCATCAGTTAGGCAGGTGTATTGCCTGATAATGCAATAAGCTTTCCTGGATGTATGAGTTGTTTTATTTCTTTTATACCAGCAATCAGCCATTTCTTTTATACCAAGAGCATAATAAAAACAAAAGGCTTATGTTTTTCTTACTGGTAGCAGAGTAATAAATTATCATCCATCAGCAATAACTGTTGCCATTTAATAAAAAATAAACCTTTCCTAAATCTCTCATGGAACATAATAGATAAGAATAAACAATGATATAAAGTTGGTGCCGAAATGAAGGGTTGCTGCAAGTGAGGATGTGCAGTGAAGTTATTTATGTAGATAACACAGTTTGGCAACCAAAAGGAACTAATTCAGATGTAATAAATTAGATAATCCAAACTTTTCTGAAATATAAATAGTCATAAATTGTAATAATTCTAACTTTTTCTCCAAGTATTCCAATGACAAAAAATTGGTCAGAAACACAAACCAATTTAAAAACAACAACAACAATCAAGGCAGAATTTTCTAAATATTTCACCTGCAAAGTACCTATGAGATGTTCACCTGAGGATCTCCAAAGAAAAGTTCCTCTTTCACTCCTGTCCTGCTTAGCTCAGACCATCAGTCCGAAGTTGGTGGTTTTTCTAGATTTTCTAGAACTAAATGTCAGCTCTAAACAACCAACATGGACGTTGCTACTTCAGAAAGTCTGCAGACCTTGCAGCTGCAGCCAGATACACACCATATTTTTTAAATTGCGTTCCAGATGAAAAGTTACTGTCTTGGGTAGCTGAAAAAAATCAACAGGTCTGAAAAGCCAGGTGTTCAAACACAGTGGACAAGAACTATTGGATGTGAACCTCTCTGCAAGACACAGCTTGCATTTAGATGGAGTGACTACATGCTTAATCAAGAAAACCTGCACACAGTGTCTAGGAATAGCCAGAACAACAACAGTGAAATGTGCTAACCAAAATCACTGTTTCTCCTCTTGCTCCATTCAGGCTGCCCCCTTCAGTGCTCTACCCTGGCATGGAGCACCCCTCAGCTTCCCTCAGCTAAAGGACTTTTGTGCATTATTTAACCACTTTCATAGAATTCACTTTAACGTGTTCAAAATGACAAGCACCATATTTTTTTGCCGTATCTGTGTGCAATGTATGGTGAGTCTATAAATATCTCCCATTCTCTCACCTCTCTTACTCTCTGTTCACAAGACACAGTGCGCTGCGTGTACATCTGTGGAGAGCACTTCTCACACCTCAGCTGCAGAACCCTTTCCCAGGTGCTCACCCTGTGCTTCGTCCTCAGAGCCTGCAGCAGAATGGGATAATCAGCAGCTCAATAAATCAGCAATATCAATGTATGAGCTGGAGGTCATGTTCCCAGTAAACCTGATCTGTGGATAGACTTATTGTCTTGCCACCTGTTATCCTGAGAAGGTGATCAGTCATCCTCCATCTTTCATCAGGGTAAAAATTCTCTTTTCCGTTTGCACAATGGTCAGCTGGTGACTGGATCATCACTGCTGTCCTTCGGGAGAGGGGAAACACTTCTCCAGTTGGGGCAGGGCGGAGAGGGAAGCACAACCCCACAGGAAGCTCCTTCACTTTGGGTTCATAAGAAGATGGAGGAAGCGAAGTGCAGGATGAGACAACGCTGAGGAACACTCACCAGATGAGTGCTGCCTGCCCCAGAAACCTCATCCAGCTGTGCAGCTGCAAGCTGAGGTTGGAAGGACAGTACTCACAGCTTCCTATAAATCCTGAAATTCAATACTGGCTTCTTTAAATATAGATATGTTAACTACAAGGAAGATATATAAGATATTTTATGACCTAGCAATAAAATTCATAGGGTTGCCTTTTTTTTTTTAATGTTTGAAAATGGAAAATATCTTTCCATTATCTCTTTTCTTGATATATAACCTTTATAAATAACTGGCACTCCATTAGTCTACACTGGGAAACCAATTTATATGAGCAAATAATGATGGGATTTCCTTAGTTTTTGTTTCTGCACACACCTGACCTACTAGGTGATAAGGAAGATGCAGTCGAGGGACTCCACAGAGTAGAGGATAAAGACACATGGGCCAGAGGAGATGTCAGAGAGGATACACAGGACATTCAGCAGCAGAGCAGAAGGCTCACAGGGAGCAGGTTAATATCCACTCATTTCCAGGCACCAACCAGAATGGAGCATTAGAACAAGCCGTCTGTGAGAAAGGGTTGCGTGACAATTTTCATAGAGGAAAGAAATCTTTATTTCCTATCCCTAATAACTTGATATGGATTACTGTGAAATTTTGGGAAGTCACATCTCACTTCACTGGCAAAAGTTCCCTTACACTGGCAAGAGTTCTCTTACTAACCGTTGTGTCTTCCAGCTCATTCTGAAATGATTTTTTTTTCCCTCACTCCTCCCCTCTTTCACATTCTCCTTCCCTACTCCTGGTCTCTGGCAGCCCAAGTATGCATCAGCTCTGTCCTTTTCCCTTTAGGACCCATCCTCAAAGGGAAGTGATGTTGGAGGCTCATTACTGAGACTTTATCAGGGCCTGGGGAAAGCCCAGGGTCCCATATGAGCACCTCCAAATTCTTTGTCATGGATGGCCAAAGAAAAAATTTTTAGGGAAAAAAAAACCTTACTGCAAACGTATTTTAAGGACCAAGTGCATTTGGTCTCTGCAAAAAGGGTCCAAACTTCTTTCCTAAGGGGCTTTTACAAAAATAGTGTAATGTACAAAGGAATCAACTGGTATTAAGATGAGGGGAAATTAATTGCAAACATTTGTAGAACAATGAATTCAGCAAGACACCCAGGGTATCATTATAGCTTTAGCCTTTGAGCATGAGAAGTCATCCTCCATGAACTCATTCATTGCAGAACCTAAGAAAATTGTGCCGTTCTTACTGGAGATGAAGAAGGGAGAGAATTTGTGAAACAGTCTCTGAAAATGATGCTATAAGCTTCAAAGATTAACAACATAAAACTTCTTTCATATTAACTGCAGCAATTCCTCTGTGTTTTAATAGCTTAACAAATATACTTAGGACTTTTACAATAAAGAGAAAGCGATAAGGCAATTATTTACTACCCACAAAAAGCTTTGAAACTATTTATTCAATATTCCATCTAAATTACACATTAGGTTAACAGGTTGTAAATGATAATCTAGCACAAACCTCAAATGGTGGCTTTTGCTTCCCAGAGTGATAACATTATTCCCAGCTAGAAGGGAATAAAAATACAAATGATTTTTTCGTTGTGACCGTGAAAACTTTCCAGTTACAATTCACATGAGTTCAATATTTTATGCACAAGTGAAGGAAGCAAGCAACATTTACATGACAGAGTTATCAGTCTTTTTTTTATATTGCAGCTGTTTGGAAAGCCACAGGGCAACGGCATTTATATATGAGATAAGCTCAGTCTGTAGAACAAATTAATGCTGGATTGCAAATTAAATGCCATGTCTTCGGACAGCTAATTAGCTTTGTGCTGCTCAATTAAGCTTTGAAAGGACATGTTGTGTTTCTTGATGGAAGAGCAAACATTTCCAGACTATTTCACATTCCCTGTGCTTTCTCTTTCTACAACTGAGAAGTCCAAGAAGAAAAAGAAAAATCCAGCAGCCTTACCAAAAGGTATCAAAGTCTAAACTACAAAGCAGGCAACAAAGTTATTTTCAATAGTCCTAAAAACCCTTGATTTTATGTCAAATGGCTTAAAAATGTAAGCTAGTTTGGGATAGGAAGGAACTATAAAACCATGTCTTCAATGCTTCTTAAACTAGAAAAGTAGCAGGAGCTCTCCAAGGAGAATATAGAAATCCTGTATAACGACTTCCAATGGTTTGTTAATGTTGCATCTTTATTCAGTTAATCCGAAATTTTCCACCTTTTGTTCTTCCTGGCCAGTATCCTAAGCACGAGCATTGAGCAAGAAACACTCAAGTGTCTTTGGACTCCTCAGTCAACAGTATGAAAGAGACATTAGAGTTTCAAGTCTTATGTTTCTCTTGTTATCCAAATCCTTTGAGACTTAAGCAGTGAGGGAAAACCTTCCAAGATCAGATTTCTCACAAGAACTTCAGTACTTCCATCTTTTCTTTTTTCTGCTGGTAGTAACTAGACAGCTGACTTCTGCCTTCTCTTTTCCTGCTTGCCAGCCTTAGAGTAGGAAAGCCTGGTTAAATTGCCATGGAGAGGGGTGAAACTAAATGAGATTCCTGGAAAGGAGTGATGGTTTTCAAATCTTAGCCCGTGGTGGTTCAGGCTGCATTGAGCTCCAGCAGTGGAACCTCTCTTTTAGGGTGAGCAGTTAAATTCTCTTTCCCAGTAAAATTTTCATTGCTCTGCACATTAATCTACCATTGAGCTGCAAATGGCACATGCAGAGTATTTATTCAATGTCAGCCAATAACCAAGAAAAGGAGAAACCTTTCATCAAATGCTGCCTTTGGCATTGTGAACTTCAAGGATCAGCAGTTTCTTATCAGATTTCTGTACTGGGGTATTTTCTTTAGCCTGAATCTTGAAGATAAGAGCATTTAATAAGCACTTGGGATTGTGAAATAAACAGGCATCAGAAATTTCTGTCATAGATCACTGATGATCACACGAACAAAGAGGGTGCAAAATATGAGAAAATTCTGAAGCTATGAAAAGGTTTTTCATCTTCAGTCACTAGTGTTATTCATTCTAGGTTTCCAAGAAAATTCTGACTTTCAGAAACTGCACTTTGGAGGCAGATGTGGAAATCCACCCCAAAGAAGGACTGTCATCTACTAACCTGCAGGAGTGAGTACACGTTGTACATGACTACAAACATTTCTACATATATATATATACACAAGCTTATGTATTATATATGGTGTTAAAGTGGGCCAGTACAAACCTGCATGCTATTCTGGCACCTCAGAGAAGTTTCCTTGTCAGAAACAGATGGAATAGCTGTGCATCAAGACTATTTTTCTGCTCTACTTTTTAAGATTTTTACTTCCAAAGCCCCAATTTAGTATACAATGGTATACAAGTATATAAATACACATATTCTGCACATAAAAATATTACGTGTACGCTCATATGTAAGACCCTTACAGAGAACCCCTTCTAAATATGTGCAGACCTTGTGCTTTATTTTCTGCCTCAATCCATTTTCTCTGAAGAAAACACCCAGTGTTCCTGTCCTTGCAACTCCAGTGTGGGAAGGAAAGAAAATTTCCTCAGGGTTAAGTAGCAAAGTCTTTGAAATCAGAAGTTAAATCCACAGGTAGTAATACTGAGAAAGCAGTACTGTTTATGAGCTCAAATGACAACTCATTCAGAAGCCACAAGGAAACATTAACACTAATTTAACCATCATTTTCAAAATGATGTTAGGAATCTATTGTATGGTGGTTCAACCTCTTACAGATATTCCAGTACAGACAACCTTTAAAATTTAAGTCAAATGCGCCGTCAAGGGCTGCATTGTGGCATTCCTCAAATGTTAACATGAATTATCTCCTAATACTTCTCTTGGAGGAGGAAAACAAAATGGCAGCAGGTGCAGATGTAGGGCGCAACTTCCCACACTGATGGAAAACTTCAGCTCACAAACAGAGCTAAGAAACTTGTTCTCCATACCAAGAAATGAGTCTGAGTGCACCACTGCCTGGCATTGAAAGCAGCTCTCCCATAAATATACAAATATTTCCCCAAAACCATATTTTCAATTAAGAAACCTGAGATATTTATCAGGTGTCAGTAGCAAAACCAACCATTTCTTTATTTAAATATCAAAAAGAAAAAAACCCAACATTTTTAATCACTGCTCTTCTATGAGCCGCACCTCTGTGACCACCAAAAGGCCAATATCCTCAAAAACAGACAGAGCATTTAGATTTGCAGTTGTGACTGCTTGCACAATGGTTAGAATGTTCAAAGCACGCAAGTGGTCTTGGAAATTGTAACAGTTATGGCTACTAAGAAAATATTTTCTATTCCTTGGTTACTCTCATATTGCATCATTTTTTCTTTTTTTTTTCCCTTTTTAAAGGCACAGATCGTTTTATTTCTGCCTGTTTTCTCCCTCAGCATTCATACCACCACATTTAGTTAAGCAGACTCTGAAAACTCTGAACACACTTCAGATATGCCAGGCATCATACAGCTGTATACAAAAAACAGAAGTGCTTCCTATAGAAAGCTGTCAGAGTTGAGAAGCAGCATTTGTCTGAGCTGTATTTAACATTCGCAGAGTGAATCTGATGCTCTGTCAAGAGGGAAGAATTATCGAGAGCCCACCATGAAAGGAAGAGAGCTTGCTTTGTTCTGAGTCCAAGAAAACCAGCGTCACTACTTCCTAGCTTGTATATGAATCCTGCCCCACTTTGTATTTCAAAACCCTTAATGTCATGGGTTTAAAGCAGGACTAGTTCAAAATGCACCAGAATAGATCTGCTGATTAAATAAATTACTAAATATTGTGCTATATTGCCCCTGCAAATTCTGTAGTGTCAGTTCCCAAACTCACCCTCCAAAGCCAGCACGGAGGGGAACAGGAGCTCCTTCAGGCATTGGTTTCTAAGACTTTGCATAAACCAAGGTCACATGAAGGAAACCAACATGCCCAGAAAGGAAAAGCAGGTGGAAGAATTGAATATTATTTCACAATAACTGAAACCCAACAATGTGTTTGGGGAGAAACAGGAAACAAAATTTTTATGTAACAGGAGAAACAGTAGCTGGTGAAATTCCTCTTTCAGAAGTGTTTCTCAGCCCCCAAGCACGTGGCCCGTGTGTCTCAGCCTGGCTGAGGGGCACCCCTGGGGCAGCAGAGCCTTCCCTGTGCCCTGCAGGCTGCAGCAGGGCCTCAGGGATTCCTGCAACTGAGCCTGGACCAGCCATTCCTGCAGCTCAGCTGGGCTGAGGAGCAGAACTGCTGCTTTCCTTCGCTGCCTCCCCCACGCTCCCCCCCAGCAAAGCCCTCTCCGAGCCTGGAAACCTCCCTCGATGGCAAACACGGGGCTCGGGGTAAGTTGTGACAGACATTTCCACCTTAGCAGCCTGAGAACAAAGATCAATGTCAGCACAAGCCCAGATAAAAGCTTGACGGTGTCGAATGCCAGAAATGTTCCTTATTTCCCCTTTCATTATGAAAAATGATTTTATCTTGACTTTTCAGAAATACAGCATGATTGCTCTCTCAATTAACTTAGTGTTCTGTTTTCCATTAGTACAGTACAGAATAACTATAACCCATTGTAACATCCCAGGGCTTTTTTCAAAGATGCTGATTTACAGCAGAAAAGGGATTTTGTGTTTCTTGCCAGTTATAAAATTGCTAAGGTAAAGCCAGGAAGCAGGCATGTTAGCATTCATTTCATCTCCAGCCCCTTCTATTTCCCCAGGAAGGCTGCAGCAGGCAGTTCAACATAAAAGAAAGTTATTAAAAATTCCATACCCTTGAAGCAATCTTCATAAAACTGATAAAAAATTCAATTTTCAAATTGCTTAATACAGCCTTCTCTTGACTAACACAGTTATCCTAACTTAAAGACCTTTTAAAATAATGAGCTGGAAGGAATAGAGAATATTTCTTTCGAATCTGTACAAAATTTGAAGAAATGCTCTGTACTCTGATTTTTTGCATCTCTTAGTACCATTAGTAGTCCCTTAGCATCCTTCTCTGCCGTGAAAACTTACAGGAAAGAACAGGGTGATTCATAATGCAACACAAGTGATTAAGTACATTTGAACTCAGAAATATTAATAAGTTGCTGGTCATATATTTAAAACAAAGTCATGAATACTTAATGCCTTACAAGTCCCATTCAAATATTACAGTAGGTGAAATAATGAAAGTTTACTTAACTAAACCACCTAGGAGCAGAACATATAATAAATTAATTTTAGACTTTGTTTTTGAATTGGAGTTATGATAATTTATATCTCATAGCTCTTTTTCAAACACAACACTTGAACAAAAAATTTAAAAAACAACTTTAGTGACATGAATCGACATTAAAAACTAGATTCCCAAATTTCTCCAGCTTAGTGAATACCGCTTACACCACAAAGAAGATTTCTTGAAAGTTTCTTAAAAGTGTCCCTACATAAGACAATAGACATAAATCAGTCTGCAGTAAACCTAAGAATCAAACAGAAGCTAAATGCTTGTCTTTGTCAGCCCCTTTAGAGGAAGTGGCCCAGATTTCTAAAAGGCTCTGTGCAGAGCAGCCACGCAGAGGTGCAGAGAGACCTGTCCTGCGAGGGGCTGGGGGTGGCACAGACCTGAGTGGCACCTGCAGCCCCCCGCTCCCATTCCTGGCACAGCCCCTCAGCAAACCGGGGTTCAGGCCCCGAGCTAAACCAGCGCCTTGATCAGCTGCTGGCATATTCCCACAGTCTTCACTGGCCCACACAGTCAATAAAATAATTCCCTCAACAAGACCTTCCTGCAGCAGAGAGAAAGCTCTGGAGATGGTGCTTGGACAAGTGTAGGTGACAATCCGTGCTCCTGACCTGCAGCTTAACAGAATGGTTTCACATCCACCAGTCTTCACATCCCCCAGCTTTCCTAATACTCAGATTCTGTTGTAGCACTTTCTGACAGTGTTAAAACGCCAGCACCCTGACAGGGGGATGGCTGTTTTGTGAGGAAGCATGAGCAGTTTAAAACAAACATGAGGAAAGGTAATATTTTGCAGCAGAGTGCTCCCACAGTCCCCATCAAAGCCTCTGCATCTCTCACAGGGACGAACCCTTCTTCTACAAACCATGACTATTCCTTTTGAACTTCTGCTGGGGTTTTAGTTCTGATTTGAGAACAAGCTTGTGTATTGATTAGTGTGAGAAAGGGAAAAATCTGGCTTTGAAACTGTTCTTTTGAAGATATTTTCTTCCACCTTCATGTAAATATCCAATGAATTTGGGAAACATTTGCAATGGCATTCAGGTAGCAGGATACAATCTTGACATATATGGAAGTTTCTGATCTGACTATATGGAGTGCTGCAGAGATTTGGATGAGTGGGTATCCACTCGGGTGAGGGAGTACCCACTTGGACTCACACGCTATCTCCAAGAGCTACTTTTTAAAGCAAATTATCTGATCAAAATTAATTCGTATTTAAACAACTTCAGAAATTAGTTTCTTTCAAGTACTCTCTTTTATAAATTGTAGATGCAACTTCATTATCTGATGAAGTACAGTGCATGTTGTCAAATTCAGGAAGCGGCACACTCACACAGTAACTGAGCATATATTTGTGAATAACATTCATGAATTTTTCAATTTTAATGTGTACCATAGGGACATAGGCTAATATCTGGAGAACTTCTGGAGATTTCTAAAGATGGATGCTTTGATTAGTTGGGCTTAAGAGCATTGAATGTTACAACCAAGCCTCTGTCACACCTGGGAAAAAAGATCCAGCAACTCACATAGACACAATAACACCACTTCAGAGCGTGATCTAAGTACAGACAAACAAATGATAGGAAAAAGCCTTAAGCCCACTTGACAGAGAACTTAATCTCCAGGCAAGGTGCAGGAGGGAAGTCTCCCCCAGAGCAGGGAACTGAGCCAGCTCCTCCCTAAGCCCCATCCATGGCTGGGTACTAACACTGTCCTGGCTCGGAGTGCCCCTTGGTGTCACACAGAGGCCCCTTTGGAGAAGTGCTTGCTGTTGACCTCTGCCTGCTGCCTGCAAAGTCAATGGCGAAGCTCCTACTGAAGGCGATGTGAGCACAGGCAAACCAGGGGAAGAGGCTTTTAAGACGTTCCCCATAATATGCACAGTGAGAAAGCAATTTTGCTTGCACCGTTGGTTTGAACAAAGCATTGTCATGCTTTGAGCACACCTATTTTCTGGTGAGCTACAGTGATTGTCAGAGCATAAGCACAATCTGCCGTCACATAATAAAGTCAACACATTACAGTTTAATTGGATGGAGTCATTCACACAGTAGTAACAAGGACTGAGAAGCAAAACACAACTCCTCATTTTCTTAAATCTATAACCAGCTGCTTTCACTGCAGGAATAAAGGGTATATGCCTCACTCACCTCTTATTCGTCTTTGTGTTTTGCCAGGTAATTTAAGAAAAGTTTACAAAAACCCACTGTTTTCAGAGATTGAGTCATTCAGCAATGCAGCTGCTTGCAGGGAAGTCAATCTGCACGAGAGTGCAGGAGGAGCTCCAACAACTTTTGCAAAGCTGAAAAATCCCTGGATACAGAAAGTAACAACCCAAAAGGTAAAATAATTCCTTTTCCAGAAGAAATGCCCCAGTAATGCAAAATACAACTTAATTCAGTGCACTGACGGAGACAAGGATTCCACAATGATGTTTTGAGAGATTTTATTGTAGAAAGAAAAAAAATTAGATGTATAAGAAATTAATTATTTGCTGCAAGCATTTTGCGAAATTAAATCTCAGTATTTCTTTTAATGTATTTTCTGGTTGTATTTCATTCTAAATGAAACTTTATAACCTTTAACCACATCTTACTAATACCCCGTTGCTGGCTTGATTAGCACTAACCAGATGAAACATTTGACTGGATAAATACTCTAATGTTTTTTCTTCAGTTGCAAACATGCACTGTTGGTGCCACTTTGCCAGCATCAAACATACAACTTCCAAACCTGGAACTGCTGTCCGATTCCATCTTGCCAATAAACTATGGATGATTTTAGGAAATAAATTCTAAAGTTATGCAACCTTTGACAAACCTGATTTGTTACCAAATGTACTAAGTATTTCCATAAATTCTTTGGCATAATTCATCTGAATCTCATAATTATGTTTTTTCCCCTCCCCATGTTCATGGAAGGGCTTGTTTTCCAGCAACAGCAAATACTGCTCCACAGTGCAGGCAGTGCAAAACAGACAGTCCAACGTGAGAATATCTATATCCAGAGACTCCATTAGAAGAGTAGAAATTAAGCATAAGCAGCTTCTTGTAAAAAGCTGCCATCATTTAATGTCTCATCTTCACCCATAATTTTATATCTTTGCTCCTGTTTCTCTTCAAGATATATTTTGCACGCTATTCTATTGTATTATACGTCCTTGAGAAGTCTGCTCAATCAATTTTTTGATTACCAGCTCATTGTATAGAATGAGTTAATAAAAGCTTTTAGTCTGTTTACTGCTATCTACTTCAAAACAAATACATTTTAAAGCTTTTTATCTTTTTGAGTAAATGTAGCTATAAGCAATACTCTGGGTATTTTTATCTATATAATTTATTTTGATAAACAAATTTACACAATATTCTTCTACCTTCACTAAAGCAAGTGCTTCTAAATACAGATTACTATGTAACAGAAAGAAAACCCTACAGACAGGCAGCTCACACTGCATTCTCTGGATATATGGCACAGGATTGTACCTGCAAAAATCATCCTTTAAAAGCAGTGTCATGTCCCACAAAGCAAAGATGTTCCTTCCAATTGCACTGGGCCCCTCATCATCACCATCCTCACTGGAGGGAAGAATCGGCCCTGAGACACTGCATGGAGCTGCTGTACATACGTGATGTCAGTATATTAAACATGACTGTGACCTATGATACTGGGAATGTAACTGAGGGGAACTTAAGCTCTAATTTTAAAATTGATAACAGCTTTCTAACAAGTCTAGAACTGATTGCTCCAACAGCAGATTAGGACACTTAATTTTTTTTCCAACTTTGGCAAGTTACACAAAAACTGAGATATGCTTAGTATATCATGAAGCATATGCTTGTTGCTCCACTTATAATACATGGAAAATCATTAAATAATGCCTTTACATGGACAGCAAATACTGCAGTCTAATTTCAAGGTAAAATGTCTCCAACTAACTTGAAATATAGAGCAAAATTTAGAATGAAGTCATACATTGTTCATTGTCTTGAGCAAAAAATAATTTGTAGTTCAAAGAAAGAGTCTGGAAGTTTTTGACATGCTTTTCTCTCTGAATTGTTGAAGAAAATCCACCAGTGTTCAGAATTAGCAATTACAATAAACTCATTTAGCTTTCCAAGAGATAGTGGCAAAGCGGTATTGCCTTCCATACTAACAAAATGATGCAGATAGCTTTGATATCAATTACTGCCTTTGCAGTAATTGAGATTTCTTGTCATTGTGCAAGAGGCTCATGTAACACTGGAGAGCCAATTAAGACCCCAACAAAGTCAGTGTAGTCACTCCAGTCTCTCCTCTCTCTTGTCTGCAGTGACTTTTCAGATTTTCAACATTCACCTTGAGCGCCTGAAGTCCTGTGGGAGGTATCCAGACCAAGCATTGCAGCAGTTTTTACTGTGTTACTAAGCGCTTCTGTAAAACCCGCCTTAGTCTGTGACAAAGTTTCATGTGCTTGAGTGAAGGCACAGCAAGAAATGGGGGAACGTATTCCTCCAATTTCTCACTCTGAGGAACCTTCTCCATGACCAGGATCACAATCAAAGGAGAGTAAAATTTGCCAAAAGTGTTCCTTTTAAAAGAAACTCCACGTCCCAAACATCTGAGTAAGCCCAAAGTCCAAGCTGTGCCTTTAAACACAAGTAAGAGTAATAGGTTAGATGATAGTTTGTAATTAGGTACAAAATATCTTCCCTGAGTGTATAACCCTGTGCAATCTGACAAGAACTTGTTCTTTAATGTTAGCTTTGTGATTTACCAGGGAGAAATCTTTTCTGGAAAAAATTATTTACTACCATTTTTGCACCTCATTTTCCCATTTAAATTCCTGTATGACTGTTGACAGAGCTTTCATGGGCGCTTACCTGCAATAACTTCACTCACTGTAAGAGGCAGGTCAAGAGAAAAGACGGGATTTTACACCTTTGCTGTTGGTAGAGTGGGGACAAGGAAGTAGGGACACCAAAGCTTGCTCTCTACCCATCCCCATTGCCTTCTACACGGGTAATGCAGGAACTTGCTCATCCCACGGTGGTCTCCTGCTTGTAGCACATATTGTGGGAGGAGAAATAGCCCAGGCCAACTTGCCAGTCCAGTGCTAACTGCACTTTGTACCCACCAGGAGGCTGGGAGTGCCCAGCAGCTGCCTGGGCTGAGCAGGCACAGATACACAGCCTTCTTGCAGGCTGCAAAAGTGCAAATGCAACATGGAGTTTTCTTTATTCCAGCACTTGCTGAAACTATTTTGGATGCTTAGCAAATCTAGACTCAAGCATTCACCCCCAATCAGAGACAAAACCCCTTCTTCTTCCAGAGCATCCTCTGCCACTCAGGCAGAACGGTTCTTATTCCCTTGTCGTTGTCCCATGCTGACATCATTGCTGTGATAACACCACTCAGTCTTCTTTGCAAACTAAATATTCCTGTACACCTCTCTCATTATCCCGCTAAATGAAAGCACCAAAGTAAATATGAGTTAAGATTAGGCTGAGTATACTCTGGTTTTAATTAAGAATATTGTAGAAGTTGTAGTGAGATCCAGTGCTTTCCTAACCTTGCTCATCCACTTAATAGCTTTTCCATGGCACAGACAGGCTGCTGGATAACCTTATCCTGGTAGCAAGGGAAATCAGACCCTGCCCATTTCTAAAGGAGAAGTTAAAAACCTGCCTCCTGGGCTCTGATATGCTTTCAGTTGCTGCTGGAAAACCAAGCATCTACCACAGCCAAGGCAACCTGCTCCCAGCTGGGGTCGCCTGAAGGCCTGGCACCTCTCCTCACAAAGCAAGACCAAGTAAAACAAACACATGGGCCTTTAGCATCTTAAAATCAGACTATATTAAGTCCTTTAGGACTGACCTTGGAGAACTCGGTGGCCCACATGATAAGCAGTATAAGCCTGTTTCCTGCAGGTTCCCAAATGACTCAAAATGTTGGTTTTATCAAGGCCCTAACTTACCCTCACACTTCTCTATTTCCTGGCAGCACAACTGCTAGGGCCACAGTCGAGTTCATGAACTGAGCATTGTCATTGTGAAAAAAGCCAAACATTCTCCTTTAGAGTCCTTGACATTTGAAATTTATATTTACTCACTCCCTTACGAACCAGAGACCAATAAATCTTCATGGCACTCTTGGCCACTTGGCACTTTAGGGCCAAATGTAGATTTGCACCACTGCCCTAAAACAGACTTGAGTGGTGGGAAACTTAACAGCAATTTTGGGTTCTATTTTGATGCATATGGTTTTAAAGAGTTATTTGATTTAGGGTAGGATTGGAGAAGAATTAATAAAGGTCTGATCTTTATTGGATTTCAGAAATTTTTTCAAGGCATGCATGGTGTTGGATCTTTTAAAAAGTAATGCAAATGAATGCATAAAATATTGATCTTGTCCAACAAGGCCAAAAAAAATGCAGATGGTAAAGTTCCCTACTCTCAATATACATCAAAATAAGTAAAAACTAAAGCAAAACACTACGATTAGATGTATAGGTTTGTGTCTTTCATACCAATATCCATCAGGTCCTGAAGTCCTGCAAACATTTTCCCCAGCTCTGCTGTGCAGGGACATGCATTATTTATGCACTGTGCATACTTAGAAAAGGCAAGCTCTTTGCCATACTCAGGTAGTCTCTGAATAACACACAAGAGTGCTGGGTTGCTCAGAGCAGCCCTAATGCAAGCTCTGCAGAGGTTCCTCACAAGCCACTCTCTAACAAACTGTAACCCGGGGATGTGCTGGGAATGCAGCTGCTGGAAAAGCCATGGTTGGAGTGAGCAGCTTCTCAAGCTCCACTCCCAGCGGACAGCAGTGGCCCAAGACACACAGCCCTGCCACAGTGAATAATCAGAGTGTGGCTGAACACTCAAAGACATTTTAATCCCTCTCCCTGGGCTGCACTTTCTGTACTCTGCCTCCTTTACACTACAAAATCTGACCCATGGTTTGCTAAATACCTGAAGGTAAAGCAGGATAAGAAGCAGTGCAGAATGTGGAGCATTATAGCTCCACACATCTCAGACAGAGGAGATACAATCCCTTTTGGTGACCTGGCGTAGCCCAGGCTGACATGGAAACTGGTTACCTTCACTCATCCTCACCAGCGAAGGGCTGCTCATGCTAACACCGCACACAGGACCTTCCCAGTGTGGCTGACCCAGGTTCTGGGTCCCTTGGGCTGGGTGCTTCCCAGGCAGAGAGCTGTATTTGTAAGAGCGTGTGTCAGCCTGGGCTAAAGCCTTTATCAGAAGGACAGGAAGGGGCTGGGGAAAAGTCCCTTCCACACTCAAGCAGCTTCAGACACAGGGACCATCTCATCCCTGACTGGGCTGGTGTCACCCAAGGGATGGGGTCAGCACGGTTCTGGAATTTGGCAGGCAGCAAGGGCAGTCTGAAGCAAGAGCTGGCACATCTGGAAACAGGGACAGAATTAAGGTGGAACCACCCTAGGCATGACGGGTTGTGTAACCCTGGTGCTTCCTCCCTGGTTAGGTAACAAAGGAAGGGTTCAGCACTGTGATCTTTTTCCCTGGCCTCACACTACAGTTCACCTGGAGGGCCCTGAATAAAGATTTCCAATGAGATTGGGAAAGGCTTGCCTCTATCAGATCGGCCAGCTACTAGTGTTTCTTCACATTCTAGATTCGCAGGACAGATACTGCTTGTGATCTTGTTTGTAAGTATGTTACCACACATTTTTATTACAGTAATTTTATTTGTTGTATCCCTTAAATCGGACTGTCAAGCTTTTTTTCTGAATTCACTGCTTTTTAACACTTGGTTTTGTGCGTTACTTTTGCTCCCTGGTTATTGCTGGAAGACAGAGGGGTAACTAACTACTATGTAATTTTATGCAAAATTAAATGCAA
Source organism: Melanocharis versteri (assembly GCA_013397845.1). Lineage (NCBI taxonomy): Eukaryota > Metazoa > Chordata > Aves > Passeriformes > Melanocharitidae > Melanocharis > Melanocharis versteri. The sequence goes on from VZTG01001078.1 coordinate 61,826, forward strand.
TATAAGTTTGACAAAATAGAACGACCAGTTATGCAGCCATAGCTTGTTTCTCATTAGCCTGCAGCAATTTCACTTAAAACTTGCACCATCAAGTTGTCTATTACTTGCTTTTTAAAAATAAAATACTAACTGTCTTTCCAGAGAGGTGATTGCAACCATATATTAAAAATGCAAGTTGCAGTGCCTTCAGGATACACTGTTTCTCGAAAGGCCTTTGCTCAGTTAATCAGACATAAAGAGCTTGGCAGTATCACAGTCTGTATGCTGGTGTCAAGGACATCACTCATGTGTCACTCCTGTAACCAACCCAATTAGCTAAGCTCCCAAGTTCCTTGCCACAGCCTTTAGATGGAAATAAAGCCCGCTTGTTAATCATGAAGATAATGGATTTTGCAGTAATTGACAGTGACAGAAGTAAAAACAAGTTGCCTTGGGTAAACAATGAACTGGCAAAAGCCTCAGCAGCGGCCAGCTATGATCCGCATTTCTAAATAACAATAGCTGCACAAATAGTGCCTGAAGTCAGAGGCAGTGAGAGATGTGTGTACTCCCCAGCACTTCCTGAGCCGTATGCATCCTGTGCCACATGCAAGGTGCAGCAGGGGGAATACTGTCCTGCAAGTCAAGACTGGGTAAGATCAGGTAGGGACAGAGTGAAAAGCAAGTTGTCCAGAACACCACTGCCAAAGTGCCCTCTCCTCAAATGTCTGTATTTGGAATATTCAGCCACCCAATGCAGCCTTATCATAACTTAAGGTATTAAAACATGTCTCTAAATGTAAAGCAGAAAAAGCCTTTTCTGTTACAGCTGTATTACGTAAAACTGTAGTAATAATTTTGGTCAATACTATTTAAATTGTAAATGCTGCAGGGTATGGAAATATTAGTGAAGGAACAAACTGTTCAGAAGTGTGAAGGCCAGGATTTACAAGCAAAACTTATCTAGAAAAAGGCTTAATAATGGTCATTTTTATTTGCACCCTGCTGTCACTACCGTGAAGTCAGTCCAACAACAGATGTCTGTTTTGATATCCATCCCTGTTTTAGGATTATTAAAAAAATACCCAATTCACTGTAACATTTCAGAAAAACATATCAATTTCAGAGATAGCAGCTCCCTGGTTATGGATCACAGATTTAAAGGACTACTGGGAGAATAGGATGAGGAAATTTACTTTGGAAAGATTGTACATTCTGACTTAGCCATGAAATACAATAATCAGAAAGCAGGATGTGCTTGGTAACGAATGTGGATATCCAGCCTTACAGTTGGCCTGGGAACTGGGGAAGGTGTTTACTGTTTCCAGACATAACCTTTCCTTTGTCAGCCTGCCATACAGCATTGTTGCATTGTGAAAACAAGACTGCATTTACACTGTAGTTATCAGAAGACTTCACTTAGTTTGGCTTCTCTGGGCACCCACAGGAAGCAAAGGATTTCACATTCACTTTGCAGAAGAGTAAATTGAGCAATTATGAAATCAGCCTGCTAAACTTCAGCAAATAAGTGAAATTATAAGACCTCGTATGCCATATTAGAGCTCCTTAAGATACTGGAGATCCTAATACTCACAGGAGAAAAGATTCTGGACACTGCTCAGTTTCACAGCACATGTCATACAACTAGACATGACAAATCACTGGTTCTTTTGCTCTATCAGTGATGTATTTCTCAAAACATGTTCCAAGTACAAAGGAAAATTAACACATTGACAGACATCATTAACACTGACACTGTGCTACCGGTCCATTACCTCTCATATTTCTGAATCTACCACATTTAAGAGGTTCTCTGTAACAAATATAGGATGCTTTATTAGAGTTCTATCCTTTCCTAGGTTTCTTTTTTGCTTCATAACTTTTTCCACCAGAAGCATTGTGGCAACACGTTGGCAGCTCTGACACACTGCAAAGCACTTGTGCTCACTTCACAACATTTGTCTCACGCCCTCACGGATCCAGTGTCTTACAAGCCGCTCTTATATATGTTATATGCACAATATGAATTCTGAGAACCTGTTGTCAAAGCATTATAAAAATCCTGTAGAGCCAAGTTCTTTAAACATTTATGGCTAACTGCTGTGTGAGTCAAGTGCACTGTTTATATTACCAAATGTCATATCTAATTCCCTGTTATGAACCCTTGAAATAAAATTATGTGATAATTACACAATCTGTTTGAAACCTGACAAATATATTCCCAGTACAAATGATTTATGAAGATAATGCGTTGCTATAGCATAATGGTACTTCTTAATGGAAGCAGTAAAGCTGTTTCCTATGCTCCGATAACCACAGTGATTTCTTACACAACTACTGATTAAGCAAAAGATAATGTAGGCATTTTGGAAACTATATACACCACAGATTTATTTCAGGCTGCTCAAAAGTTATGGCCTGCCTATCTAAATGGCCTGTTAGCAAGGTATGAGCTTCAGTTGGGCTGTTTTACTTGCTCCTACCCAATTTAGTGCCACTGCACTAGATTTATGTTTAGAGCAATGCACAGTTTAGTCTCCTTTTGTAAGAACTGCGGTTAATCAGAAAATTAATGACTTGGCTGGTGGGGTGCGAGACATTAGTGATGCCAGCCCCGCTCTCCTGGAAGGGACTTCGGGCTGGTAGCAGGTGAGCAGGAAACTGCCCCATGTGGGAAAGGCTCACGGCCCTGCTGCTGCGAGAGCAGCACCAGTGACAGTAATTGAGGCACAGCCAGTGACAACGTGTGGCCCTGTGGCATCTCCTGTGTGTCCTCCCCTTGCTGCTCTCCCTCCCACCGAGAGGGGCAAGTGATGCTCCAGAGGGAAAGCAATTCAATACACTACCAACTGCATATTACATTATTTTCCTATCTCCTTTTCCCACCAAATGAGAAATCCCTTCTCAACCGTTTCATCCTCATTATAATTAGTATGTATGGCAGATGATCAAATTAATTGTTTCTAGGGTTCAAATCTAGTACTGGTAAGATGTTAACAATTTAAATGAGACCCTCAATTTTCTGCACATTTCTGCAGAGGGTTTAGTAATTGCTTTAGCTTTGTTCATTCTGCCAATCCATGCTTCAGAACACTGATTTCATTAATGAGCAGCTAAACATGACTGCCCTGCTGATGATTTGTTCCCATGTTACCTGGGAAATGTCATTCGAAATGGCCTAAGCTCAGTAAAAGGGCACTGAAAAATTTTAAGTGGCAGCACTTTGTTTTACTCCAAATTGCTACAAGTAGAAGAAAAATTGAATCTTGCACAGCCACATCCAAAAGCATATCTAGAAGTGATTGGTGCAACTTGCAAAATCATATCTGGTGTGAAGATGAAAACTCTCACCATGAAGATTTTTCTGAGTTTTAATTATCATAAAAGTATAGTCTTCAAGAGAATCAGTGCTAGAATTATAGTCTATAACTAAGGAAGGGCTCTATCCGGTTCGTTCTTGTCTTCACTCTAATTTTTCAGAAATGCAAGATCTGTAAAGCATGAACATTTAATATTTCAGAACCAATGCCAGATGGACATGATGAAAGTAAGACTGAAAAAATGTATTCTTCCTTCCTTAGTGCTATTTAATATTTTTCTGTGCTTAGCTGAGAACTTCTGCTGTTTTGGTGCTTCCAGGTGGGCAGGGGAACATTGGTTAAGGGAGCAGAACACTGTTGCAGACATATTTCTTGCTAATTTAGTGAAAATTTATCACTATTCAAGCAAACCTTTAGGATCTTTTGTTATGTGAGTTTACACATGCTCAAATCTTGCCAGATAAATCTTACAGCTGGGACAGCAGAAGGGGAGCCAAGTACCCCACAGCACAAAACAATTTGCTGAAATTCTGGGAGGGTTTGTGATTGAACTGGGATTTGCTTCAGCATCACTCCTGCTCCTGACTGGAGTTAGATTTCTTCCTATAAAAGGTTGACCCTTTCAGTGCTCTGTTGCCTGCAAATGACCGAGAAGCCTGCTAATATCCCTGCTAATAATTGCTGTAAGAACATTTTTAACATCGGTAATATAGGATTTTTTTTTCTTAGACTTTGTTCTGATTCAACAATTTCAGTTGCAACATTCCTAAGCAAAATATGTCTAGGGATTAGAAGGTGGACAATGTTATAAACAACTGAAAGCACAGTCCTAAGGAAAAACCGAACATACAACCAGACACTGGTTACCTGTACTGCCGAAGCAAGGATTAGCCCTAAGAGAAGCATCAGCAAATTACTGTCCTCATGAATAATTTTAAGGGAGTTATTTAAATTAGAAGTAGAGCAGGTGTTAGATACTAATCTGTTTTGCAATGTAATTACATTAGTTCTATGCAATGTAATTGCAAATGAGTGCAACAGGCATTGAAGTAGGGGTGGGAGATAAGAGTAACAAGGGTAAAAGCCTGCAACCACCCACGTGAACTCCACGCATCTATGGATGAGGGAGAAATGGGAACTTCCTTTAGTTCTGCTGGGCACGTAGCCATACCATGGCCAAGCAGAGTTACCAGAGTGCAGCAGGAAGGATGATGCCAACCACACACCAGTTGTCTGCTCTCCACAACATTTAAAAGAGCAGCTTGAAAAATGCAAACAGATTTTGTCATCAGCTCTGTAGTATTGCCACAAGGGAATAAAGTTCAGCGATATTTTGAGGCATTCACAGATGTGAGAAGGGAAATATGAAGGGTTTGACTTGATTCAACTGCTGCCTGCCTGCTCCCCTTTCCACTGCTTTTCCTGCTCACACGTGCTGGAGATCTCCCCCTTCACCCCAGCTCGGCTTGTTGACAGCAAGCTTGGATGTGTCCCAGGAGAGGAGCTGGCTCACCAGGAGGCCACTCTGCAACCTGTCTGCAGGACAAGACAGGTCCACCAGCAACCCTGGGCAGGTTGGGAGAGCAGAGGGAAGAACCTGCTGAGAGGGTTGTAGGCAACATGTGAAAACATGTGAGAATCTCCCTGGCAGAAATTGGTTGTTGGGAGGAAAGGGTCTGAGAGAGCCAACACTAACTTCACAGGAATGCAAAAATACGCTTTTTGGTTGGGGAAATAGACTGAGGTGGCTTGAGGCTGAGACAGGCCAGAGAGCAGGGAAGGAAGGAGAGGAGGTTTCCAAAAATCCCATCGACTGTGTATGATATCAGGGCACCCTGTAGAAAGCAGGTTGAAGACAACTGAAGACCATTAAAACTTAGCAATACAGTTTAAGTTCACATGATCAAAGGCAAACCTCCTGCAGAGGATTTCCCTGGTGCACCACACATAAAAAACCCAACAGGAGCATTGCCACCAGCAGAAGACCAGTGCCCAGAACCTCAACCCTCCATGAGGTTCTCTGCACGTTTGTGGTGCTCCTCCACAGCCAGACACTTGTCCTGACCTTTCCTTCACAGACATCTCCAAGGTACTTCTCACTCTCGGAGTGCTTCAGCAGCTGTCAGATGTGCAGGGGCCAAAACCCAGGTCCCAAGGGTTCCCTGGTGAACTCCTGGTTCAGACCACAAACCAGCCCTAATGCTCCGATATTCTGCGTTCATCCAAGACAGGCCACAGTCCCAGATCTCTTCTAGCTTCACATGGAATAACATGGTTTCTGTGAAAGCTTGGTTTTTCTAACTAGAGCAAAATGTTCTAAAGGCTGGAGCAGGAAGAGCACAGCTTTATTACAAGGAAGAAGTTGGGAGTTTTTTCATGTAGACAATTGACATGTAGAGAAATATCTTAAAATCAGAGCAAGGGAAAAGATTTTTCTCCACATTTTGTAGCTGTCAGTGCCCAAAAAATAAAACATTTGACTTCTGAGTGGGTTTTGGTTACTTTTTTAATTCTCCAAGAATTATGATGTGATGATTAGATCAATTTCTGTCCATTAGAATTTGAAATTAATCTGTTTTGCAAGTAGTGAGCACCCTTCTAGCATTTCACTGAGCATTTTTGATAGATGGATGAATTTAAATAGAACAAAAATGTATCTGATAATGAAATCATTATGCTTTTTCTGATTTAATCAGAATATTTGTACCATATAAGTCCATTAGAATATCAACAAGATGATTCATATTAGGCTTCTTCAGGGAAATAACAAGCATTTTAAAAAATGCTATACTTCCAGCAGTGAGACTGTTCTCACAACCATCCACTTCTCACAAAGCTTTGGTTTGTTCATTGTGCATCTCTGCAGCCTTGTGATCCTATTCCAATGCTTTCTTAACAAAGATGCTATAATTTAGAAGGTGCCAGATGAAGAAAAGCATTTTACCTTCAACAGGTATTCACGATTCAGGTGAATGCTTTGAGGCAAGTGAGTAAAGGCACGTCTAACAGAGCTTCTGGGGTAAATCTCCTCTCTGTTTCTCAGACACATAAGGAGGGCCAAGAGCAGGCAAGGACCAGGAACAAGGCACTGTCAGTGCTGCAGTCCAGCAGAGCCATGCCCACCCAGCCCAGGAGTCCCCCGGGTACAAATGGCAGTGTCTGGGGACAGGTTGTTTATACTCATTTGCCAAATACAAGCTACACCTACTTTTGGGGCTTTTGGTATCCCAGCCCAAACAGCAGTGGGGCCATCCCTCCGCCCAGCTCCTATAGGTGACCCTAATGTAATCCCATGAGAGAACTCTGCTGCTTGGCTTTCCCACCTTCTCATCCCAGAACCTGGGCCCCTATTGATCAAGTGTAGAAACTACAGATGCAACTGAGCACATTCATGAAAATGCATCTTTACCTCAAGCCCCTCTGTTGCCAGACACCAAAAACCACTGTGAGAAACAGCAGAACTTGAAGCAAGTACAGTCCAGCAGTGGTTAAAACACTGATGCGTTATCAACACTGTTTCAATCACCAATTCAAAGCTCAGCACCATAAAGGCTCCTATGAAGTGAAGTGACTTTATGGGAAAATGAGGAATTAGCAAAATGCATGTCACTAACTGCTGTTTGTCAGGCAGTTTTCAACCAAAATTTTTTAGTCTACATGTTTTATTTCATACCCCTACCCATACAGACCATTATAACAAGCCATTGACATCGTTAAACTTTAGCACAAATTTCTAATTACATCCTAAATATCTAAATATCTCAAATAACAATGTTCTGAGTTTCAGTCATGCTCTGCATGTTGGTATATATGATACAAAGATACATCTCACTAGGTGAGACACTTTAAGGAAGGTCTTGGGAAATTCAGCTCCAGCATATCACAAATTTCAACTCAATTCAGGCTGTAAACCATGACAAATCTGAGGATAACAGAGCAATGAAACTTGCAAATGGCCCTTTACAAATAAGGTGGAAAAAACCAGTGTTTCGGTGGTTTTAACTTCATGGGTACTTATTTTTAAATTAGAATTGTTTTTTGCTTCTTTGTCATGTATAAGTTTAATTTCCACGTTTGACTGGAGTTAATGAGGAAATAAGAACATTTTCCTTGCTCCTCCGTGTTATTCAGGCCTGTTGAGACTCACACACAGAGGGCTTAGCAAAAGTTTCAGAGGCAGTAGAGCTCATTTAACTATTTATGATCCCAATACAGGGGAAAAACCACAAAACCAGAACCCAAACATCCCCCATTCCTGGTGATGGGGAGTCATTTCTTAAATCTGCATTCCTGGGCTCAGGCAGTTGGGCTTCCCCCACCCAAGGCACAGTGTGTTTCAGCTCATCACTGAGCTACCCAACATCCATTCTGCACCTATGAAGGACAGATCAGGTAAAGATTAGTTTTTCATCCATTTCCATGTCTCAGGATATAAAACACTCCTCTGTTTTTCACATCTTTCTATGACATCTGAAGCAGCACCAGCCCATCTAGAAGTTCTGAGTGCATTCAAACATAAATGTTTTGATGAAAAGCCTGTTCGACCTCTGACGGATATTTCCCCTCCAATCATTCTCTTTTTCCAATTGCAATTCCACCAAGGCTGTGTTTGCTCTAGGTTGTTATTTATTGCTCAACAACAACTCATTTAACAACAGGTGAGTTATTGGCTGTTAGCTGATACCAAACAAAGCCTCATCATCCCCTGCCAGGTGTGCAGCCTGCACAAACCATTTCAGGAGTAACACAGGAGAGCAGAGGAGGTGCTTCTGCACGGCACAGGAGCACGCCAAGTCTGAATGCACAGCTCCTCATGAGAAGCCAGTTCACAGCCAGGAGAATTGGTCTTAGGGGATTGCTTCCTGGAGGCCTGAAAAGCCTGCTCAGTGTTGAGGGACCTTTCAGAAAGAAATCCTGCTCTAAGCATATAAGACTTAAACCTGATTTCAGAAAAAAAAAAAATGTCGCATGAAAGGTTTTGTGAAGTCAGTCTTTTTTAGTTCCTAAGGATGGATCAACCTTAATTGCAAGACAAGGTTTCCATAAACTCACAAGCAGTGAAGACATCAAACAAACAATGTTGGCAAGATTTAGTTGAAATTCTCTAACTGGCTTTTACTAAGCATGAACTTACCTCTCCCCTACCATTTTTGAATATCACTTAAGACCAGTTGCTGTTGGAAGCTAGGGTTCAGGCTCTCAGCTACCCTTTCTATTCACACAGGCCAGGTGATAAGAATCAGTGATATCTAATTCAAGAGATACAGTCTGCAAGACTGCTACCTCTGCATGCTGCACAACTCTAAATTCACAAAGCATCATCCAGAGGAGCTCAATAAAACTCTCTGCTCCAAGCACAGCAATGGTCAAAATTCTAATCAAACAACTGGGTGCCTAGAAAACATGATAGAAAATGGTGAAATTATAGTAATGTCCTCAGATCAATATTACTCTTTCAGAATGTAAATAAAGACTGAGCAGACGAGCAGCGAAGTAAGGTGAAGTTATGAGCTTCAATTCTTACTGCTTCTACAGAAGGGCATAGGGCTTGCAGAAAAACTGCAAATTGGTGCTGCCCTGACTTTAAAATCACTTGGTCCCCTCATTACAGCAATCAGTGTGAACGTACGTGAGGAACACGAACCCGAGGCTCTGTCAGCATCTGCAGGCTCTACTCCCACTCTCAATTTTCCAGCCAGAACACTTTATGGCTCAAGCTGTCTGAAATAGATACTGTGGACAGCAGCACAAATGCTGAATTTGTCAAGAGAGCTGACACTGAGTTCAGCACATCTGTAATTGCAATCTGGCCCCTACCAGAAGTAATTCCAAGCAACCACTTAGGAACAATATTTTTTTCCCCCCTGCCTTTCTGTTTTCAAAGAAACTCAGAGAAAGTCTCTTCAGATCACTCAGTGCTCCTCATTCCTGCATCCTGACAGACTGGGAACTGACCTCTATGTGCACGTGCACCCGCACAGCACTGGAAAATACAGCAGCTGCTGCCCATGTCCCTGCTGGATAAGTGGGGTCCCCAATCTCTGCTGCAGCACTCAGTGAAGAACTTCAGAAGGAAAAGTGTTTTCCTGCAGCAATGTGGTAAACTCCTTTTCCCATTGCAATCCCATTAGCATCCCACCTTCCTAGACTGCTGCAGCACCAGGAAAACTCTAGCTGCTTCACCAGCCAGAAGGAGCTACAGAGACTCTCAGGGAGTACAGACACCTAGGCCATAACTTGCATTAAAATCACAAAATAAAAGCATTTACAGCTACATTTATCTGCAGTCTCCGAAAGCACAAAGATGAAATGGCAGAAGGTTTTTCTCTCCAGAACGGCTTTTAGATGAATACACCGTTTTCACTGAAGGAAGAAGAGTCTTACAGGGAAAACTACTTTTGCTATCGCACCCAGTTAGCACAAAATACACTTTTATCTGTTAAGATATAGTCAAGAGGGAATTCTGGTATGGGTAGCATAATCACCACTTTACTGATAGAGAGGCAATTCGAGGTTGTTAAGGCTCACAGCAGGTGCCTGCTAGCTCCCAGTATGTGCTTAAATCCTGCAATACTCAGTGGCAGGCAGAGGTGTTTGCAGAACTGACATCCTCAGAATAATGGCATTCAAATGGTAGTAGATCTGAAATACTCGTATTCATTTTAGAATAGCATATGTAAAAAATTTGGATACCTTAAACATGAAATTGGTGCTTCCCTTAAGCAAATGAAATTGTAATTTATAGCTTTCACAGCTAGATTCATGGACTCTGAAACTTGATTTTATTATTATGCATCTTCACACTGGTTTCTGTTTAAAATTTTGTTTAGCCCCCCACTGCATAGGGTCACAACTGAAGCTAAAGCAAAAGCTTGATCAAAGCTGAAGCTGTTTTGTAGATAGTGACAAGAACACTTACAGAAAGAAAACATTTAAGAAAGAGTAAAATTAACCAGCTAAAGAAAACAAAAAGGTATAAGCTAGTAAGCCCTTACCAACTGTATTATTTTCTATTTGAATGGTATCTTGTTTTCTCCAGCTGTATGAAACAAATTGCTGCCCAGGTCTATGCTGAACTGGGGCCACTGCAGACAGTCAGAACCAGAACTCCTTTCACCACAACTGCCCTGATACCATAGGAAAAAAACCCTAACATTTTTAAGGGAAAATGTTTTGACGACATTGTTGTTTTTAAACAAACGTTACAAGATTTTAAAATACAGAAATCAATGACTGTTATAGTGATTTTCAGAATAGCAGTTCCAATCTCAAAAAATAATTATGGTTTTAATAAATCATTTGCTATTTTCCTGGAAGTGTCCAGACTGATGACAAATTGTTACACTACCCAGCCTGGATGCTAGACCACATCCAACATTAGAAGAAGTTATGAGTTTAATTAAACTAGCTGTGATAACAAGCAATCTCCTTCCATACAATTGTACCATCTTCCCCATGAAAAAACAGAAAATATCTGAAAGGTTTGATTCCATAGAACTAACTAAATAAATTAAGGCTCAAATTTTCCCACAGATAACTTTTAAATACAAATTTGAATTTTAAAATACTTAATTGCAACCTTTCAGCTATATTTTCCCCATAGACAATTTAACTGTGCATTTTCTGTGATTACGGACAAGCACATTTGGCTGACTAAGGTATTCTTAAATCACTTCTGTGGCCTTTTTTTTTTTCTGTTGGGAATATGGACTACCATCAATAAGAAACACTCCAGTGTGTACAAGTTGGGAAGAAGCTGAACAAGTTTGAAGTAGTTGCCTCTTCCATGGCTTGCAAGCTTTGCTGTAATGTAGGGAGCCACCTGAAGGAAGGGGTAGAAGTGAAAAAGGTCACTTTTGTCACTGGGGATGAGCAGGGACTGCCCTGAGGGGCGGCCAGAACCCCCTCAGGTGTGGGAGGGCTGCTGGAGAGCCCTGAGTTCCCCTCAGCCACTGGCAAGGAAGAAGTATTCCTTCCCTAAAGAAAAGGGAGGCTGTGAATCATCAAATAATTAAAAACACTGGGAGGAAAAGTAAAAAACGTAATAAAAATCGACTTACAGCACAGGACGAGGAGGTGGGGGCCTGTGAGGCCTTGCTCTTGGAAACCGCCAGCTGTCAGCTCTCTTGCTCACCCCTTATCCTTTAATTTCAGTCGTATTTAGGACTAAAAGTTCAAATATTTTAGTCAAGCCTTGGACTGGGTGTTTCTGTCTGGGTGCTGGCTGTGAGGCCTCCTCTGTGAGGAAATTCCCGCCGGAACTCTCTGCCCCCTCAGCCCCATGGCCGGGCACGGCCGGGCCCCTCTGCAAGGCCACCCTCAGCAATGCCAGCCTCAGCCCTGCCACCGGCACCCCCCGAAAAGTGCATTTCAGAAAGCGCGGAGTGTGCTTTTGTGGTGGAACTCTGAGGAGCACATCCCTTGTGGTGCTTCCAAGGCCTGGGGGTCTTTCCTCACATCAACAAGCCCGGCAGATTTTTAGGGAATTCAATGCTGTTAAATAATGCACTTCTGAGATCGGGAGCAGGAAACATGCCACAAACTGGCCAAGTTTAATCAGAAACATTCATCAGAAGACAGCTATGGCCGTGGAGGCTGAATTATTTCTCTCTAAACATCTTGAGCTTAGATCAGGACTTTTGCTGAATCTTTGCCTGGCTCGCAGAGCAGGGCTGATTTCCAGGCAAACCTTGCCAGAATCCTTAGATCTGAGGCAGATCTGCCACAAGGCAGATTTCCTCTGAAAAGAGATGCTCTTTCCAAGTCCTGTCAACTTTTCCAAGACTTTTTAATTTCTGCCATATACTCCGGAAAATGGCCTTCCAGCACCTCAAGTTAGAAAGTCCCACAAGTGCTGAATGGATGTGGGCTCCAACAGCTTCCAAATTCTTGCTGCAGAGGTAGAATTGAGGATAGAAAAGAGCGTCCTTTATTTGGGTGTTTGGGTCTTTTCCTCAAATTTCCGGTTGAAAGTTTGCACTTGGAATTGAAACTACATATCAAACCCACAGAGGCAGAAAAAAACCTGGCAAATGTCTGCCTAATCTGTCCTTTAAATCCCAGCAATGGAAATCCTACAGCCTTTTGCACTGTGGTTCAAATGCTTTCAAATTCCTAAATAAACAGCAAAGCCTTTGGAATGCCTTTTCTTTGTAGATTTGTTTTCCATGTGGAAATCTTACAAATTATTGGAGAGGACTAAAGTGTGCTGTCTTTATTACGTTCTCCCGCTTCACCTTCCAAAGAACACCTTCACGATCATGATTACGAAAAAGTGCCTTTCACCATCCTTTTCTCAGTAAGTCCCCCGTGCCGATCAGGTCAAAGCCACACAAGTCTTTCTCCCTGCTTTCTCTGCCTCTCTGTCCAAAGTTGTATCCAGGTTTCTTCTGGAACCTCTGCCTGTGTCCCTGGGCAGTCTGTTCCCTCCCATAAAGAGTCTCATCAAGCCCAGTCTTCCTCCAGATGATGTTATTTGCTGTTGTTGAGGTCTCAGCCGTGTGATGATTACCTTGGACCCTATCACCGGCATCCTCATCCTTCATTCTTTTCACTTTCAGCCAGGGACTTTAAATGGTTTTATTACTCATCACTTTCTGGACCTCAAAGTAGTTATACAGCTCCTTCCTTCATTCCTCCTCATTCCTCATCCACCAGAGTAGAAAGCACATGCCTAAGGTTCTTATAAAGAAAAAAATCTGGTTATTTTTCAATTGTCCTTCCCAATGCTGTACCTTGACAAGATCACATCACCACCTCTCTTCCTGTCATGTCTTTTTTCAAGGATCAGCTTTTCAGTCACAAATCCCATTTACTATTTATCAATTTTACAACCAAAGAAACTCTTCCCATCATTTATATTTTAGACCATCTTTTGATTTTCACATCACCTTTTTTCCACAGGTTGAACCACTCTAGATAATTGACAGAAGGGGACGGGTTCCCATAAGTGTGTTGTTTAGCAAAATGCAAACAGTCACAGTGGTTTGGAACCAGAAGAACATACTTTAATACTTCCTGGCTTTTGAATGTTGATGGAATAAGAATAGAAAACATCTATATGTATAGAAAGAGATTTGTGTGTATGTATAGACAGAGGTAAACAGAGCTATAAATTTAAAAAAAAATGTTCATCATCAGTTTCTGTATTGTTTTTTCCTTTGGCTTTATTACAGATGAACTTTCTTTAAATCAAAGTCTAGCTTCCTGGAAGCACGTTTTCATAATTTATTAGTTTCAGAAAACAAAACCCAAAAATACTGCAAAATTTCATGTGCTTATACCAAGGCAGTTTTTTTAAATACAAAAGACCAGATGCTGCTGACCTTGTGGTGGTAGAGCCCCCACTCAATTTGCTTAGGGAAGAATAGCAGATTTCAGTCCACAATGGTATTTGGTTTGATTTTTAGAGATTTTTTTCTGTGGAGTTTTACAGTGAAGATGATTTCCACAATGCAAAGCTATGCAAATATTTTAATCAATTTGCAGGTGGACACATCTCAATCACAGAAAATGTTTTATCCCTTGAAGGTAAATTAAAAAAAATTGTTTAACTAAAATTAAGACAGCATCATGCAGTGCCAGGAGCATTAAATATTTTCAGGAAAATGGGACAGAAAAGAAAGGTGACAAACAGAAATTCACTTTTAAGCTGGTGTAACACCTTCTTCACCTGTATATTAATAAAAACATCATTTTGACTACATAAAAAACAGTTTCAGAAATCATGTTTTGTAATCAAAGGATTTATTCTCATCCTATGGCCCAGCCCTGATGCTGTAAATAGAAAGACTCTCCAAATCTTTCATGCTGCTGAAACCTCGTACACACTGATGGTTACTTACATCCAATAACCCATGCTCTGGGTGACTGAGACACTGCAGGAGCCCAGGAGCCTCACGGAGCCTCTCCCCAGCTCTGCAGAGCACTTGCACCCCGGTGTGCCCCTGGCCACTCAGCTGGAACTGCTGCCACACCTCACTTAGTTAAAGAAAAATGAGCTCACATGGATTTCCTTGAAAGCGACACGAATTACCAAGGTCTGGATGGTTTGCAGGACCAGGGTGAGATCTGTAATTGCTGCAGGAGTCAGCCAGATTGAACAGCTGAGAATATCAGGATATTTGAACATGAGGATACTTTTCTCATCATTTGATAGGAAATCTCTCTGCTTGGTAACCGCAGGCTTTACGTCGGGGCTTGGCAAGCTCTCTGTGTCTTGGCCTGAACCAGAGAACAGAAAGAAAATCCTGGCAAGGACTGCAAGGCAGCATCAGCTCAAGCCACATTCGAGGAGTTAATGAACTCAAGAAGTGAAGCTCTTAAAGGAATGAATATCCCCAAATTAATGAAATTTTTCATTTCATTAGGAAGTGAATACCCTTTCTTTTTATTCTACATCATTGAAACCATAAAGACAGCCCCTATGGAAATGGAAGACTCATCTGAAAAACTGATTTCATCTTTATCCATTATCTTTCTAAATGCAGCATCTTAGTGTCTGTGCTTTGAGTGTTCTCCAGAGAGCCAATGGGATTTCTTAATGGACTCTGTGCTGGGCTCTGTGTAGCTTCACCTAACAGTATAAATGTAGCACTTCTCCTGAGGAATGATGGAATGAGAAATGATTGTCAGTTATTGCCTTGTATGTGGGAATCTCTCTTTTTCAGTGCAATTGTGTGGGTTTCCTGCCAGAGAGAATTCCAGTCCAAATTTCTGTGCAATATTTAAAACATAATTGTGTTTAACAAACCCAGCAAAAAGTGGCAAGCAAAGCAACAATGAGGTAAAGCCCAGACTTGTTTCCAAACAATTCCTGGTGTAGCTGAGCCAGGCAGCTCTCAAGAACTGTGCTCAAAAATGTGTCCAGCAGGATGGGGTGCCATGGAGAGCCACAGAGCAGCTGCACGAGGTGTGTGGAGCCTTGCAGGGTTGGAAGGGACCTGTGGAGATCACCCAGTCCAGCCCCCCTGCCCAGGCAGGGCCACCAGGAGCAGGGCACACAGGAACACGTTCAGGTGGGTTTGGAATGTTCCCAAAGAGGGAGACTCCACGCCCTCACTGGGCAGCTGTTCTCGTTCTCTGCCACCCTGAGGGTAAAGAAGTGCTTCCTCATGGTGAGGTGAAACTTCTTGGCCATTGCTCCTCATCCTGTCCCTGGCACCACTGAAAGGGTTCTGGCACCATTTTGTTCAGCTGAAGATGTCCATACTGGGCTGAAGACAACTGGTCACACTTTGAAACACTGGGAGACTTAATCAGCTGCTTCGTTTGGTGATTTTTTCCAGTAATTAATCATCCTCACTGTTAAAAACTGTGCTGGATTTCTCATTCGAGTGTATTTGACTTCAGCTTTCTGCTATTCCTTCTTTTTATATCTTTCGTTAACCTGAGCCACTTAATTGTATAGTAACCACTACTCTTTCCCTGTGGATTTCCAGGGTAATCAAGTTACCTCTCCATTTCCTTTTTGATAATTAAAAAATTTTAAACTCCTTAATGCTGCCACTTTCAGATGGAGGCTAATAAACTCTGCAGCCTGAAATTCTGTGTACAGCTTTTTTTTTTTCTATATCCCCAGTAGTGTTCTTCAACATACTTTTTAAAATATCAGTCTCATTAAAATCAGATTAAAATGCATTTTGCCTAAATAAGCCTTGCCTCCCCAGTGATCTGCATGACTTTAATAAGATTTCCCCTTCCTCATGTTAGTTCTTACTTTGTACCAGCCACTGGTTTACAATCCACGTTGTTTTATTTGCTTTGGTGGAGTGCAGCAGTGTCGGGGGGGCTCCTCTCTGACCCCAGAGCCACCTGGGGCAGGTGGCAGCTCCTGTGATGTTGCACTCTAATAAAGTCTCGGCGTTTTTCCCAGGCTGATTCTGCCAAGTGTGGACCTGTCCCTCCCGCGGCAGTGAGCTCGGGGACTGCCTGGGTTGTCCCCGACCCCGCAGGGTGCAGCTGCCTGGGCCAGGGGAGCTGCGGCCCCTGCACCCCTCTGGATCAGCTCCAGCCATCCCTCCTCTCTCACAGGAGCTGGAGGGGTGTAGTGCTATGTATTTACACTCCTCTACATTTGTTGAGGCGTTTTCTGTGCAGGCAGCATAATAAGTAAAACAAGCGAGGCAGGCAACCCAGGGTTTTTGCTGATGTCTGGTGCAGTCAGAGCTCCCACTGCTGTGTTCCAGCACCCATTTGCCCATGGGGAGGTGTGAAATGAGCAATTGTAAAGCTGAGACCAACTTCAGCTGTTCAACGTTTTAGAAATCTCCTTTTTTGAACCACCATATGTGCCATATTTTTTCATCACAGAACTTCTACATGTGCCTTATCTTCTTTTTCTTTCCAGTAGTGTTGGTGTGTTCAGCCTGTTCAAGACAAAAACCTCATAAAATATCTCTTTTATTAATTCTCGTAGCTTAAATAAAATTGTTATTTACAACGAGGTGCTCTTTGCAGGAGGGGTGGCAGCAAAAGCACTGCTCTCTGCCACCTGTCCTTCATCTCCACCACCTCGTGAAATCCCACCCACTGCACCGGAGCTGTGGGCTTTGCAGACCCAGTGATCATGGGTCTAGCCTGAACTTCTGGACTTCAACCATTGAAAATTGATGTAGATTCCACACCCGGATGTCTGTGGGTCTGCAGACGCAGTCCCACCATGGTTTGTATTTATAATTCAATGGAGTTTTGATTATCTCTGGGGGAATTAAGGAAAATGGGGTTACAATGAAGGATCTGTTTGTATTTTCAGAATGTGCCTTGTGAAATCCCTCACAAGATTCACCTTAATGCATTCCTTGAGTCAGGAGTAATGTGGTTTAGCTTCTACATTTTATGGGATTTGCAGCTGTAGAATTAGAAAACAGAGCCGAAATAAATAATAAAAATAAAACAAGTGCCAGAGATACGCAACTGCCATTCTAAGCAGAAGGCAGCTCCTGTAAATGGGAGTGTCAGGTAGAGCCTGCTGGGCTTCCTTCGGGAAATAACAGGACAGCATCTTTCCATCACTGAAATCATCTGGGGAACAGCCTCTGTAGGAAGTTCTCTACAGCTCCTCGTTTCTCATGTTGTCTTATGTTAGGACAGCCATTACTCAGGGACCTGACACATATTTGGCAAATAAATGTTTGTACGCGCCCAGAGGCGGGAGCAGGCACGGCAAGAGTGAAAACGGGCAGCGGTGGCTGGTTTCTAGTTCGGGGTTTTCAGAGCAAGCCCTGCCGGACGCTGGGTTTGTCCCTGCCCTGGGCTGGCTGCTGTGGCACGGGGTCCATCGCTGCCCCCGGCCGGAGCGCAGCCCCCGGGGATGCACCGACAGCCAGCCCACCAAGCAGCGTTAAAGCAGATCTCTGCAGTACCCCGCGGTATCAACACATTTTAACTCTCTTCCTTCCCTGCCCTCCCCCTCCAGCCACCCATCTGTAATGATTCCGCCTTTTTATCTGCTAATGAGGTAGAAGCGACCGGGAGCAGCAGCTTTAATGCTGGACGAAACGCGCCTCCCTGGAGCGCTGAGTGTGTGACACAGCAGGGGGAGCGCTGGATGTCGGGTTGGTCTTTCTGTGAGGTACCTGTGCAGCGAACTCGACATCCTTGTCTAGACAGATAATATATCTCCTTTTCCCTATCACTTTGCAATGCAAGTCTGAACGTTCTTAGTCTTTCAAATACGAATGAAACAATTTTTTTTAACAGTTTGCAAACTTCTTTCTCATTTTATTCCTTTTCTCTTCTGTCTGGTACTCACTGGAATCGATTTTTAATTGAAATCACTCCACCTCTAGGTCAGCCTGAAAGGTGCAACCATTACGTTTCTGTCTTCTCAAGTTTGGAACATATTTTTCATTTTGCAGCAATAGAAATTAGCTCTCTTTGCTTCCAAAAGAGCAGCAGTTACAAGAAATGCACATCTAGAGCAGCCAAAAAACAAAAAGTGGCAATAAGCGAAGCCCTGGCAGAAAGCCTGGGGAGTGCACAGGTGCCCCACTGCTGTGTTTTGGGGTAGCTCATTTGTTTGTAGCTAACTGGGACAAAACTCAGGGAGCTGCCTGGGGTGGGGGAAGTGGGCTCTACTGAGGGGAAAACAGGTCTGTAGAGGCGCAGACACATTGCAGAGACACCAATTTGCTGTGATTTCCCTTTGGATGCAATGATCAGATCCATACTTCGATGTGTCTGGGCAGGTAGTTCCACTTCAGGTTTTCAAGTTTGGTTTCTGTTTTTTTTTTTAATCCAGTTCAGTTCAGGTTCCATGAAAACCTGATTTTCATTTTGAATGAAAATTTACTGAGCTGAATGAAAAGTTCTGCTGAGCTGATGAACTGAGAGTTTCTCCTTTATTTTATTTTTCAACGTGGCCGGAGTTCTGCCTCTCCAAATACCGTGTGCTTTGTCCTGTCTAGCTTCCATTTATTTTTCTCTCTTTGTGCATGCTGTTCACCTTTCACATTTTGGAAATTGCTTTAGATGCAAATATATCCATTTGTGACTCCACACTCAAGATTTTAGAAGTTACTAGAAAATTCAAAGTAACAGATGACAGATCTGAGCCTTTGCTGCTGATTCACATAATTGGTTTTAGGGATTTTGGTTTTCTCATTTCCTTCTTTTATTAACAGATGTTCTCTTCCATTTTAAAGGGCTTGAAAATGTTAATTGTTTAAAGTACCAAGTCTGATCATTCTTTTTCCTCTCCATGTTTTTCAGCTTTTTCTTTCTGCAAGATCACCAAGCAGTACTCAGCACATTTAATTCACTCTGCAGACCTCAGTTACAGATTAGTAGACTCATTCCCTTTACACAGCACACTGGGATTTAGAGAAATAGAAGTAAGCAGAAAACACTGGACTTTAAACAGGGACTCAGACACAAAAACAAGTGACCTGGTTTGGAAAGTTTAAAAGGAGCAGCTAGGCTGCAGGAACTGGCTATGTCCATGCTTTTAGCGTGGCTCAAACAGGAGGATATTGATTTCGTTTTGTCTGGAACACGGAAGGATGAGCAAAGTCCACCTATCTGGTATTTCCTGTGGTTCAGACCATGCACACAAACAGGCACAGCTCAGCTTTACCATGGCAGCTTTCCTCATTTGTGGTCCTGTTTTGCTGCCCTTGAGCCCTACATTGTCATTGACTCGGAATATTTTGATTGGGCTATAGGGCACATTGTCTGAGTTGTGTTTCATCATTAAATACACATCTGTGCTTGAGCTTCCTGTAGGTTTCTAGGCAGGTGGGCACTTCCAAGTTGAAACCAAATGAGCCACTCTGAGTGACCACCTGGAGGGTCCTGGCTCCAAAACCACAACCACAAACCCCAATGCCCCAGGAAACGTTACCTAACTCAGAGGGATGGGCAGGTATCTGCTCTTGAAAAGGGAGAACATCTTCCCCTGCTCTCCTCAGTCACCCTTCCCAGACCCATTCACAAGGGCCAGAGCACAGCAAAGGAAAGTCCCCAGGGTAGCAGCTACAAAGACATCAGCTTCTTCTCTAAATATTCAGAAATCATATGAAGAAGTGCTCTTGGCCATTGAAGACTGTGGAAGGTGGCCTAGTGATCAGGCAGCAGCAGTGATGCTTTACCCTCGTTTCTCCCTGCTGCCTTCCCTGCTCCTTGGGCATGTCTGTCACACACTGTTGGAAATTGAGGGGGGGTTTCTTACTCCTGTGGGCCTATTTTTTGGTCTCAAAGGTTTTGCAAGGCTTTCATGGAAAGCACTAGAGAAATTCAACATCCTGTCAGAGCTGGGGCACAGGCTGACTGAGGAGATGACGCGGAGCCTCAGGGCTGCCTCAGGGAAATGTTTCTTACGCCCGCATTTCCATTTCTATCCATCTTGCAGCTCCAGCAAGGAGCTCTGGATAAACACAACTTGGGCCTTTAATAATGTACAGCTTACAGTGAACAAGACAGCAGCGTTGTGTGTCTTCTCCTTTTCGAAGGGTGCTTCTCCTCCCTTTCCTCCATCAAGGCAAGGGCCAGAGGCAGGTTTAACATTTCCCTGGCTGATAGCAGGAGGGCTCGGTGATGGAGAGAGGGGCACAAAGGTTCTGAGGACAGCCAGAGGGATGTGAGACATTGAGAGTCCTGAGGAGATGGCACAGAGAGGCTTGAACCTGGCCCCCTCTGTTCTGTCAGTAATTCTCCACTCCTGTTTCAGTGCAAACAGATTCACTGTATGATGCACAGGCAACTCATCATCTTAGGAGGCTGCAACGCCCAGCAAGGATGCCAAGGGCTTCCTCCAGTTTCCTGAAGGACTAGTGCCACCTGAGGGGTGACTCGAGGACATCTGAGACCTCCTTGAGGCAGATGTGAAGCGTAGCAAGGTGCCCCATGGGGATCTCAAATGGCACCAGATCCCTGTGTTTAAGCAGCTGCTTTGCAGGCGTCTGCCCCGCTGGACTGCAACATGGGAGCACAGCTGCCAAAAATGCACATTTTGTACCTTAACATCATTCCAAAGTCATGTTGGGTTACAAATTACAGATCCAAGTGATGACTTTGCCTGTCACAATTCCCAGCAAGATGTTTCAGCTGGGCCAATTAAGATTGCCTGGTAACTTTCCGTAAGTTATTTCTTCTAGGATTTCAGCAATGGGCCTGGCTGCCAAGTGACATTTCAGAGCACTTTGTTCTAAGCTGCGGCAGTCTCTGATGATCCAAGCCACCCTGTGAAGACATGAGCAGCAATCCCTTCAAAGACACAACTCTCCTTTTCCTCTGAAATGCACTTGGCAGTTTGTTCCTTTCTGAAGGAAAACAGCAAGTGCTACAACATGATATATAGTTTATTGCTATTAATTTTTGGATATGCTATTTCTGAGCATATCTTATCTCTTTAAGTTTTTTATTAGCAGGAATCATTTTCACTATTTAAGGAAATCTGCCTGTTGAATTGTGGTGTTTTCCTACTTAATTAAGCTCCAAATGAATTTCACTGTTAATCTTCCTGATTTCCATTCCCTCAGTACAAATAAGGGGAATGTTTGTCCTGTCAGCATTTTCCTGCTGCAATAGTAGACATGCAGCTTCCTCACCAGCTCGCTCCTGTGAGGCTGGGAGATATCCATAAGAGGATATGTCTGAGTGACTGGAAGCCAGAAGCCTCCACGAGCTGTCCCAAATCACCAACACTGCACTCAGTCAGTGCAGAGCTGGGAAGGAGGCTGATAATAAAAAGCAGGGGGATTAACCAAGACATGTTGTTACAGTTCAGGCCTTCCTTGAGCAAAGATTTCTCTTCATGAACAGTTTTCCATATCGCCTTTGCAAATAATTGGGAAAGGCCAATGAAACTGGAGGAAAGCCCGGGAGGCAGAGCAGGAATTATTAAAATGCCATCCCCTGCCCATGGCTTGTACCTGCACCTAGGTCAGCCCACGCCACAGGCACTGGAGTCAAATGCTACAGTCACTGCTTGGGATTTTCTGGATGGTATTTCGTGTGTCTGCAGAGAAGGGAGTTCAGAGACATTTCCAAATTCTGGAGGTGATCAGCCGTGAAGTTTGGGTGTTTCATAGTTGGGATAGGGCGTAACAATATATTGCTTTACAGAAAATTCTGCATAACATAGTTTTTCTATCTCACTCTCTCAGCTGCAGCATCTCTCTCCGTTCTTACTGCAGCCCAAGAAATCCTCACGTTTAATCTTCCCCCACCAGTCTTGTCTGTCACATCTACACCAGCCTACGTGTTATTGTCTCTTTAATTTTGCTAGGCAGGACTTCATGCCTTACACCATCCTACACATGGTTCTCATACTATCCTCTAATTTTATTTTGCATCCTTTATTTTGTATTTCCAGGCAGTTGCCATTTCTCTTAGTCCTGTTGTTTTACATTATTCTCCTGACCTGACTATATGATCATTCCTATTTTTCATATGATCACATTTCACCTTCTGCTTTCCCCAGTTCTGATGGGTTTTCACTTATTTTGCTGGCAAGGTTTTGGTGTCAATTCACCAATTAATTCTTGCTGTCACCACCTGCTATTAATATGGATTAGATGACTGGACTTTTGAGAACTTGAGCCCTAATTTCAAGCAGTTTTAAGGGGAGACAAGCAGCTCAGGGCTGACCTGCTAATTTGGGAGCCCTGACATATTCAAAGGATGGCTGTACTGGACCAGACAGTAGAAATCTGCAGTATCTCACATGAGGAAAAGAATGAAAAGAGGAAACTTCTCATGTTTATTACAGCAGTAATGATATCACAGTGGCAGTGTGTTGCCTTATTCCAGATTTATAGCTGGGATCTGTGAGCGTCCTAGGGCTCAGCATGCAATCCCAAAGACACTCTATTTGCATGTACTCCACAGTCAATAAATAAAAAATGGAAGTGTCAGAGACGCATTTTAACACACTCTGTTATTGAGCAGTTGCCAGCAGATCTTGTGCTTTTTGGTCATCACTCTCCCACAAGCTCTCCCTGTGTGTTGTGACGAGCTGGAGATGTTCAAGCTTTACTGACAGACTGAGAACCAAAGCAAAGGGGAGAAAAAAAAAGGGGGGGGGNCCGGCAGACAGCCCCAGCCTGGCAGAAGGAGTGATGACTAAGCCCCATTTCCTTCTGTGCAACCACTTTGCTGACAACCTCAGCCATGCAGCCCTACACACCAAGGGACACTGATGGGCCATGAAATTTGAGTCTGTATCAATGATACATTTAACTTCCCATCCTTCACTCCAGTTCCATGATTCATAAAGGACAGGTTTTGCAGTTAGCAAGCAGAAACAAACCCAGCGTTAACACAAAGGTCAATTTTTTACCAATCCACTCATTTCCTGCAGATTCAGAATCTGAGAAGTGATTAAAGCAAGACAAGGTTATTACTTGGAATGACTCTGAGGTGCAAAGCATGCAGAGAGAAGAGTGAGACCCACAAGATCTCTGAGCAGGGCCCTCTTTCATACCTCCACCCCCTTTTCAAGCTGTCTGTTCCCTCCCCAGCCCACTTAACTCACACCTCTAGCGAGGCAGACACAGGACTGTCACTCCTGCAGTACATCCCTCCTTCCCCAAAACCCTGTGTGGGTGGGCGGACCACCAGATCTCACTCTTGCATGACCTCGGCAAAGCTGAAGCTTAACTTTCATCTGGGCTGCCAGCCTGGAAGAAAAAATCAGGCGGTCCTGGGAGAGGTCCCTGCATCCTCACCAATGTCCTCCCTACGGTTACCTGTCCCCTGAAGCCGTCCACTCCCAGGACCTGCCCTCTATTTTGCTGTCCCTTTTTCTGCTCCTTTCTCCCTTGCCAGAACCTTCTGATTTCACTTCTGGGCATCACACAGGTTCATGTGAACTATATAACCCAGGGCTACGTGGTGTATTTAACCACTGCAGCCAGCTCCCTCATATTCACCCTCTAGAACATAACCTTTTCTTTTTCTTTCCAGCAGAAGGCAACCATTGCCATGCAATGACCTCTTAAAGATGAGTAAATTTATAGCTCTTCCACCCCCGCAAAGACAAAAGCAAAACTTTAATTTGCTTTCCTCAAGCAGGACTCTTCCTACCCCCATTATATTGGCACTTACCCACTGCCAGAGCCTTACACACTGCATGATGTGAAAGAAAGTCACGAGGAATAAAATAATTCGTGCTTCAAGGCACCTCAGCCATTTGGTAATTAATCCAAGATATTTTTGTGTTTGGGCTGGAATGGAAGGATGCGTTCCACCTCAGTGAGAGCTGAGTGTTTCTGTGCCCCAGACTTTTTGTCCATGCCTGCAGATATTTCTCCACTAAGTGCCACACCTGGCACCTTCACAGGTGACAACAAACACAGGCTGATGTCTCTCACTTCCCCCACCAGCTCTGCCAGGTTTGGTGACTCGGCTGAGATCTTGCTCTTTACCCAGTGTCTTAAAGCCACAGTCCCCAAAGTGAAGGTGCCTGGTGGATCCTACCACATGTGAAATTACCTGTGCTCCCATGATCATTTTCTTGAATTACTGTTGGGTCATCCCAGAAAAAGCAGCATCACAGATGATGCTGAAAGTTTGAAATTCGCTGGCTTGGACTTTTTGATTATTATTCTGCTTCCTCTGTGAGAGATGAACTGCACTCCCAACCTTGTGTTCTTTATTTGCAGGTGATTTTGACTTAACTGCACTATTGATCCCAAGATGGATAGGAAGCCCAGCAGCTTAAGCCCTGTCCCTGAAGGTGTGAAAGCTTCATTAGATTTATGAAATCCTCCAGGATATACTGGGGATCTGCACTCCATCTAGCAAAAAGGCTTTACATTTTACTCACATTCACATGATTTGTATTCCTTGTTGAATTATTATTTATTATTATTATTATTATTATTTAGTCTCAAGATTTCTCCTCTAGCTCAACTGCACAGGTAATGCAGTCAACTAGTAGGTGGGGAGGTGAGCGGTCCATTCCCCATGAGTCTCAGATATCCCATCCTTTCTCTCAGGCAGGACAGATTTGGCATTTTCCTCTGGGAGAATTAATGAGGCTTCATGATTTCATCTTGTTTTCACCTGGGATAGACAAAAGCATCTTTAGAAAGGGTCAGATAAAAGCAAGAAGCAATGGCCTTACAGGTGTGTCCCAGTTTTGGCTGGGATAGAGTCAATTTTTTTCACAGTAAGGGTTGTGTTTTGTACTTTTTCTGGAACCAGTGCTGATAACTCATGGATGCTTCCCTTATCCCTGGGCAGTGCACACAGAGGGCCAAGGCCTTTTCTGCTGCTCATCCTGCCCCACGGCGAGGAGGCTGGGGGTACACAGGGAGTTGGCAGGGACAGGACAGCTGAGCCAAGGGATATCCCAGGCCACAGGGCATCACGCTCAGCACGCGGAGCTGGGGGAAGGAGGAGGAAGGGGAGGATATTGGAAGCAGTGGTGTTTGCCTTCTCAAGTCACCTCTACGTGTGACGGAGCCCGGCTTTCCTGGGAATGGCTGAACACCCGCCTGCCCACGGGAAGTGGGGAATGAATTCCCTGGTTTGATTTTCTTGAGAGAACAGCTTTTGTTTCACCTACTGAGCTGCCTCAGCCCACCACTTCTCTCACTTCCACTCTCCCAATTCCCTCCCTCATCCCCGTCGTGTGGGAGGGTGGGAGCGAGCGGCTGAGTGAGGCTGAGCTGTCACCTGGGGTTAAACCACAACGAGATGCAAATAAAACCTGGCATCACCTTCCGGCTCAGCAGGAACATCACCCAACCGTGGGGACAGAGCCCCAGGCAGCACGCTGCACACCAGCTCCGTGGCTAAAGTGGCACTGGGGCACCAAGGGGACCACTTAGGACCAGCATTTTTTAATAACTTCCCTCACCGTGTGTCATGGGGAGTTAGTGGCAGATCCCTGACATTTGTAGAACAGACTAATTCAGAGCCTGAGGAGTTCAGAGAGGATAATGAAGTTAGACAGGTATTAGCTAAATGAGAAGGAAAAGGCCACCTTGTATATACAGGAAATACAATCAAAAGTATGGAATTTTTATTCAGAAAGAGAATGAAGCCTTGAAAGCAACAAAGCAGAAGTAGCCCGAGAACAGACAATAAATAAGCTGAGTGTACGTTGAGCAGAAACTGGTAAATGTCATCACAATATGACCATGGCTCAGGGCTGCTCCCTGGAACAGCCACAAGCTCTGCTGCTCCACAGGGAACAGAGGCAGGCAGTGCACTGGATACACTGAAAGGTTGGTGAGGAGGATAGCAAGGACTCTTGAGGATCAGGAAGAAGGAGGCATGACAGCTACACACTTGAGGATTCTGCAAAATGGCAACATCCAGAGAAATGCAAGCAGGTTTCAGTAGAGCTGTGTGTGGAGGGAATGTAAATCAGCCTGCTGGAAGAGCAGGAAAGCCTCCCTGGCAGCCAGATCGAGCTGTCTGTGAAGTCACACAGCTTCCAAGAGGCAGGATGGGAGAATCCTGCACCCAGTCTGGATCAGCATGAGACAAATTCCCTCAGACACCGGCAGCCAGGCACAGCCCCAGTCCTGGCCCAGCCACCTCCTCTGGGCTGCCCCAGAGAAAACCTCCCACCCCATCAAGGCAATGCTGCTCCAGCAGTTTCCCACTTAAGATAAATGAGAAACATTCCTGCTTGCCCTTTCCTGCAGTTTTGGTGAAACTTCAGGGTGACAAACCATTATAGGAATGACACCTTTTTAGGCATTTCTAGTTTTTGCACATAGCAAGAAAACACAATTTTCTTCCCACGAAATAGTGACTGTTCTCACCATTAAATGGCTGTTTGAATTTTCGTTACAATCTCTACTAACAAAAACCCTTGGACATGGGCATTATTTTAAGCTAGCTCTAGCAATGATATTTGCCGTCGTAACAAAAATGGAGCTTTAAAAGATCCTTTACAGCCCTGATTTTCCTCATTTCTGCTCATAGAGCATCAAAGTTTTTTCTTGCTTGTTCAAGGCGGTATTACTGAGGATATAATATACTTGCGGTGTATTTTTAAGAAGACATTTCACAAGCAGCATCCCCAGATTACAAGCAGTATATCCCTTTAGTACAGGTATATTTTCGGCTGTGCCTGTTGGTACCCTGGAGCAGCCTGGAGCCACAGGGATCACTGCCTGGATGGAAGAGTTGGATGTGAGATGTAGCACTCGTGTGTCATCATCAGCCCTCAATGGGCTGCAGCCTCATGAACCAAATGCTTTGCTCTCCTTTAAAGTCTCCTTGCTAAATGCAATACATAAATCTGGAGCAGGCAGCAGGTTTGGTTTGGTTTGGTTTGGTTTGGTTTGGTGGGTGGGGAGTTCCCCCACTTCCTCTGACAGAAGAACTATGGGACGCACAAAATGTTACTGTAATTAAAACCCCTCTGCTGAAAAACAGCTGCACCAGGCAGCCCCGTGCTAAACAAGTGCTTTGAGCTCCCAGGCTCCACTCACAGTCCTGGCTGACCTTTACAGAGCGTTTCTGCTGTGCCATTAATTTTCACAGGTCCTTTAGGTGGGCGCTTCAGAGAGTCTTCCCTGGCTTTGCACGCTGCTGTTTCAGGGTTATGGCATTTTCAGGCACACCAGCCAAAGATCCCTGCAGGCTTATTTTATTTAATGGCTACTTTTTTATATCCTTTTAACCAAATATTTGGCTGCTGCAATCATCTTGGCTAATGAATGTGAGCAGGACCCCTCTGTGTTCGGTACCTGGGTCCTTCTCTTCATTCCACACCCACATCACACCATTCCTCCCCCAATATAGGGACATGGGTATAGGGCATCTTGTCAGAACCTAATTGATTCTTTCTAAGCATTACTGGAATCTATTTCTTCCTCTTGAACTAGAATCTGAAATAGTGAATTAGTTTCCTATAAGGTAGGCTACCTAAGTGATTAAACCTGTGACCACGTTACTAATTTAAATACACTGTTTTTAAAAACTATTGAAAAGGGTCTACTACTCAAAACCACTTTTCGAGATCTTGCTTAATTTAAAAGCACAGCCCTCATAAAAAAAAAAAAACAAACAAACCTCTGAATGCAACCACTAAGTGTACTTTAAGCTGTCCAAGAGTTACTTGGGCAGATTTACCGATGTCTGTGCATTACAGATAATGAAGGCAAACACTGCAGTGGCAAAGGGAGGCCAGGCAGTGTAAGGTCCTGCTTCGGAAAATCCCACCCCAAGCAGCAGCCGCTGCCCCAGAAGAGCTGCCAGTAATTGCAGCCCCACAAGAAGCATAATGGGATGTAATACAGAGCAGTTTATGAAGTTTAAATACACCTGTGGTGCATCCAAATTCCACAAACAGCTATGGCAAACATCATATAGCTTTCCTTTGGGGACGAGTGAAAATTACACACACAGGGACTGGAAATCTATTAAGCCATTCAGCAGGTAATAATTCCTGCCAAATCAGGCAGTAATGTTAGCTGCTTATTAGGTGTATTAGATACCCGCAGACAGAAGGCATCCGGCACCGTTCTGTGGCACAGCATTATCCCTTGATTTGTTTCAGGCCACTTGTATTTGTCACCCACCCCCTCAGGAAGCCAAAGCCACCACCTGGCATCAGTTAGCTGGAGGCTTCCCTCTGCAAATTGATCTTTGTGAATTAAGGCGGCAGAAGCTGCGGGCTGAATTACACCCAGCTGTGTGCAGGGTTGTTTTAAGAGGAGATTGTATTTTCAACTCAGGTGAACCAAGGAAGGGATGAGCAAGTTTTGCTGCTGCAGTAAATCACACCCTGGAGGCTTTGTGGTCTTCCCCAAAACACAGCTGCACACAGAGCAAGGGCTCTGGCAGCAGTATTAGCACTTGTATCCAACATCAGACTTAACAATAAAATGATCAATGCTCCTGCAACAAAAGAGGAGAGAGAAAATGCATCAACAGATATTTTATAGGCATAAAGTGTAAAAATTAGATTTCAGTAAGTTATGTGACTCCTTGAGCAATTATTGGGTAGTAATCTTGGAGAGAAATCTAATTTAAATTTCTATTTACTGTTAACATATTCCAGCCACTAAGAACAGGAGCCTGTCAGTCCTTCCCCTCCTTTCTCCTGATTACCTTCACCCTTTTACTATGGAGCTGCTTATCCAAAACCCCATCTGGAGCACGAAGGCAATAACCCCCGGGGCAAAGGGCCCCACAGTGCAGGGGTACCATCCTCACTGGTGTATAAAGAGCTCAGGCACCTCAGTGCCATCAGTGATCCATCCCTCTGTCGTGTACCTTACTGAAAAACCACACCAGATTTTAACTATCACATTATTTCCATGTAATACCTAAAAATCATGGCAGAGGGACACTCTACGAGAAACATTATGCAGTGAGTCACTCAAGATGTAAAGACCTGGCTGTTAAATGATCTTTCCCATCACATCTTAATTTTTTTTTTATTTAAAAGGGCGGATTTGGAGTTATCTGAGCCACTTCTATCTAAAATCTAATATACGGGATAGCTTCACAGTGTGTGATCCAGCTGTGAATGAGTAAAATGCCTTTTCAATATTGCCTGTGCACATCAATATAAAGACAATATTGAAAAGTCAGTTGTGTTTACCAAGTTAACGTGCACCTTTTACATGCTCACTTAAGCCAGTGCACTGTGTCAGGGGCAAGCCAAGGCTGTTAAGGTAAATACAAATACTATAAAAACTGAATTAAGTTTTTCTATATCTTTGCAGTTGCCTCTTATTTTATATTCTCCTGCTCCTTTTTTATTCCCCATGTGAAGCTGAGCACCATCCCCCTGCTGAAATGCTGACACTTCCAGTTATAACTTCACTGCAGCAGAAAAGCCCCAGGAAGATGAGTCTGGATCCTGCTGCCAAAGCCTGGGCGAGGGGTGGAAGGTGATGGAGGTCACCAGGCTGGGCCTCGGTGCTGTCCAAAAGCTCCAGGCATGTGGTTTGCAGCAAGGAGTCTCCCAGCCCTGCAGCTCCTTCCTTCTGCTTCCTCAGCAGGTATTAGATGTTTATCGAGCATTGGAAAAGCACCTTTCCTGATCTGCCACCCCAGAGGGTGAGAGGAGCCCGTGTACCATCCTTACCTTCCTCTCTATGCCTGAACACTTCTCCTGTCTCAGGGAATTCCCAGTCCCCCTCTCTTCTCCTCTGCTTCTCAAACACACCCAAAACAAAGTATGTGAAGTTATCCCTGTGCTGAACAATGGGAAAAATCCCAAACCAAGCAGTACTTGATGTGAAGCAGGGCTTAAAGGCAGACAGACAAAATAAATCCTGCATTTTCATTAATACTTGAAGAGTGAAATATTTTTTTCCTTTGGGAAAGACAGCAAGCAAAGCAGCAAAGTGACTTTCATCACCTTCTGGCTTAGGCTGCAGCAGCAGGCGGGCAGGGCCCACACATCTGAGGAGACTCAGGGGACTCAGTGCAGCCCTACATCCCACAGTCCTGCAGCAGCAGCACCTCCTCTGCCAGGATCGGGGCTGAGGCAGCTGCCAGCACTGCCCACCACAGAGAGAAAAACCCTGCAGATAGGATCAGACAGGTGCAAACATTTTCTGCCAACAAAATTCCACATTTCCAGTATGTTTTGAAGGAAACTTTTAAAAGCAATTTTTTTATGCCGGTGAATTTCCGCTCAGATATTTTTATTTAAGCTACTCCAACTTTCTTGAGTTTCTGAAGAGCAAGAACTCCATGAAATTTAATAAATTGCTACACAGCTATGTATTTAACAAAAATTCCATTTCTAGGGACCAGCAGCCCATGTACCCAGCAGAAGGCACGCATGTGGTCACAAAAGCTGGCGGGAAAGATGCTTGGGTGGGCTAGGGAGGAGGCAAAGAAAGCTGCCCCTTCTTCCCAGCCCAGCTCTGGATGTCGACCTGACGTGACCTGCAGGATTCAGCCCTGTGCCATCCCTCTGGCCAAATTCTTAACCCTGCTCTGACTGCTGGAGCCAAACAGATGTCCCATTTAAAGGATAATTAACCTCCCAAGTGAAAGTGAGCGTTCCAGGCTGCACGGAGGTGCTGTGGAAAGGAAAACTATGGAGACCCCAGCTGCCGGTCTGTCAGTTCCAATCCCACCTCCCTGCATACCAACCTCTCTGTCTACACAAGCTCCAGGTACATTTTAGCTCCAACACACCCATTTACAACACGCTTAAACTGTTAGGGCACTGGAAAATAGTGTGCCATTTGGTTTCCCTGTCTTTTGGAGGCTGGAAAAGCAGCTGCTGCAATTCTCGTTAGGGTTGAAGTGGGTCACACCACCTGGGCCCTGACAGCCGTTTCCTGGAGAAAGCATTTAACTACTGCTACCCAGTAGGTTCTTCAGCTGGGAGAGGAGGTGGGGAGCAGGCATGAAGGGGAAGGCTGCATTCAGGCAGCACAGCTGAACCATGACCACAGTCTAGACGTCACTGCAAAGGGCACGGAGTCCCCCAGTCCCCATGCCATCTCTGCTTCTCAGCCTGGTGCTCAGCTCTGGTGCCATTGCCACAGCAAACACACCCTACTCATTAGGGGAATTATGGACATAATGGAACAAGAAAAAAAGAAACACACAGAGGACAGCAGTTGCAGAGGGCTACAAAATGAGACATCGACCCCACAGGTCACAGAGCATTGTCTCCTGCCGTCCCTTTGATCATTAGTTCTGATCTATTTAGCTCTGTAGGGCACGGACAATAAATGAGAAACCTTTTCCCTGAGTACAACAGGAGGAGGAGGAGGAGCAAGGGACCATAGGTATCCAGTGGGCAGTATTTGTGCCAGCAAAGAGCTGCCATCACCACACAGTTTCCCAGAACAGAGGCTCAGAGGTTTTTGCCACATCCACTCAGTGAGGAGCTGAAGTATCAAGCGACTGAGTCCACCAGCAGAACAGTCCCAGGAATCCCAACACCACCTGGGAAAACACACGGGCTGGGCTGTGGGATGCACCTCCCAGCCACCTGCTCTGTAACCTGTGCTCAGCCCCTCTGGCTCAGCTCCTGGTGCATCAGGCACTCTCTCACCTTTACCTTGCACACAGGTCCGTGTTTGTCTGACTTGGACAGGATTTAGCAGCTGCCAGGGTGCTGCAGGGCATGCAGGGGTAGGAGAGTGGAAGGACCATGAGTTGGATGTGATTGCCCAGACAAAATCATCCCCCCCCCAGGATGTTTAATAGCTGAGAAAAGGTGCATCTGCCCTTTTTGAGCTCGCTGTCAGCTTGCACATTTGGCAAATAAACCACGTTAGACATTCTGTAGGTCAGAGGAGTTAATGGAGGTGAGAGAGGAGCAGAAGGTTGCAAGGTCACGACTTCATGAAATCAAAGTGCACTAGCAATAATTAGAGGAGTTCTTCTATAAATACTCACAGGTCTGTAAAATACAAGAGGCACACATGGCTGCTGCCCAGCTCCAGCCCAGGACACCTTCCAGGGCATCTGCTCGGGCTGAGCACTGCGATTACACCAGAGCAGCCTGGTTATGGCTCAGCTCCCCAAAACAATGCAAAAACTTTCCTCTTCCCCAAACCAACCCTGAGGTAACAGCACATTTTGCTCAGCAGTGCCTGGCGAGCCATACTGAGAGCAGTGCTGAGACCCCCGTGCAGTACCACCACAGCAGGGAAAGATTATCATCACCTACACTTTGTGGGGGACAAGCACAACACACTAAAGGCAGTGTGCTTGCTACAGCAAATCTCTCTCAGGACCAGGAAAAGCAGAGCTCTGCCTGGCTTTCTCTCTGCTTATGGGATGGGTGCACACCTGTGCCATCTCCTGTGCACTCCCTACAACCAGGTGCAAGGAAGGGTTGAGGTAATTCAGAACTGAATTGCAATGAGAGTGCAAAAACCTCCTCGCAGTTATCTCCTGGAGCGGTGTGACACACTGCGTGTGACATCGATTCCCTTCCAGTGCACCTCTGGTATTCCCCGTGCCGAGGGCCCCAGTCCTGCTCAGCATCCACAGGCAAGCTTACACCACTCCTCCTGGCTGGAGCACCTGCAGGGAGACACGGATTCCTTGGCTCCAGAGAGAAAGACAAGGCTCTAATCTTCCTCACCTTGACGTGACTACAAGGCACCAGCCTTTCCAGGAACGTTTGCCATCAGGTGTTTTCAGTGAGCTGCTTTATTCCAGGCAGGTTTTGCTGAAGAGTTTTCCAGGCCGCAGCCACGCAGGATTTCTTGTGGGAAAGTGCCATCCTGTGGCGAAGTGTGAAACCGTGACTGCACCGTGCTTTCCTGGCTTCTTTGGGAGATTTACCAGTCGCATCGTATTTGTTATTCGTTATTCTTTTCACCACTAACACGGTTTGGCTAAATTGGAGTTTGGAGGCAACAATAAAACCAACCCACAACTAAACACCACCCTGCCGAATGGAGGCTTTGGGGGTTTCATCTCCGGGCAGTCGCTGCTGACAGATCCCTTGCCATCCTGTGGGCAGCAGGTCCAGCCTTGGGCTCTGCAACAAGGGAGGGATGGGGAGACCCAAACAGAACCAGGGGGATAATTTTCCATACAGCTGAGTAGCCAGGGCATTTAGCTGGGAAGGAGAGGTGTATTTAAACACCTGCTCCAGTTAATGTTCATTTATGAAAAAAATTGGAACGACTCCAAGATGCTAAAAGAGATTAGTCCTGGGTGCTCATGGAGGTCAGACTCCGGGCTTTCATGAAGTGGAAATGGCTTCTTCTGTGCCAGCCTGTCTTTCAAACAAAACATCTTTCTTGACCTTTAAATTCATGAGAAGAAGAAAACAACCCAAGCACTTTTCTCAACCATATCAGTGTTACATGCTCCATGTCAAACACTACATCTTCAGCTCCTATAAACTAATTGCTGTTGTATTCTCTGGGCCTCCCTCCAGCAGTAAATGCATTTACACTAAAAACACTGCAACTTCGGGAAAAAAACCGGCAGCTACTCTGCATGCTACTGCCCAAACACACAGGGGGCATCACTTCTCACGGAGGTGAGGAACAGCTGCAGCTAACACGGGCCAGGCTCTGCCTTCCCTTTGGCCACCCACTTTCTGATAAAAATGTTGAGAGGAAAGACATCTGCAGCATCCACATGGGAGCTGGGATCTCAGTCCTGGTTAAAATAGGAAACTCAAAGGCTTGTACTAGAACAGGGGACTGGCACTTGGAGCTGATTATTCCAGCACTTTGCTTCTGTGGGGGAAATAAAAACAAAAACCCAACAAAACAAAACTAAGTGATGCTAACAATGTATTTCTCTTCATTTTACAGCCACGGGAGTTTTTGTCCTACACGGAGAACACCAGAGTTATCAGGCAGGGAGGCTGCACAGCACTAGCCCACAGCTGGCAGCGGGAGCTCAGCCAGCCCAGCAGTCGCCTCCAGGCAGCTTTTCAAGTAATAACTCATTCATCCCAACAATACCTAACATTTGGTACAAACATTTTCACAAAATGAAGAGATGAGCCTAAACCGACTTGGCAGTGATCTTTGATTTATTCCAAGTTCAGCTGCATGAAAATACCAGCTTTTAAGCCAATTAGACCTGGAGTCCTACCTCGTCTACTGGAATAAAATCAAACTCCTGGAGAAGGGTAAAGTGAGCCAAGTTCAGGCAGGCCAGACTGCAACTGCTTAGAGCTCTTTGCAATTTTCTGTGCAAAAGCAGAACTGCTCCAGATCATCCCGCAAGCATCAGGACACTAGATGTGTAACTCTCCTTCATAGAATTATAAAATCATTAAGTTGTAAACTACCACCTCAGCTTTCAGCAGACAGGGAAAGCCTGCTCCTAAGATTTCCTTCTTGAAGAATGTCCAACCTTCCTGGACTCCTCTGTCCTTCAGGACAGCTTCCGAAGGGATTCTGTCAGCCAGTATCATACACAGGACACAAAGCTACTCCAAGACATCAGTCCCATTAAATCCGCCTACATGGGTGTAAAATTGCCTTCTTCATGTAACCTCCCCAGTAACAAGCCTTTGGAGAAAAAAAATGTAATTTCATTCTATGTGGGTTTTCTTCGAACACTTGCCTTTGCAATTAACCTTTTGGATGCTTTAAGCCCAACCCAACACAGAACAACAACAGAAGATCCAAGGGTCAAGATTGCAGAGGGTTTGTCTGGAAGTGCCTGTGTTTCACATTGTACAGTGTGTGCTTTACACAATCCCTGGGATGACCCACCCAGAGGCTGCCCAGCCCCTTCAGCCCTCACCAGCAGCAGATCAGATCTGGATCCAGTGTTAGAGGTGCAGAACACTGATGGGAGCCACTTCCAGAGAGTAATTCCCATTGCAGAAGGCTGAATTTACTATTGGCTGGTGTGTTTAAATATTGATGACTCTCCACGCAGTTCAAGTCATTAACAGGAGCTGCTCATACTTTTTTTTTAGTTCTTTAACACACCCAAAATCAGCTGCAGCTATGTAATTCCTCCAAAATTACATCTACAGTATAAAAAAAAAACCTAGAAAACATGCTGCAAAAAACTCCCACTTACTTCATTCTATGAGAAAATTCACATAATTTTAGATCACAGCTACAAAAAAAATCTACATTTGTGTAAGGGTAGGGTTGCTTTCCCTTCCCTTCTACAGAAATGACAAATAGAAGGTTAAAGCAGCCTCAGGAAGATGAACACAGAATTTGTGTAACACTCGAGATCTCCCTAACAGCTGTGTGTGACAGGAAGAGGAATTCACTCCTTCTCTTTGCACTTGCACACTGTTATGTATCTGTGTGTCAGGAACTTGAGTTTTTCAAGTGAATTTTTAAGACTCTTCTTTTCCAGAGAGGAAAAAGATCCTTGCCTTATCTTCACACCACTGCAGTGTATCAAAAAATCCTGTCAATAGAGTATGATACAGTGGCAGAACCAGGACTGCTGGAAAAGCACAACTCAAATTAACTTTTTTATTTTATGTATATTTGCCTATTGATCTTCCTTACCACACAAATCAGCCTACAGTTATGACTCAAACAGTGAGTTATAAAAAATTAAAAAACTGTTATCACTGACAGGGAGACGTTACTAATATAGTTTTGTAATAAAATTGTTCAACAATTTCCTGTTTGCATCATGTTCTGTTTTGATTCCAGCACATAAATTTTAAATGCTTCCTGTAAAAACACTTTCCCATATTTATCCTTGTTTTGGAGGCACATTTACCAAGTTTTGAAGCTCTGGCAATTGATAAGCTTCTCTGATAAAATCTGAGAAGATTGCAACTCAGAAGAAACCGGGAGATCTCCCTCTTGTGGTCTTCTATGACAACAGCCTCAACTCCACCTGTGGGCTCAGAAGTGCCTAAAGAAGAGTTTTCTCTCTTCAAATATCAACAGAAATTGTAAGCAATTCCAGTCACTAAAGAAAGTGTTCTTCCTAGAAAGAATGAGAAAGAGATTGTTTTCACTTTATTTTTATCTACATGGTATTTTCTTGCAGGAAAACCACAGAGATTGAAAATGCAGTGCTGACTCCTGAATAGCACCACCTGCAAGAAAGTGGGGGGAAAAAGTTACAGAACAAAGTAGATGAACAAACCCAACAGTGGAGGAGCTGTCAGGCTTCTCTAGTAAGTGCTATCTAGCTGAACACACAAACTGCAGCTCTAAAATGCTCACACTTGAGTTACACAAAGCACAGTACATCTCTACCTCACAGACCAACCTCACTCCTCAAAAGCCACAGCGGATATGTAGGGACCCATGCTCACAACTTCCCATGTCATGAGATTAACAAGTCTGACACCAACATAAAAAGAAATTTTGTGCCTTTATTGGAATGGTGTTAGGCCTTAAATACACCAAATTTTGATAACCTGATTATTTGGTTTAATTAGAAATGACACTACAGAACTGCAATACTGGTCCAACAGTCTTGTCTTTACTTTTTTTTTTTTTTTAAGCAAGAGATAGTATGAAAATGCACCAAGTAATCAGAAAGCACTAGCAGGCATTGGTTAATCCAAGATAGTAGCTTCTTAGTTCCAAAAGCACTCGCATTGTATGGAACCCAGGATTTAGACTGGTCATGATTTGCAAGAGCTAGTTGCATGAGTCATGACTTTTTTTTTTTTAATTTACTTTCAAGTTGGTCACTGGTAAATTTTTTTCCTCAAATATTACAGTTTCTTTTATTCATATTTTTCCTCAAAGTATAAAAAAGTATGAAATATAAACAAGCTCCTGTATTGCACCCATGAAGGGGTACAATGGAAGCATTAGAGAGCTGACTATCTACACACCATCAAATCCCATCAAATCTTGGATAATTCATTAATATACAAAATATCAGGGCACAGAAAGAACTAAAATCCACTTTTTTTTGTTTTGTTACGCACAGGTTCAAATAATCAATCTAAAGAAAAAACATGATCGTTTTGGCTTTCCACTACATCCGCATGTTGAGACACTTATTAAAATGATCCTGCTTAATTGTGTTTGGTCTTTTTCTTATTGTCAAGTCATGTTTGTTATCTTAATACCAGCCATCAGACAAACAAGTAATCAGAAAGACTCTTCCTCCTCCCCACTTCCCCATTCCTGACCCCTGCAGGGTCAGCTTTAAGACATGACTCCAAACACAGGGTTGTGACGACAGATGCTAGGGCCAATCTCTTCATAATCTTTTTTGGTATGGCATACTTGGTAGAATTCAGGCTGTAAAGGGAAGGAAAAGAACATCAGTATATGGTATATACACCTTATTTTAACAGTATTAACTTTATGTAGCCAGTGGAAAAAACAAAGCATAGAAATCCTAAAATTAAGTTACATCACATGTGGCTAAACACCAGTGCAAAGAATATATTCTACCACAAAACTAAATTTAACAACTCACACAAAGCTTTAATTCAGCTTTCATTTGCTCTTTAAAGTCTAATGCAAAAACAGGGAGGGTATATTTACCACCTGAGGTCTATCAGAAATTCCCCAACCACATTTAATATACAATGAAGGTGAGATGAGAGCTCCAAAAGCACAGTCAGAACGGCTCAAACACGCTCAGCTTTACAGCTAAACTCACTGTGGAAGCCAGCATTGATCCTCCAAACCAGACTGCGTATCTCTGCATATGGTGTGTAATGACTTGCACATCAATGGGCTTCGGCTGCAGAAAGGAGGAGACAAAAGGAACACATTACAAGTCACTTCTGCTGGTAAAAATGAGACCTAGCTTTAAAGCAGTGTATATACCAAGCTTACTTTTCATAAATCAGTATTTTCATAAATGCTGTGCATGTAAATTTACAATTATAGCATCAGACTTTCCAAAGAAGAGCACGAAACAGCTCTTGCTTATAGATCAACAGTTACCTGCTTTATCAGGCATAAAGAGATACTTCCATTCACACCCATGTTTTTCACGCTATGTTCTGATTAATTTCTTGATGGACTATTTATGCAGTTATAAGCATTGATTCATACTACCTAAACTTTTCCAAAACACATACTTTAGGAAGCTAATTTTTAAGTTGCACATAATTATCCTAACAAAGCATCAGTTGCAGATTAAAGGT
Organism: Melanocharis versteri; assembly: GCA_013397845.1. Taxonomy (NCBI): domain Eukaryota; kingdom Metazoa; phylum Chordata; class Aves; order Passeriformes; family Melanocharitidae; genus Melanocharis; species Melanocharis versteri. The sequence goes on from VZTG01001078.1 coordinate 100,055, forward strand.
TTATCCAGGATCAATACAGTCAGCCATGCTTTTCTAAACTACAGCACTCATTCTAGTCAGCCATTCCTTTTCCCTCTCTACCCACACAAGCCCTCACTCCTTACTTGTGCCAATCAAAACTGCCAGTGTATGTAACAGTTTCAGCGTTTATTTGTTCCAGCCCAACCTGATGAAATTTGAAACGGTATCTAAAAATGTTCTGTAACACATTTGCAAAATTCCAAGCCAGTGATTCCTTGCCATGCCTGGCACTTTGAAGAAAAGAAGAATCACATCCAATTCCCTTACTCAGATTCTGCTTCCCTACTAAGTGGAACAAGTCTAGTAAAGAAAACAGAGACTAAATGATGTTTCTTGGGCCAGAGAACTGTGTATGACTGAAATTTCAGAGTTGTCTACATGGCATATTATGAAGCTCTGCTGGGGCTTTAAAGGATTGTTTGAGCTCACCTCGCCAGACTGCTACTAAAAAACAAATGAGGCAAATCACTTCAATTTTGCTTAAAAAGGAAAAAAACCCACATTTCTTTTCTCTGCTAGTCTTTTATTTATGCAGAGACAACAGAAAGATGCAACAGTTAGGTCAGAGGTCTGAAGTGGAAAGAGCACAATTTAAGGATTATGCAGTTTAGTAGAAACACAAAGTCACTTCTAGGATTTTAAGATAGTTGAGGCGGAAAGACCACATCATATCTCTGGTTTGGCCTCCTGCTCAAGGCAGGATGAGCTATGAAGTCAGAGGAAGGTATTCAGGGTTTTATCCAGCTGAACCTCAAAATCAATAATCTCCCCACACGTACTGAGGCGCTATCAGGAGGCCCAAAGCCTTCCCTCCTCTAATCAAGGCTCCCTCATTCCTCACGTGCTCCTGACTCTCCTGCTGGCTCAACAACGAGCTTGCTTCATCTCTCTTATCTTCAAGCTCAAAAGACTGAGCACAATGAATTGTAACTGATCAATAAACACTAAGCACAAAGACAGCTGGAGTGGCCAACTGCTGGTATGTGATCAGTGTAATGGATGAATCTCTGAAAAGCTTCTGTAAGAACTTCAAATAAGATAAAGACATTTCAACAAAGACCATGACCATTGCAAGGTGTTATTTGCACATTTTCCAGGTAACAGATGCTCATTAAGTGCATGAGCTGCACGAACCAACCTTCAGTCTGCCCCCACTAAGTTCTTCACTAAGTTTCAGTCTGGCATCAACAGTCCGCTTCAAGTCTCGCTGTAAACGGCGACCAAAGTCCCTGAACATGGTTGAGCCTCCAGAGAGGACAATATTCTGTTTTGAACAATAAAATTTGTTAACCACGTCTGAAAATGCAAGTCTCCAATTTTACCCAGTTCCTAAATTCTAAATATCTAAATACAGTTTTTTAGTCTGCAGTTAGCAGGTATGCCTTTCTATAAATTATTTAACATACAAGTATGCCACAACATGAACTCACAAAGAGTTTGCCACATTAAAATCGGCTGTGCTTTAAAATCCATTTGTATCTTATTACATCTCACCACTTTTGCTCAGTTTTTTGTTTCCCCAATGAAAAAACACATTCTGAAAATGTCTAAGTGAACAACAAAGCCTTCTGCATACTGGATTAATTTCTAGAAAAATGGGTAATTTTGCTCGTTTGGTTTTGGTTTTTAAGAGTTTCAAATGTGTACTTTGATAAAAATCACAATTCTTCTAAAACCAGTATATAAAAATAGACATTATAGCTACTGACCTTATATAGAGGACGCCTAACATCAATGGGACAATTCTGAATAACTTCATCTACTACTTCTGAGATGGGTTGCGTGAAGTCAGGATTAGCAAACTGCAATCAGGAATAAAACAAAGACAAGTCAATGTGGAGGACCACAAATTGCAAAGGAAAAGAGATAAAGAGGAAAAAAGGGAAGAACAATTCTGTTATTCTAGAGATGTCATGAAAACTAATAATGGAAGCAGTTGTTAAATATTGTGCTGCCATTTATAAGTGCTTTGTGTATCAACCCGGATTTGTATAAAGATTTGTAGCAATCAAGAATCAAATCATGCTGACTTGCAGCGATAGCTGGTATCTATTCACAAATAAGGAGAAATGTAAGTAGGATAACCATTTCTTTACAATTTTGCAAACAGGATTTCTATGCTATCATCTAAAATGCATCTAAAACAGAAAGTATAGACAATTCAAATCAACTTACCTCAGGATGGAAGAAAATCTCTGGCCCCAGGAATCTCTCATAACCAACATCAATGGTAAATTCTTTCTTTGAGATAGCATTAATTCCAGTATATTGTTTAATCCACTTTGTACCATCTGTGTCATACTTGTTAAATTCTTTTACTAAGTCAGGGCAAACATAACTAAAGCGCTCCTGAAAATTGAATAGATACAGTTAGAACTATCTAAAGTATCGAAAACTAGTAAGAAATTTCAAAAAGTGTAGCAATTTAAACTTTTAAGAGTAAGTATTAAATTGGCAGATAAAGAACAGGCCTCAAAACAGCTGAGCTGACACTTACTGTACACAGGTAGATAATGGCTCTGCTACTACAGATCATTTCTGTGCAGCACTGAAAGCTCTTGCCGAGCTAAATTACTTTTTTTCTGCTTTTCCTCTAAACTTCGATGATTATGAGAAATTAATTCTGAAGAACATTGAAAAACTGCCAGAGAAACAAAATTTAAGTGTACTTTAAGCTGAATGTCTTTCAGAATAGCTTTGTTCTCTATGTAATGTGTATCACAAAAAAGAACACATTAATATTCAGAAAGAATATAAGAGCAATTACAGCTCTTTATATGACACATCCAGCCAACAGCATTTCCTACAGAACATTACAATAATAATAGCAACAGGATAATAACAACAACAATAACAATAATGGAGGGGAAGAGAAAGGGGAGACAACAGGTGAAGAGTGAAATTCCAGGCCAGAATGAGTATAACCCAACTGAAAACCTTGAGTTTAAGCTATTTCATGTTATTATATTGTTAAGACACTTTTATACTACTTAGAGCACCATTACTCAGAAGTACCATTATTTTCAGACATTCTTGTACTTTAAAACCAGACATCAAGTTGTGATATAAAACAACCTTAAGATCTCCAACATTGACATTACCTTCACTGCTTTAGCTGTTTCCAAGGATTGTTCAGGAGGAATTCCTACTTCTCTCTCCCTCAGCAACTGCTGAATGAAGTATGTGATATCTCTCCCAGCAATTGGAATGTGTTTGATACAGCTGCCAATCACGTATCCTTCAGCCTGTAAACAAAATTAATGGGGACAAAGATACTGGTAAGAACTACTTTCACCAAAGCTCAGGAAGGAGAGAGAAAGGCATGGAGTCTAAACTCCTATCCACTACCTGTGACTCTGAGGCTGAAGCCCTTTAAGACTGGCTCATTTAATCACCACAAATCCAATTCTTCACAGTATAGCCTTACTTTACTTTGCATTGCATTGGTTCATAATTCTTATAAGGTTAGAAGGAACAGAAAGGTCACTAGTACATAAGGCAGACAAATCACTATACTCACTATTCCTTGGCCTTTATTTTCTCTTCAAAATGAGGTTACTCTTACCAAAAAGGTCAAGGAACCTTTTTTCGTGAAATATTATTTTAGAATAACTGATGTGGCCCTGCAGTCACAGCCACTGATGTAAGACGTTACAATCCACATGAACCAAAATTAATTTTCTGAAAGCAGGGAGAAAATGCATCATTTCAGCACATTAGTTGAGGCTGCTTAGAACATCAGACTGGCCCATCCTCATCCATCAACCTTACAAGTCACACTCATCCTGGGAACCAGTATCAACACATTAAAAACATTAGGTCTAAAAAAATAAACCAAGTGTGCAAGGTCAGCCCTCAACCCTACCAGACCTGCTAAAGCCAAACAGATGAATCCAGATACCACACTCATAAAATGCTTAGGTTTTCCTATATACACACACACCTTACATTCATACAAAAATGTCTTACTAACACAGAAAATAATGTCATTTAAAAAATCTACCACTACTGTTAGCTTCACTACAGAGATAAGAGTTTGTTAATTCCTTTTCATCTGTTTCATAATAAAGTGCTAGAACATGGTTGACAATTTGTTCAACACGTTGAAAAATTTCAGAAATCAAATAAATGGCATTCTGCAAAGGAGATTAATGCTTCGAATCATATAGAATACCTACTCTTATTTCAATTAAAAAAAAACAAATTGAGAAATCAGGAAAAGTTCAACTCTTTTAAACAGTAATCTGTACTACTAAGTACAATTTTAAAAGTTTACCTATAGAAGGTCTGAGGGGTCAATTGTTTCCTATGTCTTATTAAAAATACATTATCTTGGATGAATAGTCTGAACAAAGATTTAGCCACTATATTCCACCAAAATTAGTAAGAAATTGCTACGTGACAGTGCATGTTTGACCACCAGCCATGCTACTGTTTTTAAAAACATCGATGTTACTGTGGCATGATAAAGCTTTGTACAGATTTTTGTCTTAAAAACTGTAATCTAACTGCATTTTGAAAATACAAAGGTATCGGGTACGTAGACATGAATTTAACTCCCCCAGGAAAGACAAGCAGAGAAACCTATTATTAGCCACTTGAAATGAAGAACACTATTAAATATTCCAATTACAAAATTTTGAATACGTAGCTTTTCAAAAGGAAATCCATACCTGCAGTAAACCAAATAATCAGACAGTAAGGAAACTGCAGCTCTAGGTGTTCATTATTTACTAAAACATCACACAATCATCCAGGTTTCTGCTTTAGCAACTTGATATATTGGAACAGATATTCAACAATAACCAACCCTAGGAGTTGTTTTCTGCCAGTCAAGCAGGAACTTTGTCTTTGCTTGTATGGCTGAAGCACTACTTAACACTGGGAACAGATGGTGAAAAACTATAAACAATACTACACCTGCCCTCTAATACTTTGTATTATTTCTACTTTATATATAAATGGACTGAGCTAAATGAAAATAAAGACTCTAAGTTTTTGTACTGACTACTGTAAAGAGCCTATTCACTCTTACCAGCAAACCAAACTGGAAATGGGCTAAAGCAATTTCACCCATCACTTAGCATGGCCTTGGCAACTCACCTTTCAAGGTAAGTCACTGGAAGACAATCAGCCCTGCCAAACTCAGGGCTGCAGAGAAGTTCTTCAAGAGTTTCTGCACTACAAAATGAACCAAAACTCACACCTACAGCCCTGGGAATTATCTGACATTTTTGAAGACTCCTATCTATACCTCAGTCTGTGTAGGCGTACACATCAGAGAACTTAAGAGGACAAACTATTCCCCATTGAAGCTGTTTGTGTAGCTGTGAGGCACACTTACCACAGGAATAACGTGAGTGACACCATCTCCACTGTCTATAACTGTGCCAGTCAGTGTTCGCTCTCCTACTTGTCTTGACGTCCACGACGCAGCTAAGGCAAGGACAGCCTTGGAAAAAAACCACACACCAAAATCAAATATGAGTAAAACATCTGCCTGCAGACTCCAATTTCCACTACCCCTCCCAAGGACAGACTGACACCCCCATGGTAATTCACAGCATGGAAATTCATTTAATAATATTATGTATGTCTACACAACAGCTTAGAAAAAAGAGGCTGCACAAATGTAATTTTTGACTCTTGCCTGACATTCAGCCAATGCTCAAACATCATTTTTTGTTACTTCATACTGAAAGGGATTCAATTCTTGGATTAATAGGGTTATTATGAGACGTGGGGTGTTTTTTTTTTATTTATTTACGATGCAACAGATACCATACTCTACTGCTCAGAAGCCTTCAGTAGAGGTAACAGAGGAACAGTATCCAGTAACCACCCACAGAATCAAAGCATGCCAAACACACAGTGCTGCAACTCCCAACCAGAAGGACATAAACGTATTCCAAACACCACTTACACAGTTTTTTCACAGTGAAATTAGTTTTAGCCCAAGGAGAAATATTGCAGCTGTGACTTTCAACAGCTCTGCCCTTACCTGAACAGCAATATATAGCCCTGGAACGTTGAAAGACTCAAACATGATTTCAGCAGTATATTCTCTATTTTCTGGAGTATTTAATGGAGGCTCAGTCTGTGAGACAAAAAAACCCCATGAGTTTTACTTATATTCAAACCAAACATCTGACTTTAAAAAAAAAGAGCAACCACCAAATCCTAAGTTTTGTAAGATGAGTCATTCAACAACAATAACATGTGAAAACAGTAATGTACAAAGGCTGCTTTTAAGAATTTATACAAATTGCATTGAAAGAAAGAAAAACAGAAGTGCAACAAAAACTACTGCTTAAGCAGTAGTTACTGCTTACAGCCACACATTGAAGGCCCCCTTCATGAGTGGGTTAGCTCATTACAACCTTTGATTTCACTTGAAAGAATCAAGGACTACCAAAATACGTCAAAGGATGCAGTTTAGCACATCTAAAGAATGACATTTTTTAGACTTCTCAGTGAAAAGAGCTGTTTTCCTTCAGAAAGCAGCCACTCCAACACAAGTTGATATGCTCAGCTGTAAGAATGTACTCAAGTGAGAGAACAATGTAAAACATACCGTAATAGTGTGCTATAGCTCTCATTGAAATATCAAACATACTCAAGGCTCTACTCTGAAGGAGTATTTTGGACAGTGCTACAGAATATTTGAGGGAAAAAAAAAACCAGTCTTCCATTGCAGCAGCTGTGTAACAGGAGGGTAAAAAGAGGAGGGAGTCAGACTCTTCACAAAGGTGTTGGGACAAGGGGCCAGGGACACAAAACTCGACTTGGGAAATCCTAAGTAGGTATTAGGAGGAAGAAAAGGTAACGTGAGGGTGGTCAAATATTGGAAAAGGGGCCCAGGGTTGTTATGGCATTTTGATCCTTGGAGATATTCACAGCTTGGCTGGACACAGCCTTGAGCAACTGGCGTTAATTACTGCTTCAAGAAGATGGAGGCATTTAAACAGGTATGGCCAACACCTCTAATTCCAAACTTGGTCTATAAATAACACATTAAACCAAGCTGCCTATTTCAATGGCCCTAAATAAAATACTAAGGAATAGCAGATGCTTCAGAATAACATTGACCTTAATTTAGACCTAATCAGCCCAAATATGACAATAAACCCTTCCAGCTTCACAGAAAATAAAAGGCAGAAATTTACTCTCTAGATACTTCATCCAGATGGCAGTACTGTAAAAAACAAAATAATTGCAATTATGTAAAGCCAAAACACAAATATTTTTTTTGTCTCAAGCATACAAACTTGAGATTATTGAATTCAGTGGAGAAGAAAAAAGTGATGAATTAGACAATTTGGAGGGAAATGAGAACAGAAAAATGTTTACTGTTCAGACACACTGACATTTTTAGAAAATTAAAGAACCTGGATGGCTTAAGGCAGGTCAAGAAAGCTCCAGGTAATTTATTTACTTTAGTTTTCAAAAGACACGTATTTATATTTAAGAATTTACATAAATCAGCACATTGTTATTCATCATATGGAATTTCTTAAGCAAGGCAGATGTTTACCTACCAAAAGAAAATAATGGTCCTCAGGTTCTGCCCTTAGGTACTTAAAGATTACTTGCTCCATAAACCTCTCCATCAAGTCCCAGTCTTCAACTATACCATGGCGGATAGGCCACTGTTGGAGAAAAATATTAAATCATAATCAGAAACAAAAGGAAAAAAAGAAACAAAAAACCCCAAAACCAAACAATCAATCTGTTTTCAGCTGCAGTAAAAGTATATGATCTACAGCGGCAAGAAACCTTGCTTCAGGTTTCCCCTATTCTGATGTGACATCTGTTCAAAACTCTGATTCCAACCTGGAGTAGCAGAGATGACACACTGCATTTCTCTCAGTACAGCAGAATGGTGGCACTGGGATAAACCAGAAGTTCCCCCAGCCCACTGTTCCATTCTGATGCTGCTGACAGAAGTTGCCAAGGAACAACAGAATGTGGCATTTCTGCTTAACACTCTCCCAGCCTCCCTTCACTTATGAAGTAATATATATATACAATATATACATTCACAGTGTTTTGCAAATTCACACAGGCTCCCCAAGGTCAACAAAACTAGTACCAAAGCTTATTTTCTATTTAAACAGAGTTAATAAATAAATAAGATTTAAGTTACCCAAAAAGCATTCTTAATATTATATTTACTGTACACGTGATGCTTGCTAGACAGTATTGAAAAATGATTTTTAAATTTCTCTTAATACCTTGGTTGCATAAGTTGGCTTTTCTATTGCTTCGTCCCCAATAAAGAAGTCTAAATCATCCACACCTTTCAAAACCCTCCTTTGTGCTTGATCGACCACTTTTGCCGACTCTTTGATAGCAATACCTTTAACAGAGAACACAAACATTATTGCAGGTCATATATCCTGCACCAAAAAAGAAAACCTACGTTGAAAAAACAGATACACTGTAATCGCAATCATCCTTTGTTTCAAGCATAACTCAGAAAAGCTACATAGAACACAGATAATTTGACTTCCAGTCATGGGTAAGCATGGTAAGGACTTAAAAAGTAACACAATAACAGACTTAAATACAAATTTAATTGTTAGACACTCAACACGGTATCAGAAAGATAAAATAGACACAGAATCACTAAAATAGGATATCCCTACAGATCTCATTTTATTCAACAAATGTGCTAATGTTCTGCACACTCCAATAATAACAATAACAATTTTAAGTGTTATTATTAGAGTTGTTATTCTTTTAAAAAGAAACACTCCCCAGCTACCAGGGTTGCAGCACCAGCAATATCTGCTGTATTTTTTCAAATCTTACAAATTGCCTTTAAACACAATCCTTCACACAGATGAGGAAATTCATGTATACAAGCAGCATTAAACCAGCCTCAACTGTTCTAAGGTTGTGCTCCAAAAGCTCTTTCAACGGCAGAAATATTTTTTTTAGTTCTCACATTCAGCAAGAAGTTATGTTTGCTCACAACCAAGATTAAAAAAAGTTATGAAAACAGCTGCAGTCTCAAGCCCAGCAGCCAGGGCAGCACAGCTACAGGATCTGGAAATCCACAGCTTGCAAAAGGGTAAAGAACCCTGAGTTCATTGATCCTCCCCATCCTCCTCCCTTCCCTTCCCTTCCCACACCAGCAGAGCCAGAGGAACCAAGACGCTGAATGTTGTGAAAGACTGAACAGGATGAAACAGAAGTCATTATTTTGAGCTCTTCAGGAAGAAAACTGAATCATACTGCAACTTCTGTAGCTGCTTACAGGAGAGCAGAGAGGAAGCAGAAGGCCGGAGGAAGCCAAATAGAAGGGGGGTAGATGGGAAGCAGAAGCTAAAATCACAGGGAAGGAAATGTTGCAAGGCAGGTGCTTGCTGCAAGCGAAGAGAGGAACCTTGACAAACATTTTCAGGTCATTGTTACAGAGCTCACACGTCTGGGGGAATTTTTCTGTCCAGATGTGTGTTATCCTCAAGAACTTTTAAGTAAAATCCACCACTTGCCACAGGATTATACCAACTTTCAAGGCCAACTGGTTTCACCCTCTTACAAGCCTAAAACAAGATGGGAGGTCTCAAATATTTTGCTGCCCTCAAGACCAGCTTGTTCAGCCCTGCGTTTGAAAGGCAGAAATTAGGAGCAAACAACCTGAATCAAGAATCATAACCTGAAAATAAAAACAAGAAAATAAATCTTGCTGAAACCTCGGCTGCGGTGCCTGAGGATGGGCAGCACTCCAGCAGTATTTGGAGAAGTTGGCTTTGGTTTGCTTGGCACAAGAATTAAGAGCTTTTAGAAAAGAAATAAAAAAGAGAACATCCTTGCATTGAATCAATTTTTGTGCTGAAACACTACTCAAGCCAGTTTTTTCTTTTAGAAGTAAAGAAAAGGCCATCAGCTATCACAGATAAACTGAAATAATGAAAAATCAAGGGAACTACTGGGTAATGGAAAGAAGGTGACTCCCATTTTAACATACAGCAGGAAAAACCTGATTAAGTGAATAAAAATCAAGCAAAATTAATAATCTAAGATCAAAGAAGGGAAGAGAAAGGGGAAAAAAGCAGTGAACCCAAGCCGCATCAAAAAATTGGCCCAATATATTCTCATTTACTTCACTTTTCATGCAAGCATTTATCATCTCCACAGAAGCATATTCAGAATTAAATCAAGAACACGTCATAAGGAGATAAAAAATTGTTAAGAGTAGGAGTGAATAAGATAAGCTAGAAGTGAACAAGGTACAAGGAATGCTGCTCAGACCTGTTTAACAGCAAACATTAATTTTAGAGAATCAAACTGATAAAATGCCAATGCTGGCAGTCCAAGGAGAAACCAAACTATTTTTCCACAGGGAATAACATTAAGGAAATTATAGACACCAAAGCACTTTTTTGCAGCATTTTACTTTGCAACTAGGTACTGCTGTACTCTATTTTTGTTTCTCTAATGTGGATTAACCCAGTGCTATTTTATTTCATTCAAGGCAGAGGATTAACACAAACTCATGCAGTTACTGTAATTGTCTAGCTTGGATTGCAGTACAAATGAGAAAAATGCCTTTTTTTATTGAGAGAATTGCAGTCAAGGGCCATTTCAGCTGCAGGAGCATCCTTTTTTCCATATACCAGACTATATCAAAATGCCATCAAAAAAATCTCATTTCCCCTCCTTCTCTTCCACTTTAATAGGATCCCTGTTGGATAAATTTCTCTGTTTAATGATCTGACAGGTAACTCCATACCCAGTATTTAAAATATCATGATATTTCTTCTTTTTTGGAACAAGAAAGTGATCTTCAAATTAAATAAACCAAATATAAAGATGCAGAAAAAGTATGTAAACTTTATTTATCTGATATTAAGTAACCATTTGCCCCTTTGCAATTTAACAAGTGCTATGAAGTTTAAAGAGCACTGTAAAGGTTTTTCCAATGTTTAGAAACTTTTTATATCTAATGTTAAACTAGCTTTTGTGTGAAAAGCAAAATTACAGAGTGTTTTATATGACACTGAAATAAACTTAACGAAGTTAATTTGGAAAACTAAATAATCTAAGAAATACCTGTTAGAAGCCAAAATAGAAGATACTGAATGGATTCTCTGAATGCATTCTCCTGTTCTCATACAGGTGAATGAGCCTTATCTTTCCATGAAAATTACTTTTTGAAGTACGTTTCCTAGAAATATTCCCACAGAGCCTGAACTACCAAGTTCTATTTTACAGTGACTGTGCTGAAGCAGTATTAGCTCCAGCTCTCTTCCTGTTGTATTTGCAAGGAAAACTGGGTGTGCTAATTATTCCTTTTCACCAGGATGTAATCCGTGATTACTTTGGCACGGATGAACAATGAGGAACTGCCAAGTGGTGTAGGAGGTCAAAAGGTGAAGCATTTCTAAAGGAAGCTGAGTGAGCTCCACTCTCTGGAGTACAAATGCATCTCTCCAAGTGGGAGAAACAGTTCAGGAGCCAGGGAGCAAATAAATAAGCTATCCTACGTGGGGGAAAAAAACTGACATGGTTTCTTGTATTTGCAGAATGCAGTAAATTAACATAGCTGTAATACTGATAACTACCAGGAAAGCAGAACATTTTGAATCCTAAAGATATTAAACAACACAATTTTATTTTTTTCCAGTTGTAATCAACTCAAAGTTTTACCAGATAAATCCCTAAACGGGAAAAAACCTCCTAAAAATTAAATGTAGCCATGCTACTGGATTTTTACATTCTTTCAATGTCCAAAAAATTAGCTTCAACTATTAGTATCCTTTTTTTAATGAATGTATCTTTCTAAACTGAGTATCCATAGCAAAACACAACAGCCACATTATTGCTCTGTGCCACCACTCAGAGGTCAAGTCACTCTCTTTTAATGTTGTTGGTTTTTTTACATGGCATGTTACAAAAGTCCAAGAGTAACTTCAGCACTGATACACAAGTACCAAATACTTACACGAAGGGATAATAAACTGGGGTTCGGTATTACCCGCATATCCGAGCTTTGTATACCTGTAGAGGCAAAAAAAGATTTGGTTATAATATTTAATAACACAAATAACAAAGATATCTCCTTTTTTTTAATGAACAGACCCCTCTTCCCATATCAGAAGGACACTACACCAACTTTTCTTCAAAAGTAAAAAAATAAAATAAAATAATAAAAAAAAAACCTAAGGCAAACTAAGAATTTCTCTCTTTTAAAGTATAAAGCAATGCTCCCTGCCACAGATCAAGTATCACTAACTGCTAACTTCTACTCTAAGAACATTTTGCTAAGGAACACAAAGTAATTCAATCTATCAATGTTTAGGAGTATAATTTTATCAGAGCAGTTCCTCCCAGTTCAGCAGCTAGCATTTCTATAGAAATATTTTCATACAGCTAATGCTAGTGGCAGAAGTGTTTTTGTAATTCCTAACTACAAGGGGGAAAAGCAGCCCTGCCCATGGACTGCCAGCTGGGCATGAGGCAGGGCTGGCCAGCCTCATGTCACAAGCAGCTGATAATGACAAGTCCTAGCAAAAGACACTCCATTCTCACAAATGGAAAACAGTGTCAAAATGTGTCTAATAAGAGTAAAGAAAGCAAGAGGAAAATAACTACATGCCTTCACCCAGCCTCCAGAATGTGCTATGGATATAGACATTATCTTCATCACCACGATGCAAGAAAACTGAAGAAATTGACAAAGCATCCATGAAAAATAACTACAAAACTCAGGGTACCAAAACCAGCTGCTAGAAATGTAGTCACCAACGAACCGTAAGCAAATTCTAAACCATGCAGACCAAAATGCACTGCTCTAACTCAAGAGTTAGAGCTTACCCACGTTTTTAACAAACACAGACATGACAAATTTCTTATTTTCTCTGTACAGTCAGGCAGCTGCACTAAATTAGCACCATCAGCAAAGGCATGAACGCTGTAGTAGCGCCTCTACAGCTTTCAGCACTCTGACGTAAACCTGGAAGATCTTAGGAGGTGTAAGGCAGCAGGAACTGTAACAAACCACGAATTCATGGCAGCACCACAGCAAGAGGCTGGGCTCCCCAGGCTGGGAGAGGAGTGCTGCTGCAGCAGGTCTGGCTGCGACGCCTCTCACGCTGCAGCGAGCAGCTTGTGCACGTGCCCAGTAACACCTACACAATTTCCATCACTGACGTTAATTGCACCCATCAGCGCTGGGCCAAGACACACATCCTCAGAGGGAAGGTGGGTTTCTCTCTGAATAACAAAGTGGTTAGCACAGGACCTCATCTAACACCACAAATGCTTTGCAGGAAATATATTTTCAAAGCCGTAAACCCCATCTCATGTGTAACACACTGTAACAGTTGTGAGTAACCACCACGCACAGAAACTTGACTTCATACCGATCAACAGGAATGTTCCTTGACAAAGAAAACTCTGCAGGCAAAAGATAATAAATAATGAAAAAAGAAACTAAATATCAGAAAGAACTTCACACCTCATGAAGACATCGGCATTAGGCATTGTATGTGCCTCAACTCAGGACACACAACTTGGATTTATCTCACTGAAGTTTGATTTTCTTCCTAAAGACCTACTTCCCAAAAGAAATATCAAGAATTCCACAAACTGGTGCTTCTTTAACCCATCATGCAAAGTAAAACTGCTCACTGTATTTACGGTGTTTTAAGAGGCTTTTAGTGCCACAATCACTGAGTAAACCAACAAATACTGACTCACTCCCTCTACCTTCCCCTGCAAACCAGAACTGTGGCATGTAGATTTTAAAGCTAAATCTACACAAGAACTTTGCAGCCTGAACGCTACGTAAACCTATAACTAGATTACAAGTGCTTTTTAACAGTTAAAAAAGTTAAAACTGTTTGATTATTAAACTCAGTATTTCAATGAAAGCAAAAGCTGAACTGTTGCAGGTAACTGGCAGCTTTGTTGCTTGTGGGTGCAAGTTTGCCCAGCATAGATGCAGCCAGCAAGACTGAAAGAAAAACAGTCTCATGAAAGATGCATTTTTACATTAAAAGAGTATATTCAGACATAAAATCAGCATATATAAAAACACTATGGCCTACTCAGCAAGAAGTGTACTGACTCAAGGAAAAAAAAAAAGGAGTGCATTTTTAGACTTCCAAGAAAAGAAAGGGGAAAAAAACCTGCACGACTTTTGGTCTCTGAATATTAGAGCACTGCATCAGCAAGTCTCCAGTGCAGTGTCCTACACAACACTTCACAGCTCCTATGTACAAGACTTCACTGCACACCTGGAACTCCAGCACTGCTGGCACATGGGCCAGGGATGGACCCCCTGCTTCCCTGGGAGCCTCAGGCCCACAGCACAGCCAGGGACCATGGTACAACACACCATAAACAAGAAACCTGATTTGCGTGACTAAATGCATATAGAGATACTCTTGAGTTAAAACGGAGTCTAAAAATGTGATAGGTGAGGCAAAAAGCTAAGGTAAAACTGAATGAAAGTTGATAAAAAGCCTCAATTCTCCAAATGCACAATCTAGTAACAGCGGGATTCTTTACACATTAACTTTTGCAGATATGAGGCTTTATTCAGACTGATCAGATCTACTTTATCACTGCCACTTGAAGTAAATATTTAAATCACATGAAAAGAAGGACACTATAGGCAATCTACATTCCACAAGTATAGAGTTTCCACAAGGAGTTCATACATGGCAACACGTGTCTGACTAATGAATGATTCACAGGGGAACGAGGCACACCCCATCTTCTTCAGGGCAGGAAGCACTGCTGCCACAGAAAAAGAATCCTGATGGTAGAGGTATCATAGGGCAGCACCAATACTGGATTTTCCATAAATCGCCCCTTGTCTTGCTACCCAGAACTGAAGAGTGGCAGAAGGGACTTGCACGGAGACAGGCAGGCACATGCCATTAATGAGACATGGACTCAGCTTTGCCATGTGGAATTTGGGGCATTCAGCAGTAAGAGCGCAAGGCACTGCACACAGCAGCGTAATGGTATAAGCTGATTTCTATTAAAATCTGTAACACAGAACTGATTTACAAAATCCCAAAGGCGAAAGCCTTGGTTGTTCAGGTGTTTTCCTTTATTGCTCCATGTTCAGCTCCCTGAAGTGTTTTTACAGATCTATAAAAAAGAGGAAAAAACCTGTAAGAAACGATCAGGCAAAAATTTGTTGGATAATCATTAACTTTAGCTTTAATTCAGAAAATCAGCTACAGAATATCCACGAGCAGTACACAAAGTCTCTATACATATGTGCATGTCTGTATATGGAGAACCATACACACACACATCGCCTCCCACACTACCTCTCAGTATATATATATATATGCATACATAATGCTGATATTCCCCAGTGACTTCCCTGTAACACATTCTCCAAAAGGCAACACCACTCTCTAGTCTACACAGATATAATGATGTGACAAACAAAACATGGTATTTTTGTAATGGACACTCACAGCACAAACAGGTTTGGGAGAGCAACTAATGAAGGTTCCTTCTGAGTTAACTCTATTAACGCCTATCTCACTTATCAGTGAAGTATCTCCAGCACATGATCATCACCCTCAAAAACTCACATCCTGAAGCTGCAGAGCAGCTCTGCGCTCTCTGCCCAAGAGCCCTCGGGAAGGACAGCCAAAGGGCTTTCCACAACGTTCTCAACGGCACTAATGGGATTTCTTACATGTGCTCTCTCCCCTAGAACAGATGTTTCCGAGGCTATGACACAAAAGCAATGGCACTGGAAGGTTACTTGTGTATTAGTCACACAGACAATTTTAAAGCCAAAAGGAAACAGTGCTGAGCGCAAGAACTTGTAACGAGGATGTCATTCCCAGAATCTCCATCTGCAAACCACAAACTATGACCACGTGCCTTTGCTCCACTGCTCTCCTGCCCACAACAAATGCCATTCTCCCAAGTTACACACCCTAGTTCAAGCACAACTGCAATTCTAACAAAAGTGAGGAATAGGGGGATAACTGCTTCATGGGCAATGCAGTTGTCCAGCTGCTCCTGGAAGTACCACAGAGCTGGGGGGTCCAACACAAATTGTGAGTGTCACTTCTCTGTCAGCTTCACACAAAGACAGGAGTTAAACAAGCACAAGCAGACAAGAGCACTTGAGGACAAGCATCACCTGATCTCCAACTCCTAGAGCAAATCTGGGCTGCAGCCTATTCTTCAGCTACTCCTAATGACCTGGGCTAACAGAAATATCACGCATTTAAAATGCACACACAAACAGAAGTAAGATGTGCCTGCAATGCTGGTCCCGCTGGAAAGATGCAACTTTCAAGCAACTTGAAAAACAAACGAAAGAAAAAAGAAACCCTTTTCTATGGGAAAAGTAAAGCAAGTGGGAGGAAAAAACTCAAAACTGAAGGAAATCAAAACAGTCTCTTTCTGGTTTACCTTCAAGGTGCATCATTAGAAAAACGAGGGCATTTTTTTCAGAGGCCTATTTTTTTCTTGTTGTTCATCAAATTGCTCTCTTCTTGATGGTTCTGAATTACTGTTCACCATCTGAGCCATGACCCTTCTGTGAAAGTTCTCACTCCAAATACAACACATTCTTTGCCTGTATCTCACCCTGCAGATGCAATGGGCTTTCCAGGCACCACAGCCTGTACAGCATATGTGTCTAAGTTCTAAAATTCTGCTTTGGTGTGTACCAGAGCCTGTACATCAAGCCCAGCAAGGTTTCTCTAACTAAACACACCTCAGCTCCTATGCAGAACACGTCCAAATGGTCATGCTCCAAGCAAATCTAACATCCAGTGATTAGATTAGGCTTTACACAGTTAAATGCATTTATTCTTAAATGTAAGCTGATACTGCCTTTCTAAAAGGTGTCACACTTGCTCAGGTAGCAGGAGATCCCTGCTCCATATCCTCTTCCATGCAAATGGGTCTGGAGCCAATCTCCCATTTCCCTTGAGAGCCTCTTTCCATGTGTTTATGAACTCTCTTGAGGCAGGAGTGCTTTGCATTTCTTTACTGAAACCGTGTGGAAAAAAAATTCCAGGAAATGAGGGCCAAAGGCAGAAACCATGATGATTGCAACACACATCATTCAACATACATTTGTTGCTGACTAAATTACCTTAACTCAAGAAATTTTAATTAAGTAAGCAGGGTATAGAAGGCCAGAAAAGCTCAGAGTGTGGAGATTCTAAGGAGAACAAGCACATGGTAATATATTCAAAAGGGCACAAAATAAATCACATGGCAAAAACTTCAGGTTTTTAAACAGAATGGAAAGGGATTCTGCTCCTCAATACCAGCTCCTTACACATGGTCTGCCCATCAAAGACTTCATCAGAAAGGGTTTAATATCCTTTCCTGTTTAAACTAGATAAATTCTACATAGACAAGAATTACAAGATAGATACCATGTTTCTACAGTCTGATGTCTTCTGATAACAGCTGCCTTACAAAAAAAGTGCAGCTTTCTCAAACATGGATGAATTCCTAGTCTTTATACACAGAGTCTCATGTGACTGAAAAGCCTGAACAAGCCCTTATGTTTTCATTTGCTGCTTTTCTTCCATCATCCTTCTTGTATCAGGATTGTTCTCCCATCCAGATGAGACTGAAAAGCCTAAGAAGTATTTACTTTTCAAATCCCTGTAAAGAGAAATGATGAGAAAATTACAGTGAAAGAGGAAAGCCATCATACCACTTAAAAAAAAGGTCCCAGCCCTAGCATCAGGTGCAAATTGGTTAAGCAGCAGAAGCCCCTGAAGAACTGATTATATTAGGAAAATGGGACTTACATTAATAAATTAGTTTACTATCTCTTTTCAAATGTCCTTGATCAAACACAAGCAGCAAGATTTTGAAACTAGACATGCTTTTCATATCTTATATTTTTAGCTAATATAGTTTACCTTTTACACATTACTAGTTTGCATTTTTAAATAGCAGCTACTTCTGTCAAATTTTAAAACATTTTTGATCAACAAGTGCTTTAAGTAATCAATAGTGGAAGCCAAAGAATTTGCTCTATAAATGGAAAAAACCCACAAGACTAGAGGCACTCTCAGATAAAGAGAACCTCCTAAAACCGCAGATAAGACACATGAAGGGATGGTAAAAGGGAGTATAGTATTTCAATGACATATGGGACCTCTAGGTAGCAGAGGTGTTAAAAATCTCACAGTCTACAAGCTTGAGCTTGGAATTACCTGTAAACTGTATGTTTGAAACTATTATTTTACAGTATTTCCTCCCAAAAATATCAGCCCACTCAAGCAAGAACCTTCACCTTGACAACAAATACTTCTGTACCACATACTGAAACTGTCACAGTAAAACAAACCATAAGCAGATTGGTGTGCAATTTAATAAATGAGCTCAAAAGCAGCTTGAAAGAGAAGTGCTTCTAGCAAACATTTATTTCCTAAATGGATAAAAACCACTTTTAAAAAAGGCTGATTTATCTGTAAAGGCATCTATGTTTTCGAGCAGAGATTTATCCAGTGCTGCTTTTTATCAGCAGCTACCTCTACAACTCAGAGCACAGACAACTGTAATGCTTGCTAGTAAAATCCAGCTAAAATGGGGAGTGAAAACCACAAAGACACGGCTGCACAGAGCCAGACCAGAATGACCGAGAGGAACATGGGGACAAAAGCAGCCAGTGCTACACAGCACCCAGAATAAATTCACATGTGCTGTAATACAGGTCTCCAGGTGACATTTTTAACACCAGTCTGCAGAACGGAGGAAGCTACAGCACTGTGCTGCTTCTAACTTTACTAATATTTGGATGGAGTAGAGGAGTAACAACTTTCAATTTTGCTCTGTGTTTACTACCACTCAATCTTTAAAAACCATCCAACCAAATAAAAAACAACAACATTGGTAGCTTGACTCTAGAAAAGTTCTTTTCTCCTGAAAGAAAACAGGAAGATGAGATGCATTTATGCACAAAACACTGGCTTGTAATTGAGCCACAAAAAGTGGACTTGAAACCAGCCCATACTTAAGTGTTTTCAACTAACTAAATCCAAATTCTGGCATCCTGAAGATACTACCACCTAAATTTGTAGTCTTTGTCAATTTTATTTGTATTTGTAAACCCGTTTCTAATATTTAATGCTGGCACATATTTTAACACAGAAAAAGTCAGCTTTCCTTTGACTGCATTTTCCTCAAAGTAAGAAAAGCAAACAGCTTTGGATATTATCTTTGCATAATGAGAGTAGAGTAGTTTGTGTTGGCAAAGGCAAAATGCTCCCTTTCTACTCACTGCTTCCTTTGAGACTTCTAGACTAATTCATTTTAACAAGTGTCTTAACAGTGCCTCTGTGTTACACCACACCCACACAGCACTCACCTATACTGATAGGCTTTCTAATAAATTTATATTTCATTTTTCCAGGTTTTCTGAGCATTTTTCACAGCCTGCCTACTCCATGCAGTATTTCCAAATAATGAGGAAAGAATGCCCAAAAGTTTGGCAGTCTTACATGAATAATTACTTAATAGTATAAGTTATTTAATATGAGGGGGAGATTTATTTGGCAACTTTCTACATCATTTACCCAAAATAAGCTGAACATCAGGAGCTGGACTCAATTATCCTCGTGGGTCCCTTCCAACTCAGAATATTCTATGACTGCACAGACATTTATCAGGAAGAAAAAACCCCAAGAGAATAAATCAATTATACATACTTTTCAACAGATAAAGCAAGGAAGGCTCAATTGAATGAACAAATACATAACCTACAAGTAAACAAAATCCTGCACTTGAAGAAATTAAACAGGCAAAATCTAAGTCTTATGATGCCGAAAAACCCTGACTTGACTTGGAAGTTTTTTCAAGCAGATGCAATACAGGGGCTAAAACTGTAGAGCTGTTCCACATTTAAAAAAAAAAAAAAAGGAAAAAGGTTGTGCAAATAGCAAGCACAAAAGCTCAGTTTCAGCACTTGAGAGCTCCAGCTTTGACCCAATAGCTGTGGCCCCAGTCACACCAAGCTGAGCAGAGGGCAGGATGAAACTGAATGGACTGGGAGAGCAGGGATGGGGAGCAGGAGCACCCAGCAAGCACCAAGGGGTTGTCCCAGCACTTCCAGCCTGCACCCGTCACCACTTTAGCCTTTCAGTAGGTAACCAAATGTTTTCCATCAAGAGCAGGCTTGCACTAAAGCACCAAATTACATATTTATCATGTTACACCACGCTTCTAATAAAGGATGGTTCCAATTAGAAACAGTTGGCTTGTGGAAAAAAATACCCCACTCGGCTATGGACAAAAACATACCAGTAAATCTTGTTTAATACAAAAAGCAGGTCACATTTAACAGGATCACAGAGATTCTGAAGTCTGACTGTAAATATGCAAACAGTCGTATTGTGAAAGCTCTTGCACATGATAAAGAGTGTTCTGTATCTGAGGCAAGCCACGACAAAAATACTAATACTGAAAAGCTAGATAAGAGATATGGTTTTAAGTAAAGAATCACAATTTGGATTCATCCATTGATAGCATTTATTTATCAAAATAAAGTATAAACAGATAACCTCCTGTCTGCATCTTGCTCTCTTACAGCCTAAGCATGCCAAAACACATCCTGTGCACAGCTGCAAACATTTGCACTGACCACAAGAGAATAATAAAGAGGAAAAGGAAATCCCAGAAAAAATTAAAACCGTACATTTATCTAGAGTTTTTCCGTCTAGTCTTAAAAATGCAAACCCATGATCAGAACAAAAAGAAAAAAAATTCAATCATATTATACCCTACATTAAGTCAGTGGATAAAATGATTACTTTTTCAATTTTGGATATAACTGAATAAACAAAACCCCAGCAATACATCACTAGTAGCACTTGGAAAGGACTGATGCTTCATTTTGATGGTTAAAGTAATCCTGCTATGGGCACTAATAAGTTTACAGTCCAATTGGTATTTTTAAGCATCTACCCAAGGATGATTTCTGTTCGACTGGTACACTTAAATATATTTAAGTACAGTGACCAAAACCAAAAATTAAAGATTTAAGTAATAAATATTCCTTTCCTTACATTGAGCAGAAAAGAACTTGGAATTTCCTTGGGCACAAACACAAGTATGTTTTTAGCTATTTTACCTTTGAAATTAACCTTGTCTCCCTAAACTCTTCTAATTTTGGACAAACATTCATTCAAGTTTTTTTAAAAAAGTTTATTTGAAATTGTCAAAACCTTTCAGCATGTCCCAAAGAAAGCCTGCAATGACGAAACTAAATGTTGAAACATTATGTTGAAACTTTCCAATTGCATGAACTAACAGACCTACTGCTAAGTTTCTTATATGTGCCTATAAAACAATACAGAGGACGGATTACTACTCAGAAGTACAGTATTTCTGAACTCCTAAAAACTGTATTTTCAACTAATTTAGACAAGTAAATGTCCATAGGAATCATGCAATCAACTGCAATCAACACACTTGCGGATCAGAAAGTCCAAGCCAGTTACTAAACACACCAAGGAATAAGAATGGAATCTGCCCCGTCCCAGGCACACCTCAAACCCTGCCCTCCCTGAAACCTGGCCCCAAGCAGGAGCTCTGCAGGACACAGAAGGAGGTTCATTTATCATTAACTTTACAGATCCAGCCCACGGATCTGTGGGTTTGTCCTCTACCCTGAAATGCCACCGCCCCCTTCCTCTGTATCAAGGACAAGTGAGACACGGGAAAAGAGGAGCAGAAACAGAAGGACTGGAAGGTGCCACCCATCTTGAATGACTTCTAGAATGCACTAAATCAAGGTATAAACTGATTCCTATGATGGAATTACAAAAAAAAAAAAGTGTGTGTGTATAGAAATACAGGTACTCCTAACTGAACTCCTATTATTCCTAACTATATTGCATGCTCTGAGCATTTAGTGCTGCAACACAGACTGTGATGTATCAGAATCATTTAAGAGACACCACAGGTCATCATCAGCCTTCAAAGTCTCCTTGCAAATGTTTTTCAAATGTATTAAATCAATTCTTAACCTAGTACAATTCCTTTTTCCACGTGAAGGATGACACATTTTCCCCTCCCTCCCTAACCACACTTCAGCCACTGGCAAGCAAAAGATACTCTTAAAACCCTGGAAGAGTATTTTTTCCATATGCCATTAAGGAAATATTTTGTCCATGCTTTCCATATTGAAAAATTACTTCTGGGATGACACAACATAGAGAAAATTCAACCCAAAAGAGAAATTTTCATGAAGACTGGAGCCCACAGAAGGTCATGACAAGACAGCCAGTCGAAGTATAAACTGCAAAAAATATCATGGCGCTGAAATCGTTATACTAAACATAAGTTATGCTTTGAAAAACCTGCAGAAATAACCCGTGTCTGGAACATTAGGAAAGAAAAATAATTTCAAGGCACAGTATAAGATACTAAAAAGTTGAAGAGCTCACAAGACAGACTGTTACTTCTCCCTACCTGGATTTTATAGCACTGGATTTCTCACCTCACAGATTTTGCTGTCTATTGAAAATTATTGCTTTTCATTGATCTTGTACTCACTTACACTCTCAGGTCAAAACCCAGAAGAGAAACAGAACAACATAATCCTATCATAACTTATCACATCAGAAGACACTCAACCCATAAATACTTTGCTCTCCTTAAGAGCGTGAAGCTATAGAGGTGTTGCCTGAAGATTAACTAGAGCAGTAGAGTTTGTAGAGAATTTCCCCATAGTAAAGCTCAGTCCAGCCAGCTTCTGCTTCTCTGAGGCTCTGTGTGCCCAAATCTACTCTTCCTTCATTCACAGCACTGGTTACAGAGACCGAACAGCCAAGAAACTCCCAGAGATGCGCGTGACTCATTCCAAAGAACAGCTTGCAACTCCACATCAAGAAACGCTGGAAATCCTGAGCAGCCTCAATCCTCCTGGCTCTCAGCTCAGCGGGAACCCAGACTGCCAGGAGGTGTCGAAGAAATCCTGAGCTCCCATCTAGAACAGGAAATCTTTCTCCAGTCAACCCCAAAACTTCTAATTCACCACTAGTATTCAAGAAAGAAGTTAAAAAAACACATCACTTTTTGCAACCTGTATATGGGAATAGAAAAAGAGGCCTAGCTTGGCATAGGAGAGGAGGCAGGAAGAAAACAAAATCCATGACAACAGGTTGGGGTTTTTCCACACAATCACACAACCAATTTACGCAAGAAAAGAGTAACCAACAGACATGACCCTCCCAAAAAAAAGACTCTTGGGTACATTAGAGAAGCTGGTCACCAGTGACACTCAAGTATCAAATGGATCCACCTGGCAGCCACTGAAAAATGGCACACAAACCTGCAGAAAACAAAGTTCAGGTATAGAAAATACAAATAATATTCCGTAAATCCCTTTCATTGCTATAATTAAGTTCTCATTTTGGAAGAGCAGTAGTTACATAGCCACTTACTTCAGCTCAGCTGAAGAGCCATTAATTTGAACACTTGCAATTATCTGCCATCCCGAATGAGCTAATTCAGTGTTATACAAGTTATACTGAAGGAAAGAAGTGCATTCACACAGAAAGACACAGTTAAAATCTACTTGTCAACCTAATCAAGCTAAATTCCAAAGTGGCGTAGGAAGAGCTTTTAATCATGACTTGCAGGCAGTGTTGTGTTCGCCTGTAGAAGAGGCGGCAAGAACAATTCAAATACCCAAAAGGCACAGAGCAAAAGACTGCAGCCTACTGTGATTAAAAAATGACTAAGAGCCTTTCCCTTTCTTTGGTACATTGCTCACATACTTTATGGGAAGAACTCCATCTCATTTTTCTATTTTGAATTTTTGTTTTAAAATGCATGTAATCCTTAGATACACCAAAGTATAAAGTGAGTCTCATTCACAGCATACCTACTGACTTCAGGAAAATCAAAAATGTGCCAGTGTTTGAAGGATATAAACAGAACAGCACAGAGATGCTGCTTTATAGCTCACTGCTCATGGACCTGGTGCCCATCTTTTGTGGAAAGAAGGGAAAGAGAGGGGCTCTCAACAGCGAAGCGAAGTCAAATTCACTACTAACATGAACAAAGGCTTAATGAAAATAAGGTCCACAGTGTTGTTCTACAGATTACCCAACAAAACTACAACATACTTAAAACTAAACTAGACAAGGCTATCAGCTGTAGAAATAAATAATACTGGGTTTACCAGTTATGTTAAACTAACAGGGCTCTTCAGATTTTTCATATTATGCCTGTAACTCTAAAATTAAAAGGACAGCACTTCAGAAAAGTAAATTTTAAAACCGCAATTAAGTATTTATCTGCTCTTACTAGGTGTCAATTACCTTATTTTCTAGGTATCGAGTTTGCTTAAGCAAAGAATGCAAATTTCAACGTAACAAATGTAACACTGGAAGAATTTTGGCTGCACCCATAATCTGATTGCCATGTCACTGATTAAACCCATTTCCCAGCTCCAGCTGTATGATGTGTACTTAGATGACCCCTAAAAGTTTGACTGAGCTGTTAAAACCTCAAATGACAGTCATCATAGGATCTCTCCAACCGCTGCTGTGTTTTGGTCTCTTTATGCTTTGGAAGAAATTCTTATCATTTGTATAACCTGCGCAGGCTGATGCTGAAAAGCACAACTCCGCCACCTTTCTCATCCCTCTGTCTTAGCTGGCAAAAATGCACATACACATTAAAAACCCCTCAAAATGTAACACTCAGATAAATAAACCGAACTGTGGCTACAAGCACAGGACACATAGGAAGACACTCTTCAATACCACTTCTACACCTGCCCTTTTGCTGATTGAGGTCAATTCTCCAGAGACTGCACGCTAACTATCAACCCTTCCCTCTAAAAAAAGCCTACTTACTGGAAAACCAGTGCACATTTAAAGCCTGTTCTAAACAAGGCAGATCCTTTCACCCTTTCTGCTTTGGCTCTATTTTCAAAACCTCTTTTCCTCCTTTTGGGGGCTATATTTAATTTGTCTGCTTTCTATCATTTTAGCAGACAGGACAGAACACTGAGACCTCTGCACTGAGTACAGGGCTGACATAGTTTGTACTCTCACACAAAAAGTGAGATGGACTGGGAGGGCTGCACCAATTAAAAAAAAAAAGCTAAAAGCATGATTATACTATCATAACCCACTGCACTATTACACACCTGTTTCTTATTCATCCCAACTATCATATTTTTCCTTTGCAAATTCACCACTTCCTATTTTTATCTACCGAAATTACTGAATTCAAACCACCCCAACACTCTGTAATCTTTATAGTGCTACAAATCTTTGCCCCACTTTCTTGAAGCAGAATTTTATGGAAGAACAACCTTGAACTAAGAAATGCACCTGAAAT